>CM077224.1:1460975-1505975 GCA_039654775.1 Spinibarbus caldwelli
TCGTGAGTCAGATGTGTGAAGAGCAGCGGGCTGAGCGCACAGCCTTGTGGGGCAACTGTGCTCAGTGTGGTAGTGCTGGAGGTGTTGCGGGCGACACGGACTGACTGAGATCTTGCAGTTAAAAAGTCCAGGATCCAATTACAGAGGGAGGTGTTAAGGCCCAGCAGGTTTAGTTTGTGGATGAGCTGTTGTGGGATTATTGTGTTGAATGCTGAGCTGAAGTCGATGAATAGTATTCTTACATAAGAGTCTTTCTGTTTCAGGTGAGTAAGAGCTTGGTGGAGAGTGGTGGATATTGCATTGTCCGTGGAACAGTTTGGACGGTATGCAAACTGGAATGGTCCAGCGTGTTTGGGAGACTGGACTTGATGTGATGCATGACTAACATCTCAAAACACTTCATCATGATTGGGGTCAGTGCTATGGGACGACAGTCATTCAGACAGGACACACGTGACTTCTTTGGTACTGGAATTATGGAGGTGGATTTGAGACACGTGGGGACGACTGCCTGGCTCAGCGAGGTGTCGAAGATGTCTGTTAGGACATCCGTCAGCTGTGCAGCACAGTCTCTCAGTACACATCCAGGTATGTTGTCAGGGCCCGCAGCCTTTCGTGGGTTAATCCTGGATAGGGTCTTCCTTACATCGGCTGGAGAGAGACAGAGTACCTGGTCGTATGATGAAGAAACCGTCAGGGTTATTTGTTTGTTGTTCGCTGATGGCGCTGTACAGCTCACTAAGTGCGTCCTTAGCGTTTGCACACAGAGGAATGTAAACCGCGACAATAACAATGGCCGTGAACTCCCGCGGCAGATAGAACGGTCGACTCTTCACAACCATAAACTCCACCAGTGATGAACAGTGTTTAGATACTACCGCAGCATTGTTACACCATTCTTTCTTGATATACACACACAAGCCACCCCCGCGAGTCTTACCAGACAGTGATGAGTCTCTGTCCGCTCGGTAGCAGTTTAGCCCGTGCAGCTGAATGGCGGAGTCCGGGATGTTGTCGTTTAGCCATGTTTCAGTGAAAACAAACACACAACAATCTCTTGCCTCATGCTGTGTAGACCGACTGAGTTGAATTGAGTCCAGTTTGTTTTCCAGAGAACGTTTGAGAGCATGAGTGTTGGAAGAGCCAGTCTTGTGGGGTTAGCACTCAGCCTAGCTCGTATACCTCCGCGCTTACCGCGCTTCCGTCCTCTCTCACACCGCTTGCGACGCCGCCTTGTGCGGGTAGCATCAGTAGGCGAGGCCACGGGCTCAAGGTCCGGCTTCAGCAGTAAACAAAGGCCTCGGAGCTTCTCAGTAGCCGCCGGCGAGAGTTGGTGTTTGTATGCGTTGCCGATATCCAAAAGACTTTGGCGATCATAGATGTGTTTTGGAGTGATTTCCTTATGAATTAGCGGTAAATTGACACTATTTGGAGACGAACAGATGACATTTAAAGACATAAAAGCACCGTCTTTGGGACCTGGAGTAGCTGCTGCATCTGACCGCACCGCCATCTTGGGAAGGATGATTCGGAAAATACATCTCAAATGACTGATTCAGCTTTAAAGTATCATTATGTCTGTTCATCCATCCATCCATCCATCCATCCTTATGTCTGTCAATCCACCGTCCATCCATCCATCCATCCATCCTGTCTTTTCTTTTCTACTCATTCCAGCACATTGTTTGTAATTTCTTCTCTTCCTTGTGATGGAAAAGTAAGAAGGGATCATTTGGTTTTGGAAACGCTGCCACACGGGATTCCTGATCCATCATGTGAAAACAGTTTGACAGTTTAGAGCAGGAGGGCCAAAATATTCCAGCAGCCGACCACAATGTTTTACAAAGAGCACGGCACCTCTAAAAGTGATTTATGTGCGCCGAGTAGATTTGGCCAAAACACCGAATGATGACAAAACATCAACTTCGGAACTTCAGCAGAGTAATAAAACGTGCGACCTGATCGTGACGTTAAACCTGACAGTGACGCTGATCTTTGTGGCTCCTGGCAGTTGTCCTGTGAAGGTCAGAAGACACGGTTTAGTGTTTATGTGTGTGTATATAACAGCAGGACACTGTCACAAACAAAAGAGTCTGATTAGACACAGACTTTATAAAAACAAATGGTTTGAAAAATCACTTTCAGAAAAAAAACATCTCAAATGACTGATTCAGCTTTAAAGGTCAGAATGACAAAGTGTGCAAGAACATGTTATTTCACTCACTAGGAAGTAATTTTGTGGTTTGATGATCACATGATACTGTAATTTTGAAATTATTGTAAATTATTTTGGAATTAGAGGTAATTTATAATGCTTTACCTCATATTTCAAAACCCTTATTATTTTCATACTCCAGAGAACTGAGTGGAAAAGATTCTTTACATATCTACAGTACATACTCAAAAAATAATTTAAAAATAAAATTTGAATTTAAATTTTTTAAATCCATTTTGAGCATAAAATATCTTCATATATATTCATATACTATTTTTTTTTTATCCCAAATTGGGAAAGAAAAATGTACGTAAAATTAGCTTATCTAATAATAATAATAATAATAATAATAATAATAATAATAATAACACAGTTGTTGTTATTATTAATATTATTATTATTAGATAAGCTTAGATAAACATTACTGATCAGGTGAAATTTACAATATATTATGTTATACAGTGTAATTTTAGATATTATTTGAAATAAATTTGCATCCGTTATTAGCATAAAATATCTTAATATAATCACCTACAAAATATATACTTTATCCCAAATTGAGAGACACACTTAATTTTTTATAGAATATGTTATAAATTATTATTATTATTATTATTATTATTAGATAAGCATTCCTGATCACCTAAAGGGGGAATTTTCAAAATATTGTTATATAGTATAATTTAATATATTATATAGAAAAATATAGAAATCGTTCTTGTTATAAGCATAAACAATCCATTAATCCTCATAAATTTATGGACTTAGAATTGTATGTCATTTTGATTTAAAAATATTTAGACATTTGTACTGGACATTTTCTTTCTCATAACCATGTTAACAGGAATAAACATGACTTCTCCTGCTATAAATCTGACATTACAGTGTCAGTGAGTGCATGTGAATATGTGAGTGATTTTGTGCAGGTGTGTCGCCCGCCTCCACAGTCACTGATCACACCCTCATGTGAACTTCATTAGTTGTTGTGTAACCGATGACACAAGAGTCCTAGGCTGCGAGTCTGAGATGGAAAGCACATGAGAAAGGCACCTTTGCTCTTATTTTAAAGTGCTATAAAATTCCCCCAGTTTGGACATTTCTGAAATCACCCTTAATGGTTGTGAGATCTGGCGGCGAGATCATGTCCATTCAGATGCAACCCGAGGACGATGAAAAGAGGTTTGCATGTATACATGATGTCAAACTCGAGAAATGCTGCGTAAGCTGTAATTATAATCAGATTTTAAGCATTATACAGATGTGTTCAGTGTACCATGAGTGTCTGGATCCGGCAGCATCTGATCCGTGCGGTAATGGAGGTGTATGAAATCAGATTATCATACAGGAGGTGCTAAATGGCTCTAGCGTGTCTCATGTTCCTGTTCTCCTGCGAGAAAGACAAATACAGCATCAATAAAAACAAGATGTAATCACATCATCTCAAAAACGGGACTGATTACAGTCAGACACAGTTTAAAAAGAAAAAGAAAGAAAGAAAGAAAGAAAGAAAGAAAGAAAAAAAGGTTTTATTATATATATATATATATATATATATATATATATATATATATATATAATCGCGATTAATCATATTCAAAATAAAAGATTTTTGTTTACAGAATATATGTGTATATATAAATACACACACATTCATGTATATATTTAAGAAAAATATGTTATGTTTATATATTAAATATATTTATAAATAATATAAATTATATGGATATACATATATGCATGTAAATACATGTAAATATTTTCAAAATATATACATGCATGTGTGTGTATTCACATATACATAATAAATATACACAGTTCACACATATATATTATGTAAACAAAAACTTTTATTTTAGATGCGATTAATCGCAATATATAATACTGAAATGTTATAAATCATTATACATTACATAAAATTATATATATATATATATATATATATATATATAATTTTGAAATTGATTCTCACAAATTAATTATTTTGAGGTAATTAAACGTAATTTAGAATGTCTTACCTTGGATATCCAAACACGAAAACTTTCAAAACACAAAAACTGAAATTTAAATAAATTTGCATTTAATATCATAAAAAAAAAAATTAAGACATAAAAGTTTTACTCGAAAATATTATTTTAGTCTACTTTAAAATTTCAGCATTTTTCAACATTTAGATAGATACTATAGACAGATCTTGTCTTTCATTTTTCTTGTTTAAGCACAAAAAAACACTTTATTTTGATACTTTTTTTCAGAAATCAAGACTTGATATCTTATGCCATTTTGCATCTCAGGTAATTGTTTCTTGATTTAATAATATTTAGATATTCGTATTGTAAAACAAAACAAAAGTTTTGAGGAAGAACATCACTTTTTGCATTGATAAATTTGTAGCTAAGACATAAATGATTCAATATTTCCCGCTATACTCTTTATCTACAAACTTTATCTACGTCTGACATGTACATGCCATTTCTGTCTGAAATCACACTTTTAAAGTGCATGCAAGCTTATAAAGAAGCATTTACTATTGTTAACGATCCTCATGGTTGGCCTGTCTTGTAAACTTTATATGTTACATGTACTTTATGGATATCTGAATTGTAGTTTTTATAAAGTGACACTAGAAGTGTTTTACTTCCCAAACTAGGAATGATCACAAGGTTTTTTCAGAGGCGAGTGATGTATATTTGATATATTCAGTGTTATGTCTGAACCTTTGTAATGTTCACATGAGGAAATCCACCCAGATTACTGATCAGAGAAATAAAACGTCCCTGCAAGTACAAACAAACACACCTGGCCAAAAAGCACAAACATGTTCGCTTAATATTTTCCACAGTCCACTCCTCTGTTTTCAAACCTGAGCACTTAAGAATTGCACAAATTTATAGTAGGAAATGATGTATTTTGAGTATTTTGGGCTTTGCAGTACATTTTATTGGTATTATGTTTTATTTTTAGAACATTTAAAATCAAAACAAGTGTAATGGAATCATTAAAAAAAAAAAAAAAAAAAAAAAACACCTTCGAAACAAGCACTGTATTGGATCAAAAACAGATGTAAACACTTTACAGAAACATGACATGAGCACCACATTCACAAAATAACTTTCACCTTCCTCACACATGCTTTTATTTTCCGTGGTGTTATAGGTAAAACGTACGTCTGGCGCACTTTAAAGCAAACACAACACGGCGCATTTCTCCAGGTCAGTCACAGTCACCACAAACATTGGGCTTTGACGCCATGTTGGCTTAGTTTGGATGCGTGACAGGTGTTCTTTCATTTCGTTTCCTCTCAATGTTGAGGAGATGATCGTGACATGCTCAACATGCCACACAAACATCTTTCAGTCCGTCTGAGTTTGTTTATTAATAGAGCATGGATATTCTCAGAGGAAGCTGTTTGCTAAGAGTCTGGAAATGAATTACGTAAGTTTCACGTTGTTGGTCTTGAGGCATGAAGAACTTCCATCCAGTGGGAAATGGAAATGGAAACTGGGTTGGTTAACCTTCTTTTCACCAGTACTACACCAATTTCCCGCTCTGTCTACAACATTGTGTAGATGAGACAAAAATGAAGCCTTTACGTGTTTCTGTATGTGTTTTGGTCGTACTGTATTTACCAGTCATCTAAGAGAGCGTTCAGAACAGGCTGCTGGTTAAAAATCGGCCTGTTTTTTTGTTCTGAACCCAAATGTCATCCATCCTGGGAGTTCACATTCAGGACACGACAACCAGCCAGACAGTTTTACACGACGCCTACAGCAACTATTGAGTGAGAAAGTCCTCTATTGGAACAGCAAAATGACGCCCATTGTGTCCTCATCAAAAAGTACTTTACTGGTGCCAGTGCTGGGGAAAGTTACTTTTAAAAGTAATGCATTACAATATTGCTTTACTCTTTTAAAAAAAGTAACTAGTTGTGTTACTTGGTTACTTACACTGCAAAAAAAAAAAAAAAAGGCTTATCTTAGTTTTTTTTGTCTTGTTTCTAGTCAACATATCAAAAAACTCTTAAATTCAGATGCATTCTTTTACGAGATAAGCAAAATGACATACGATAATTAGTCTTGTTTCCAGGGGAAAGAAACTAAATGAAGTGCATTTTGCTTAAAACATGTCAAATGATCTGCCAGTGGGGTAAGCAAAATACTCGTTTTAAGAATATTTTTACTTAATTTTATTTATTTTAAGCAAAATGCACTTCATTTAGTTTCTTTCCAGTCAGGATCTGTTGGTCAACCACATAAACCAGTTTATAACAGCTAAAAACATAATCCAAAACATAGCTGTAACCTTAAACCGGTTTTAGCTAGATATTTTAGTTAGTACAAGCTAGTTTCTGATGGATCAAGATGGTCTACCTGCCCAGCCATGTCCTCACCAGCTTGAATCCAGCTTGAAAACATGGCTTTTACCTTAAACTGGTCTTGATGGACTTTTTAAGCTGGCCCAAGATGGTTTAGAAGGTTGACAAGAGGGATTACCAGCTGATATGGGTGTGGCTAGACTGATAAACCATTTTGAACCATCAGAAACCAGCTACCATATTCCAAAAACCAGCTTGACCACCTTTAGATGGGTTGACTTGATTTTTCCAGCCAGGATCTGCTGCTCAACCACCTAAACCAGCTTAGACCAGCTAAAAACATAGCTATTACCTTAAACTGGTTTCAACTGGATTTTCCAGTAGATTCTTATTCCATGTTGTAAATCATATTCAAACAAATTATGGTGACACATCAAAATATACTTTACATTCAGAAGATGATCTGATCACCAGAACATAAAGAAACTCTTGTGTTTCCACCGTTTCTTGTGTTAATGGCAGTACAAGTGTTATATAGAGGGATCAGGAAGAGCAATTAGTGTTTTACAGGCAGGAACAGCGTTTCCGCTCGAGATATTCCTGCATCACAGTGAGACGAGAGACTCTATGGGACCTTTTCCACAGTAAAAACAATGGCAGCAGTCAGTCGGTTCAGGACTTTAGGGGTGAAAACTGCAAACGGTCACAGGAAAAGAACTCTTATTCTTTAATGGAGCCTGTAAATAATTAGTCTAACACGGCTGTTTATGAGCTGCACGATTATGTTCGGTACTGCATGCAAATCTTTTCCACTGGATGATCTGTGGATGATGCAGTCAACATGGGACTGCACTTCATCCTGCAGCATCTGGACAGACCAGGGACTTATGTGAGGATCCTGTTCGTAGACTTCAGCTCCGCTTTTAACACCATCATCCCGGACACCCTTCAGAACAAACTAACTCAACTCTCCGTCCCCACCTCCGTCTGTCAGTGGATCACCAGCTTCCTGACAGACAGGCAGCAGCTAGTGAGGCTGGGAAAATACACATCCAGCACCCGCACCATCAGCACTGGAGCTCCTCAGGGCTGTGTTCTCTCCCCACTGCTCTTCTCCCTGTACACTAACGACTGCACATCTAAAGACCCCTCTGTCAAGCTCCTGAAGTTTGCAGACGACACCACACTGATCGGCCTCATCCAGGACGGTGACGAGTCTGCCTACAGACAGGAGGTTAAGGAGCTGGCTGTCTGGTGCAGTCTTAACAACCTGGAGCTCAACACGCTCAAAACTGTGGAGATGATCGTGGACTTCAGGAGGAACCCCTCTGCACTCC
Organism: Spinibarbus caldwelli; assembly: GCA_039654775.1. Classification (NCBI taxonomy): domain Eukaryota; kingdom Metazoa; phylum Chordata; class Actinopteri; order Cypriniformes; family Cyprinidae; genus Spinibarbus; species Spinibarbus caldwelli. The sequence continues at coordinate 1,468,840 of CM077224.1, forward strand.
CCCCACTCACCATCATGAACAGCACAGTGACTGCAGTGGAGTCATTCAGATTCCTGGGCACCACCATCTCCCAGGACCTGAAGTGGGACAATCACATAGACTCCATTGTGAAAAAGGCCCAGCAGAGGTTGTACTTCCTTCGCCAGCTGAGGAAGTTCAACCTGCCACAGGACTTGCTGAATCAGTTCTACTCCGCCATCATTGAATCCGTCCTCTGCACTTCAATAACTGTCTGGTTCAGCTCAGCCACCAAATCTGACCTCAGAAGACTACAGAGGGTAGTCCGGACTGCTGAGCGAATCATTGGTACAACCCTCCCCACTCTCCAAGAACTGTACTCATCCAGAGTGAGCAAAAGGGCTGGCAAAATCACTCTGGACCCCTCACATCCAGCACACTCCCTCTTTGAACTGTTACCGTCTGGTCGACGCTACAGAGCTCTGAGCACCAGAACGACCAGACACAGGAACAGTTTCTTCCCTCAGGCAATCCATCTCATGAACACTTGACATTAAAAGTGGAACATACAACACTATTATAAATTATTTATTCAACACACATACTTATTTTTTTCATTTCAGATCTGCACATATTAGACCTGTACACCATAATTGTCTATATATTGTGTTTTTGCTATTTGTACATTGCCTATTTGTAAATTATTCTTTTATTATCTGTGCCCTGTCCTGTTGCTGTCTTTCTGTTGCACTGTAGAGCTTCTGTCACAAAAACAAATTCCTCGTATGTGTAAGCATACCTGGCCAATAAAGCTCATTCTGATTCTGATTCTGATTCTGAGAGATGGGCAACACAACATAAGTCATATCAGCATATAACCTGAACCGCTCTGAGATCTGAAATACTTGCTTATAAATGATGAGAAACCACATCCTTTGGATGACATTCAACATCAACACAGACACCGAGTGAAATACTGAGTTTTCCTGAGAATTCATAAAGCTGTATTTAACATGAGCTACTACAGTGCAGTTTGATTTTGTATAATCAAAGATTGTTGTAGAAACCAAACGGGCTTCCCATTTGTTTCTGTTGCACTGCAGCATGTACAGTGTTTCAACATGTTTTTTAAAGAAAAAAAAAAACTTTTTTATTAATCAAGGATGCATTAAAACTGAACAAAAGTGAGAGTAAAGGCTTTTATAATGTTACAAAATATTTCAAATAAATGCTGGTCTTTTGAACTTTCAGCATATTAGAATGATTTCTGAAGGATCATTTGACACTGAAGACTGTAGTAATGATGCGGAAAATTCAGCTTTGATTACGGGAATAAATTACATTTTACTTTATGTTCACATAGAAAACAGCTATTTTAAATTACAATATTATTTCACAATTTTTACAGTATTTTTGATCAAATAATTGCAGCCTTGGTGAGCATAAGAGACTTCTTTCAAAAACATAAAAAAAAAACACCTTTCCAGCCCCAAACTTTTGAACTGTAGTGTACATATTGTTTCTGGTCTTTTGCCTGTTAATTTATATAGGACTCATTTAAAATAAAATATTTTTCTTACAAAGTATGCAGTATTTATGTTCACATATTTTATCTGAGTGTGACACACAAGAGCCTTTTCAAGTTCATCTTCACACACGTCTGCTGATTTAGTGGTTTCTTGCACAGTATATTTTTATGATCATGACGCTGAACTCTATGTATAAACACGTCCTCTGTACACGCTTACAGTTTTACGACTTTTTTTTTCTGTGGATATAAATGATTTAAAGGGTGTACATACCAAGTGACAGATAATACCAGTTTAGTCTTCTAAACACTGCAAAAAAATCCAATTCCAAATAAGCAGTTTTTGAGTATTTTACATTTTCTGAAAAAAAAGTAAGATAAATTTGCAAGCAACACTGATGATATATTTTATGTATTTTGTCTTTTGTTTATTTCTGAATGTTTTGTCTCAAAATATAATAAACATACAGTAACTATTATAACAACATTCTCAGAAAAAGGTACAAATCTGTCATCTGTCATTTTCAAAAGCTACTAATATGTAAACCTGAGGTACTAGTATGTACTTTTAAGGTATAAATAAGTAACATTTAGGGGTAAATAAGGTACAAAGATTTACCTTTTAGCTTTTGTACCTTAGGTCACCACCCCAGTTCTGAGAGTGTACTGAGATTTATATTATATTTATGTTTATTTACAGGATAGGATGTGATCATATCAGATCTGTAAGCTGTTTCTGTGCATGTTGTCTGTGTTTTGCTGACATGACGGGAGGTTCAGATGTGCCCTTCTGAGTGTGTAGGGAGCAGGATGAGGGTCACAGCTGTGCTGTAAGCAGGTTTGGCCGAGCTCTTCCTCTTCTGGGTGGCACACGGATGAAGTCATGTGGAGGTAAGAGAGGTGGAATAACACTGGAGCAGATCCGTGCAGACGGTAGGCTATATGAGCCGTTCCAGAAGACATTTCACTCCAGACAATCTCTCAATCTCTCAGAGCATTTCTCAACAAATGTAGACCGTGCGAAAGATGATTATTTCAACATCCATCTGCTAGTGGAACACTTGTTTGCATTCTACTTATAATTCAGAGGTTTCTTCATAACATAACATGCGACCGGATTGTGAAAACACTCTTGTTGTTGCATTTTTGGCATTTTATCTCAGTTAATCAAAGTGTTTGATGCTCTTGTGTGTGTCTGGGATGGGCACCAGATACCCAGATCTGTTCAATCACAGTGACACACACACACACACACACACACACACACACACACGTATAAATGCTGTTGTTCTGTTGTATGGATGTGGATGAATGTGCATTAGTGCATGTTCTGTACTGTAAGTACTGAATGCTGTAGGTGTTTGAGAGAATAGCTGACAGGCAGGAAGGGCAGGTCCTATATGTGTGCGTGTGAAACTGTACATCAGCCGCTGTTGTTACAGCTGCAGTCTCCACTGACTCACTCTCAGAAATTCCCCATCTCTCCCTCGCTGTGTGTTTGTGCATGAGCCGCTCCTCACCTGCAGCACCAGACCTTCACAGAGTCTGCAGATCGCCATGGCAACAGCGGGGTTGATTGACAGTGCAGGTGGAGGCCGGCGGGTCATTGCACTTTTAGCTTCATACATCTAAAAAAAAAAAAGTGAAAAAAAAAAAGAAGTTATTGTTAATATTTACTGAAAATACGGCTTCAGCATTTCAAATCATATCATAGTTATGCATTTTGAATAGATAACCATGTATTTCTCACTTAAAAAATGACATTATTTTTGAAAAACAATAACTCATAAGATATTTTGGCATAGCAATCATTATGCCACATTCAGATTGCCTTAGTTTTAAAAGCCAGCATGACTAATAACAGAGTTATCCAGTAATAATAATAATAATAATAATAATAATAATAATAATATAATAATGTATTTTTTTCTATTAAAAATTAAAGGAGTACTGAGCTTGACAAATATAAAAATAATCAAATACATTAAACACTATAAGATTAAAAAATATATATATCCAACTAAAATGTGATGCCATAAAACACAATATCAATAAGAAGAAGAAGAAGAAGAAGAAGAAGAAGAAGAAGAAGAAGAAGAAGAAGAAGAAGAAGAATTATATAGTTCTATTCTTATATAGAATTATATACTGTATGTGTGTGTACATTTTTTACATATCTGTAAAAAAAATAGATCTCTATTATAAACAGATCACTATTGAACTTGACAAATATAATATAATTCAATAGATTAAATACAGTATGACTTTTATGATGCTTTTTTAAATTCTGTGTATACAATATGATGTGGTGAAAACAGAAAATCTAAATAATAGAACAGAATAGAATAGAATAGAATAGAATAGAATATATGGAATTGTTTATTTGTGTAAAAAAGATCAATGATTTTTTTTTCCTCCATTAAAGGACTACTGAACTTTAAACATATTTACATAATACTTATGTAAATACTATTTTATAATTTTAATATTAAAACATTACGGATATTAACAAAAGCATTATATTAAAATTATATTACATTATACTATATTTAAAAAAATCATCATTTTTCTTTCAACCACCTAATGTTCCTTCAGAAGGATCCAGATTTTGTTTCTCGGTGCTCTTCTGAATCTGATGATTACACTGGAGCTCTTGACTTTGGGTGGCATATTGGCTTTCTGTGTTAGTGTTCTTACGTCTGAAGAATTCTTCTGTTTGTTTCCTAGAATTATGTTCAACTGGTGACACTAAAGTCCTGTGATTATTTACTTGAGAAGGTTTGTTTGGAAGAGTAACACGGGTCTGGCTCGGCCATCTCTCTCTCTCTCTCTCTCTCTCTCTCTCTCTCTCCTCTGAGGGACCATCGACACATCAGGACATGTTCATTTCTCAAGGCACTTTACAGTGACAGACAGCAGCGTTACCCACGGGATGCTCACTTCTGGAGGAGAGCATTTCCTGGGACTCGTCCATTAGTGGTTTTAATTAAAACACTAGTTATCCAGCGCGTGGGTCGAGCTTTAGCGCTCGCTGAGCACAGGACACACTTCATGAGTTTAGTGCAACCTGAGAGACCGTCTCCAGAGCCCTGAAATATAATACACAAACACACACACACACACACACACACACGCACACACGCACACACACACACACACACACACACACACATTTGTTGTCTTTAAAGCTCACAAATCATTTTCTCTAAGCCTGGTTTAATCATTTCAAAACATGAGATTTGCTCCAAAACCCAGTGAGCTGCCTTTCCATCTACTGCCTACATATACAGCAAGATTTTAAGACTGAAATGAAACATCATAACTGACTGATTTGAAAGATTTTACATGCAACAAATGCATGAGCTACACAATTGATTCAAATAGAGTCTGACTTTTACGGAAGCTTGTTTCCACCACGGGAAAAAAGAAAAAAAACCTTATTGAGACTTTTTATCTCACAAAAGACTTTTATTTCTTACAATTGCAATGTATAAACTCTTAAAAATTAACAGAATATAAACTCATGATTGCAAGGGAAAAAAGTCAGAATTCCATAGACTTTATCATGTTGCGATAGAGCTAAAACCTTACGCTAAGTTATTTTCATGGTCAACTTGTTTCTGCTTCTTCACCATCTTGGATGGATTTTTGCATTTATGCATTCAGTGCTTTCAGTGCAATTGCATACAATGCGCCTGTTTTCTCTGTGAAGGATACATGCAAATCTGCTTTAGGCCAGAAACAAGTACTGAAAGAGAAAAATAACTAGAAGAAGGGACTTTCTGCAAATGGCCTGAGAATGCAATAGAAATGCAATCTAACACATTTCAGAATGCAAAAAAAGGAATGAAAACTGAGTTTGCACAGCTAATCATTTAGTACATTGCACATATTTGCATGAAAAATATTGCAAAAAAAATAAGCTTCCATAATGTTTTTTTTTTCTTCTTCTTCTTTTTGCTGGTTTTAATCAAAATCAAAATAGTTTTAATCAAATCAAAACTCTCTTAATTTTGATAAATTTTTCATAACTTGATATCTTATGTTATTTTGCATCTCGAATAAACATATCTTGATTTGAGAATGTTTAGATATTTGTAATGGAAAACAAGACAAAAATACTAATTAAGAAATACTTTTTTTGCAGTGATGTTTCAGACTTTAGGATCTGGTAAAAACAAGGTGTCCTATCTCAAAATCTAGCATAATTAGGCCTTCATTTTGGAGCAGTTTTATGTCTGGAGTGAGATATGATCCCTTAAAATACTGTAGTAGGCAGCTCACTGGGTTCTGAGTTTTCTTGAATATATACTGCCGTCTAGACAAACACATTCGTGAACTTCATCTTAAATTCTCTATTTGTTTTACTCTCTGTATTTATGTCTTTCTCACTCTCTCTCTCTCTCACACACACTTGCATTAAATTTCTGGTTCTCCGCCAAGAGGCTTTCTGAGTCTCCAGACGCGGAGCTGCACGTTCATGCATGATAACACAATGAGAGAGAAACCTGACTCTCAGACCTGAAGGATGGAGGAATGAGGGGGAAAGATCTCTCAGATCCAGGTCAGAGCCAAGAGCTGCATTCCTGTGCGGGTCACGGGTGTCGGGCCGGGTCAGCTGGGTTTCATACCCTGGGCGGAGAGTCAGAGAGCTGTTCTGTTTCCCTCTCTTGCTCTTGGCCCCTGGATGGGATGTTTGGAGAGGTTTGGATGAAGCCCTTGACCGGGATCGCTGCAGACCACCAGCAGTCCTCCAGGGCCAAGCTCATGTTTACCCAGGCCGGTCTGGGTGAGTCCCGCGAAAGAACAGCCGTCTGACTCTGCGAGACTCAGTCATCACAAGACACGAGGCATTATAAAGCACTAAAACAGATTTCTCAGTCCTGTCAGAGAAAGCCAGCAGAATTTAAGCGAAATTTAAAACCTATTTCAATGGAATAAAACAGGAGACCAATGAGAATGAAATCTGGATTAAAAAAAATCCCAATTTTTACTTTCATTTCTTAATTGCACTGGATTCTAGTTTAATTCCATTAAACAATCCATTAATGCTCCTTTAGGTTTTTTTTTTATTTTTTCAATAATTTAAGTATTAACTTTTTCAAAATTTTTACCCAAAGAAATCAGGGTTATTATTAACTAAAACTTAATCCATAAGAAATAAAATAAAATAAAATAAAATAAAATAAAATAAAATAAAATAAAATAAAATAAAATAAAATAAAATAAAATAAAATAAAATCAGCTTTAAAACTTTAAAAATAAGCTTAAATAACATTAACTGGAATAAAGCTAAAATAAACAACTAGTTTTTATCAACAAAGCAACATATACAGCTTTCGTTTAGTTTAAACTGAAGTACTCAATAATCTACAACTAAAACATAATAAAATATACAGACATATTTTTAAAAAAGAATACAAATCACACCTCAAAATTACTAAAACATTTAGTAAAATGAAAACGAAGTGAAAATGTTAAAAATAAAATCTAATTTAAAATATTAACAAAAACTATAATAGTATTAATAATGTGATTATTTCCAGAGTAAGGACTTAATTGCAGTAAGAAATGGCTGTTTATTGCGAGTAAAATTTGGCATACGCCACATAGTTGTACAATTAGGAGTTTAATTACATCACTTTGATCAAAAGTACTGTGTTTACATGAGGTAAAGTTCAATCGCAATATTTCCTAAATCTCATTATTATCTCATAATGAGGGTGCATGTAAACATACTCACTGATTAAAAAGAATAACACTAAAAGAATTACAAACAAACCAAATGACCAGTAAGTGTATAAAGCTATAAAACGAATGTACAGCAGTTCAGATTATTTGATAAGAAATAATGACTTTTGATTGCAAATTACAGTTTGAGACCCCAAGAGACACAGGTGAAGGTTTGTTTCTCAGGAGAAACATCTGAGAAGCAGCAAAATCCTCCATTTAATTTAATTGCAATCAAGTGAGATATTAAGGAGATCTCATGCATCATGTGTTCACAGCTGGAACGTGGCTCTGGGAATCTTCCAGCATCATGACTTCATGTGTTATGCAAGCGTGTGATCCTCTGATAATATGCTGTGACTTCAGTTTGGAAATGATCCGCTGATGCTAGAAGGATTGCAGCACTGCGGTGTCGTGCAACCAATCAATTATTCAATTATCCAAACCAAAGGAAGTATTTCGCAGAATTCCCAAAAGCAGGATAAAGATGTTAAAAACTCTAGGCTGAGAAGCACTTGGCTGCGGTTCCTGAGGGCAAACGATAGGAATAGTAACTTGAGCAAAGGGAGTGACTCTGGTGCAAACAAACTCTGTCATGTTTTGGTGGGGTTTGGTATGAGACGACCATCTGAAATATTTGATCATTACTGCTCATGAAGTCATATTCAAATTCTTCCAGAAAAGAAAGACATTAATGAATGTTTTTCTTGTATCACAATCAAGTGGTCGATATGCATGTGCTGTGGCGTGTGTCTGAGGAATACGGAGGAATTCAGGATTACACATCTGGAGCGATGCCACATGACCTCATGATGTTGTGCAACCTCTGATCTCTCTTATGAACATGCCACATTATCAAAAAAATGTTTGCTTTAATTTATCAGTTACATTGTAAAGTGATCTGAAGCACTATTGCAACACTGCATGTGCTGCACAAAATAATGCTCCTCACAACTGACCGCAATAGAGTCTGACTTAAGAATTTTGCTGCACTGAAAAAGGAAAATGATGTATTATGAATTAAATGTGAAATTTAAGTTGTGGAAATGTGAAAGTCAATAACCGATGTGGTGGAGATATATTGTGCATCCATAGTTTTAAAGGAATAGTTCACTCAAAAATTAATATATGCTGAAAATGTGTTCACCCTCAGGATCATCCGAGATGTAGATGAGTTTGTTTCTTCATCAGATTTGGAGAAATGTAGCATTGCATCACATCCTCAGAAATGGTTCCTCTGCAGTGAATGGGTGCCGTCAGAATGAGAGTCCAAACAGATGAAAAAAAAAAAAAAAACCAACAACATAAAATCATATAATAAGACGCCACATATTTGTTTAAAGCTGTTTTGGCTTGTAAATAGTGTTTGATCTGTGCAGATTTCTCTCCAGATTCAGACCAGACCACTTTTTCATTGGAGGAAGCATTATTATGGATTATGGACTCTTATTTTAGTTTAAAACATCTTAATGCTGGATTTGTTTCTTTTGTCTTCTCAAGATGTTAACTGATGGACTGGAGTGGAGTGGATTACTTGTGGATTATTGTGATGTTTTTATCAGCTGTTTGGACTCTCATTCTGACGGCACCCATTCACTGCAGAGCATCCATTGATGAGAGAGTGATGCAATGCTACATTTCTCCAAATCTGATGAAGAACCAAACTCATCCTAATCTTGGATGGTCTGAGGGTGAGAACATTTTCAGCACATTTTCATTTTTGGGTGAACTGTTCCCTCAAGTCAAACTGTAAGAATGAATTTCATTCAGTAGGACCGATAGCTCATGTATGAAAGATCAGCAGCACCTCTGGAGGATGGTGAATAGTAATCTGAGTCCAGTCAATAAAGACATGGTCAGGCTGGTAACACTCAGATGTTAATGGACTGTCACCGATGGCACGTCACGCACCATCAAACCACGCCTCATGTGTGTCTGAATAAACACAGATGCTGTGAGAGAGGGATGGATTTCAGCATGATGAACATGAGAGGATGAGCTACAGGTACCGAGCTCTTCATTATCAGCAATGCTGTTTGTGAATATGAAAAGTCTGACTTATAAAAGCAGGCCTTGATGCTTTAGTTGAAAAATTTAGGAGTGCATTAAAAAATCAAATAAAAAATCAAATAAAAAATCAAATAATGTGTTTTTCCTTAATAAATTATTTAATTTATTAGAATATAAAAAGTGCAGTAGGTTTTTAAATATTTCTGCTTCAAACTGTATTTAATAAATTATGAAAGCCTACTTTAAACAAACAAACAATTTTATTAAAAAACGGGGGAAAAAAAAAACTTTTAATTGTAAACAGGACCAAAATACATGGGGACTCTTATTTTGAAATGTATTTCTTGCTAGCTGCTACTGTAATTCAATAGAGGGAGATAAAATATGCACTTTTACATCAATCTACAACATACTGTAATACAGCATAAACACCATAATGTCAACATTGACATAATGGCTTTTGAACACATTAGGCTGTATCATGATTTTCCATTCCCAAATGTAAGACATCTTAAAATGATAATTAAGATGCTTATTATACCATTTAAGATTTAGGACTTTTTATTTCCTTAAATTAGTTAGACTTTTTAAGGACATTTTGCACACATGCTCATAAATACATTTCACATTTTGCACATATATTTTTAGGTGCAAATGCAAGGGAAATGCATGCAGTGCTGAGCTTTGAAAAGCATCTGACTCACCTGCAGGTCAAAGGTCAGGTCTTGTATTTCACATCTGGATGGATGAATGCATGTCCAGGAACAACATCTCTAAAAACATCACATATTATGATGAGCCCATGAAGAATAAAGACACCCTAACAACACAACTACTTCACGAGTATCAGTACAGTTTTAAAATTCTCAATAATTATACAGTAAACAACTAACATATTCCAATGCTATTGTAGTGCTCTGCGCTAAAGTAAGCAGATCTCCATCAGTGCAGCACTCTTGGGTCAGAACGGATGTATACTTACACATCCGCTTGTTCGTGTATAATGTTTCAACCATCTGTTTGGGCATAATGCTGGTGTTTCACATTTCAGCCGTATAAGTGAAAGAGCAGATGCTCAAACCACACAGGCATTAGACAGCATCCCGACTTCCTGAGAAACTCAGGTTTGGCCTTGTTTCTCAGATGTCACCTGAGGACTTACCAAATATGATGTCTGTTTGTTACGTCAATCATCTCTAGTACTAGCGCTCATATAGTGATGTGATCAAACCTGAGAGGCTCAAGCCATATCTAGAGAGCAGAAGAGCATAGAAACACACTAGTATATTTTCTATATATAAATCTAGAAATGTAGAAACAGAATACACATATGACCACCCAGAGTGGCCTAGTAACCACTAAGGACATCCTAGTAACCACCTAGGATGCCCTGGCAACCACTTAGCAATTGCATATCAACCACTGAGAACACCCACAACACCTAGCAACAACCCAGAATGCCCTAGCAACCACCTAGCAATGCCATATCAATCATTGATAACACCCAGAATACCTAGCAACAACCCAGAATGCCCTAGCAATGCCATATCAACCACTGAGCACACCCAGAATACCTAGCAACAACCTATAATTCCCTAGCAACGTAATATCAACCACTGAGAACACCCAGAATACCTAGCAACAACCTATAATTCCGTAGCAACCACCTAGCAACGCCATATTAATCACTGAGAACACCCAGAATACCTAGCATTAACCCAGAATGCCCTAGCAACCACCTAGCAACGCCATATCAATCACGAGAACACCTGGAATACCTAGCAACAACCCAGAATGCCCTAGCTAATACCTAGCAATGCCATATCAACCACTGAGAACACCTAGCAACAACCCAGAACGCCCTAGCAATGCCACATCAACCACTGAGAACAGCCAGAATACCTAGTAACCACCCAGAATGCCCTAGCTACCGCCTAGCAACGCCATATCAATCATTGAGAACACCCAGAATACCTAGCAACCACCTAGCAACACCATATCAACCATTAAGAACATCCTAGTAACCACCCAGAATGCTCAAGCAATGTAAAAAACATCAGTCACAGAACAGTTTCTATTTTTCTCTCAGATCCAATCAAAATCAAAGTCGTTTAGAAGAACGTTAACCTTCCATATAGCTGAAGCTCAATGCATTCTCGTCCAAGTTTATTTTGTCACGGAGAGAAAGTTCAGCCAACATTCCTGCGTCCCCTAAAGAGCAGACAGTTTGTCTGCAGCACGAGCTAAATAACAACAACAACATGGCTCAATGCAGACGAGCCTCGAGTGCAGAATCTGCAGGTTCTGCTTGCGGTAACCAGAGATCAGGAATTCCATCCGCAGCGCTTCAGTTTCACAATCCACCACTAACTGTTCTAGTGCTGTTCTGATGGAGATCAGAGCCTCTGACACCAGAAAACTGGCAGCCAGAAAATCCGGTGGCAGGTAGATTGTTATGGAGTGCATTGACAGGTTTCCACTAGAACTATTTCAATTAAATATCTCATCAAAATATATGAATTTAGTAATAATCTCAAAACACAAAACATTCCTTAAAGGAACAATTCCCTCTAAAAATCTTCTTTCTTCTTTGGAACACAAAAGATGTTCATGCTTCATAATCTACCTTGCTCTTTATAATATTCAGCTCTTAAATCTTGTTAACGCTTACATATTCAGTTTAAAACATTCACATACATGTTTCAAAGTTGAGACGTCCCATTTTGGGTTCTGCATCAAATTAAACTGACAAAAGTATTTTTATATACATAGAAAAGATGTTAAACCATTAAGCGTCGACTTTAATGTTTCAAAAAAAAAAAAAAAAAAAAAAAACTTTTGTGAAAATAAAGTTCCAAAAAATGGGTGAAATAATATTCCAGTGTCATTCAGTGTAACAGATATATTTATATAAAAATGAACAAAGTCTTGCTGACAAATGGGTAAAACCTAGTGTTTTAAAGGATATTGGCAAAGATTGGTAAATATTTAAAATGACAATTGATTAATATTTTAGGGCTGCACTTTAAATAGAGTCTTTTAATGCAATGTAAGAATTTAATGATTCTTTTTCTTAATATGCCTAACAAGATTTTCTGTTATATGAACTATTGTTACACTGAATTACTTTTTTTTTTTTTTTCTGTAAATCAAGGCAAAAATGTATGGTAGTCAGTATTTTTTGCAAACAAACAAACAAAACAGGACACACTCTAATGTATGAAAAAGTGTAAATCTGTATTAAACTTTTATTGTTTTGATGCTCGAAAACCCTTCATCTTTGACCCACATACAGTATGTCAAAGTGTCCATGTGTGACTGTGGTTTGAGTGGTAGATTTTTAGAGAAAACCAACTTCAATGTAATATTTTCTTCACACAAAATGATTCCAGTCATTGTATGGAAAGAAGTGTGTAGTTGAACTATTTTAAGCTCAGATGATTGTTGTGAGATTTAGTCATGTAAAGTCTCAGACCGGTGAGTTGGAACATTATTTCTCACGTCCCTCTTTAATTGTTCGTTTGTCACCACAAATGTTATTCTTAGAAATCCCACATATTTCAGAAAACCACAGTTGCTAAAACGGTTCTGTGTGACCATAAAGCAGCTGCTCTGGTAACTCCAGAATAACCAGACCCATAACCTGACCTTCACAGCATTATATCTGCTTTAATATCATTGAAATGACTCTGAGACAGTCTTACCTAGCAATTTAGACAACTGTGAGTGCAAAAGTCAATCTCCAGGAGTCAAAATCCTGATGTTCTCCACAGAGAATTTTTTTTTTTAGAGACAGATCAAACATGAGCTCAGATGTTAAACAGTGACGTGTCAAATATATATATATATATATATATATATATATATATATATTTTAAATTACGTTTACATTTACATTTAGTCATTTGGCAGACACTTTTATCCAAAGCAACTTACAAAGTAGAAGCAAACAGACCAATGAGAGAGCAACAATAAACAAGTGCTGTGACAAGTCTCAGTTTGTCTAGCACAGTGCACATAGCAAGGATTTTTAAAATGTATTTATTTATATATTTATTTATAAATAAATTAGAACAAAACGAATATAATAGAATTGATAAGTGCTAGTATTAATTGGTCAGGTGATGCGAAAAAGATATGTCTTTAGATGTTTTTTGAAAATGGCTAAATACTCAGCTACTTGGATTGAGACAGGTCGTTCCACCAGCTGGTGACAGTCCAGGAAAAGGTCCGTGAGAGTGATTTTGTGCCTCTTTGGGATGGCACCACGAGGCGTTGTTCATTTGCAGAACGCAAGCTTCTGGAGGACACGTGGGTCTGAACTAGTGAGTTTAGGTATATTGGTGCAGCGCCAGTGGTTGTCTTGTAGGCTAGCATCAGTATCTTGAATTTGATGTGAGCGGCTATTGGCAGCCAGTGCAAGCTGATGAAGAGAGGTGTGACGTGAGCCTTCTTCGGCTCCTTGAATACCACTCTGGCTGCTGCATTCTGGATCAGTTGTAGAGGCTTGATAGTACATGCAAGAAGGCCTGCCAAGAGAGCATTACAATAGTCCAGTCTGGAGAGAACAAGAGCTTAGACAAAGAGTTGTGGAGTCTGCTCTGTTAGGAAGGGTCTAATCTTCCTAATGTTGTATAAGGCAAACCTGCTGGACCGGGCCATCGTAGCAATATGCTCTGTGAAGCTTACCTGATCATCCATCACAACTTCAAGGTTCCTGGCTGTCCTGGAAGGAGTTATGGTTGACGAACCTATCTGTATAGAGAGATTGTGATGAAGTACTGTGTTGGCTGAGACCACGAGCAGTTCTGTCTTAGCAAGGTTGATTTGAAGGTGATGAACCTTCATCCAGCCAGAAATGTCTGTCAGACAGGCTGCAATGCGACCAGCTGCTGTCGGATCATCTGGTTGGAATGAGAGGTAGAGTTGAGTGTCATCAGCATAGCAATGATAGGAAAAATAATGCTTCTGAATGAGAGATCCTAAAGATGACATGTAGATGGAGAAGAGAAGTGGTCCAAGTACTGAGCCTTGAGGAACCCCAGTAGCAAGAAGTTGCGACTTAGAAACCTCACCACTCCAAGACACCCTGAAGGACCTACCAGAGAGGACAGACTTGAACCACTGGAGAATTATGGGACTTACATGGGAATTATGTTCAATTCCTAAATTTCCAGTGAAGAATTAAACTTCTTGAGATCTCAACAACTGTGCTCATATTAGGCCTTTGATTAATTATATGATCATGGTTATTCAGTCTAATTGCAATTCTTCGGGGAAAAAAATATCAATAATTGTGCAGTTTAAATTTCAATCACATTTTGCCATCCAAATTAGTCAAATTATATAGCAGATATAGTATACCATAAATAATTAATTATATAAACATTATACATTTTCATATCATTAAAAAATCATATGAGCTTATTTTATTATAATTTTTAGTAATATATCTGTATATGATTGCAAGTGAAATAATAATGTAGGCTTATAATTAGTGTGAACAGAACTGAACTAAATAGTTAAACACAATTATTTCTATGACAACTAATTGTCAGCACGAAGTCTGCAATTAAAAGTCATGGATCTTAACATTTCTCATCAAAAGCAAAACATCTACACTGGTGGTCAAAAGTTTGGAATTAAGATTTTCTTTTTTTATGTTTTTGAAAGAAGTATATTCTGCTCACCAAGGCTGCATTTATTTGATCAAAATACAGTAAAAATTGTGAAATATTTTTACAATTTCAAACGGCTGTTTTCTATGTGAATATCTGTTAAATTGTCATTTATTGATGTGATCAAAGCATCATTACTCCAGTCTTCAGTGTCACATGATCCTTCAGAAATCATTCTAATATGCAATCAAAGTGAATAACCTGTAGTTTTACTGTGGCTTCCACAACATGGAGTCACCACTTGAGTTACTGCTTCAGGTTCAGATGGAGGATAGCTAGAGTAAACAAACATATACAGAAGAAAAGAAGAAGAAACGAGGAGGAGGAGTGCGTTTGTTCCACTGACCCAGTCTGAAGAGAGAATGCCACAGTCATGTGCTTCTCATCAGCATCTGCACATGAAAAATCCTCTTTCATACGGAGCACAGAGCCTGTGGATATTCATAAAGACAGGACTTCTGCTCCCTATTTTTTGTCTTTTCAGTTTGGAAAGGACAGTTTGACGCTCATGTCACGAGTTCCAGTGCGATGCATTTAAACTTCTGTGCCACTAATGTTACTAAACAGAAATAAAAATGAACTAAAATGGAAAGATTTATGTCAGCTTTCAAAAGACATTTTCACCCAAAAATGAAAATTGTATGGCTTTCTTTGTTCTGCTAAACACACATTTTTGTCCTTACAGTGAAAATCAATGGGGTCCAAAACAACATTTTTCAAAACAAGTTTGGAATGACATGAGAAAAAGATTATATAATGATTATTTTTCAATGAACCATCGCTTTAAAATAGTTTTAAAAGCTTGATGTTTGAGATAGATTACAGACAGACAACTAGATGGATGGATGGACAGACAGATAGACAGTCTCAACCATCTGTACGGTCTTGGGTATGTGCGTGTCGACTGAAACACTGGTTTGCTTCATGTTAATCAGGTCAGGACTGTGTTTAATTTTGCCCACATTCATGTCAGACAAAGAAAATGGGGCAGGAATGTCATAAAATCAAAATAGAGCCGATCACGCTCACGAGAGCGCTGGGAATCAGTCCGGGTCAGAAGGGTTCATTCCTCCTTCATCCAAGTCTTTGTCTGTCGCTGAGCAAAACACTGCCTAAAACGCAGTAAAAACGATTCAGTTGTATTAAAGCATGAAGTCACTAAAGGATCGTGTTTTAAAGTGATTTTGACAAAAGTAAGATGACATAAGTTTTTTTTTTTTTTAAACATTAAACATTAAAATGAATTGCTGTTTTGTTATTTTACTTTATGACTTTACTATAAAATAACTAGACAGATAAAGTTTGGTGACAAACGTTGATGTTGGCTCGACAAAGCCTGGCCTAAATGTGTAAAATAGTTTTAAAGGCTTGAGGTTTGAATGTTTTACTGTCAGATAGAAAGATGTGGATAAAAAGTGAGATTGACAGAAGAAAACCATTAAAACCAGAAACTAAAAATACATTTACTTTCAACCTTCATATACTAAAATATATTTCAAACTGTATTTTAGGGGTAAGAAAATGCATTTCCTATCTTAAAGTAGCCTACATTTAGGCTAAATGTAAATGTGGATGAAATGTATTTTATTTTATTTTATTTTATTTTATTTTATTTTATTTTATTTTATTTTATTTTATTTTATTTTATTTTATTTATTTATTTTTTTTATTTTTTATTTTTTTTTTTGGAACACTGTATGTTCCTTGCAAAGTCTTATGTTCACACAAGTTA
Source organism: Spinibarbus caldwelli (assembly GCA_039654775.1). Lineage (NCBI taxonomy): Eukaryota > Metazoa > Chordata > Actinopteri > Cypriniformes > Cyprinidae > Spinibarbus > Spinibarbus caldwelli. Next base: position 1,485,476 of record CM077224.1, read on the forward strand.
TAGATATTTTATTTTTTTTTCTGCTTCAAATGCAGTTTCTTCAAAAAAAAAAATTCTCGGATTCAAATGTATGGTGGGCAAAATATGCATATTTTAAAATAATTTTAAGAAATATATTGAAATTATTTTGAAAAACTTTATCAAACATGCATATATTTTTTGCACTTTTTATATTATATTTCAAATAAATATAAGTTTTCATCATTTGGAGTTCATAAGCTTAAGCTGCCTGCCGTATTACCCTGCATTTTCCTTTGATGGCCTGTTTTATAAAGTGCACAAATCTGTCATGATGATTTGGAGCCTTTGGGGTTGTTTTTACAAAAATGAAGAAGCATGACTCTCCTAAATAGGCTCCAAGAAAAACATCTTTAATATTTGAGGCAAAAAGAAAGAAAAAACAGGTCAATCTTTCCAATGAGACACGAGCAGCTGAGGAAGACGTTTGGAAAAATGCACTCCTCTCTTCTGGGTTCCTCCTGTTTACTTTTCTTGAGAGTTCGGTGACAGACGTTCCCCCTTTTGCCGGCTTGGCGGTGACTTTTGGCTCTGTAGGCTAGCGTCACTCATCATGCAAACACATAGAGTTAAGCACGCGATAATGAGCAGAAAATGCATTTGCTTTGGCATCTGTGACACGCGGCGCAGAAACGATCCATCCAAAGCTTTGAGGTTGTAAGAACATCCTGAGCGTTTCCCAGTTAACCCATCATGACCAAAACCTCCAAACCAGTCATTTTTCTTTGAACTTCAGCTCTCGTTTCGAGACCGGCTGAACCATCGGCACCCAATGAGTTGTCATTTCCAAGAAAGACGCATCCAAACACTCCCAGCCCGACTCTGACCCGTCTGTCCCGTCTGAGATGTGGGAGTCATCCACAGCGGGAGGTTCCTGACCGATTCGTGGATTAGTTTGCTCTAAAAAGTGGCTGTGTTTGTTGACGTAAGACTTCAGATGTGGTTATAGTTACAGTGTTTCTGTAAACAGAGCCTGTTGTTTTCTGCAAGTCTTTCAGTTTCATAATTGCTCTTGATGGCCAGCGAGCACAGAGGAGATCGAGTCTGTCGTCAAGAATACATCATCAGATGCTAGATCTTCTCTGGCTCTCTGACCTCCTGTTGCTTTGCTCTGTATTAGATTAAAAGTACATTTTACAATCCCTAAACAGAGCAGAAGCACAGGCACAGTCCACCTAAAAATGAACATTTGCACTTGGACATTATAATGAGCTGTTTATATAATCTATAATGACTCTAACTCATGTAAGGACCCTAAAAAAAAAATAATATATTTAAAATACATTTATTTCATACTAAGTTTAGTTCAAATCTATTAACATATTTACTGACAGACAACTCGAGCCTTACTGATATAAAAATTACAGTTAAACTTTATTTGGCATACTACTTGTGCACAGTGCACATTTCTTAATATTAAGTCTAAAATGTGTTTTAATGTCACTTTTGATGAGGATTGTATGATCTATGAATAATATTGGTCTTTAAATGCAAAATAGTTAAAGTGTACCTGAAGTATACTTGCAATAGTTCCACTTTAGCACAAACAAATTTACTAAATATGTCTTTAATTGGACTTTAGCACTATTTTAGCACATTAAAGTACAAAATTAGTTGTTCCAAATTAGCAGAATTTAAGTATACCAGTTTAGAATGCTAAACAAATCCATGTATCATTCGTTCATTCGTTTTTTGATTTAACATTGAAAGTAGAAAAATGAGAAAATGGCTCCTTTTTCGAATTTAGCTTAAATTTTCGTTTTTTGTTCAGGGATATAAAAATGAATAAACAGCTTGAATATTCGATTTCTACATGTGGGCAGGAATTAAACGCCCCTTTCTGCTGATTGGTCAGCCGAAGCTCACGCAGCAGAATAAAAGTCCTCTGCTGCTGCAGTTGTAGGGATTCTTAACGCATTTATTGCAACTACATTTAATCTTTTTTCATCAAACAAACAGACTAATGAATAGCTCGACACAACTCGTACAGGGGCAGAGCCTAGACAGGGCTTTCTTCTGTGTGGGCTAGATATAAATTCTATTCTTTGCATCAGCTGGGCATGGCAGGGTATGATATGACGGCTGTCATAGCCTAACCTGCTTTCCCAGTAGGTCTGTTTGTTTAATTAAGTAATTAATTAATAAATTTGTTTCAAAATAAATATTTTAAACACTAAAGGAAAGAATAATAAATTGGCTTGGGTATATAGGCCTATATAACGTTCACGCAAGAACTGTTCAGGGGTGCGTTTCCCAAAAGCATCGTTAGCTAACTATGGTTGTAAGTTCCATTGAACTCTATTGATAACGACGGAACTTGGGGCCATGGTTGCTTTTGGGAACCGCACCCCTGACTGACAACCGGAGAACAACAGATATTAAATAGCCTACTCTTAGAGTTTTATAATGTAGTCTTGTGTTTTATTAAAACTGATTAGAATTGTTAAACATGTTACCTGTTTCTGATGCAGAAAAGCTAGTTCATGCATTCATGACCTCTAGACTGGACTATTGTAATGCACTGCTAGCTGGTTGTCCTGCATCTTCAATAAACAAGCTACAGGTAGTCCAAAACGCAGCGGCTAGAGTCCTTATCAGATCAAGAAAATATGATCATATTACCCCAATTTTACAGTCTCTGCACTGGCTACCTATTAAGTTCCGCATCAGTTACAAAATATTATTACTTACCTATAAGGCCCTTAATGGTTTAGCTCCTGCGTACCTAACTAGTCTTCTACCATGCTACAATCCATCACGCTCTTTAAGCTCGCAAAACTCTGGACTTTTGGTAGTACCTAGGATAACAAAGTCAACTAAAGGAGGTAGAGCCTTTTCACATTTGGCTCCCAAACTCTGGAATAGCCTTCCTGATAACGTTCGGGGTTCAGACACACTCTCTCTGTTTAAATCTAGATTAAAGACACATCTCTTTAGCCAAGCATTCACATAATGCATCTCATAATCTTGTACTGCAGTTATATCTGATCAAACACGCATTATTGTTCTTTAGCTTGGATTGAACAAATAATTTTTGCTTGGTTGGAACAGCAGCTATGCTAATTATGTCTCTATGTGTTTCTCTGTTTCTGCCACGGGATAACTGGTAACTAGGATTTACACAAGCTTCAGTCTGGATCCAGAACACCTGAGAAGAGATGATGCCAACCCCTCAGAGGACCTCAGATGATGCTTACCCTCAGACAACATACAGAACTACCAAATTTCGCCATAAGTTAAATATATTAAGTTTCTACAATATATAAATATATTGTAGAAACTTAATTTCCTGTAAAGCTGCTTTGCAACGATTTGTATTGTGAAAAGCACTATACAAATAAACTTGAATTGAATTGAATTGAATTGGTATCTCAAAAGATATGCACTCGCTCACAGGACTGCAATGCAAGATTTTCATAAAATGTAATAACTTGCCATTTCTGTTTGTTTCTCACCACAGTATACCTTCAGAATGCTTGGAATATAGGCCACGAGATACATATGATTATTTTACGACAGATAAAAAAAAAAAAAAAAAAAACCTAAAGTCATCATTCTCTGCCATCAAAATGGCAAGTGTGAGCAGGACATTTTTTGTGTGTGTGTTTTTTTTTAAAAAGTAATAAGCCTTTAGAACAACATTAAGGTGAGTAGTTCACACACTTCCAATAAATTGCGATTGGTTAAATAAACTCGTTAAGCAGACAGATGTGACTACAGTCAAGTGCAGACCAGTATTGAAGTGCACAGAAAATAAACAACAGCTGTCATTTAAGCAGTTTAAATATGCAGTTTAAATTAATATTGAGTACTGATTGATGTTCACTTGGATTTTTCCCCATCGAAGGGAAATAACTTAATAATCTGTCATTTATAGTCGTATGGAAAAATGTATATTTTTATTTGTGTAGCGTTATGTTCAAAATAACTACAAATGCCTTTGAAAAATAAAGAGAACAACAGAATGCGCTGCTTTATCGCGTCTCGGCCTCCTTGAGCATCTTTCTGGCGCATGCCACAAACATGAACCACAGCGAATAGGCCCTACTTGTCTTTTAAAAGGCTTCATTTCGATTATTTGACATTAAATGCATCATATAAGTCACTTTGGAATAAATCACAATATGTATCATGATAAAGAAGCGCCTTCAGCAGTCTGTAAAATATGGTAGGCTATACCAAATTATTTCGCGGACCCCCTATCACTTTAAGGACCGCTGGTCTACACAGAAGAAAGCCCTGTCTAGACCCGGTACGAGTTGTGTCGAGCTATTCATAAAGCCTTCAAAGTGATGAAAAAGAAAAATGCAATAAATCTTTTGTCCTTTATAGAAGAATATGATTTACATGAAAATTTTATTTTATTTTTATATATACATATATATGTATATATATTTGTATTTCTTCATGCACCTGTTCTGTATATTCTAATGTAAAAATGTATTGCCATGTTGTTTGTACTTGGCTAATTGTTTAATGATAATAAAAATCTCGAGCTATTCATTGGTCTGTTTGATCAAAAAAGATGAAATGTAGTTGCAATAAATGTGTTAAGAATCCATACAACTGCACCGTACAACAGCTGCGTGAAAACTGCAGAAGAACTGATGAAGGCACGGTTTGATCTTCGGCTGACCAATCAGCAGAAAGGGGCGTTTAATTCCCGCCCACATGTATGGGTCAAAATTATCCATTTTTCTTTTATGCCAAAAATCATTAGGATAAAGTAAAGATCTTGTTCCATGAATATATATATATATATATATATATATATATATATATATATATATATATATATATATATATGTATATATATACATATATATATATATATACATATATATAAAGTTAATTTCGATTAGTAATATGCATTGCTAAGGACTTCATTTGGAGAACTTTAAATGCGATTTTCTCAATATTTTTATTTATTTATTTATTTATTTTTTTGCACCCTCAGATTCCAGATTTTCAAATAGTTGTATCTTGGCCAAATATTGTCCTATCCTAACAAACCATACATCAATGGAAAGCTTATTTATTCAGCTTTCAGGAGATATTTCATCTCATTTAAAAAATGGACCCTTATGACTGGTTTTGTGGTCCATGGTCACATATACTGTAGAAAGTAATTACAAAAGTATGTAAACTACATATAGTCATGGATTTGAAATGGTGAAAGAAATTCACGAAACTTGATCAGGTTTATTACTTTAGTTTATTCCCAATACACTCCAATGCACCTGGACCAACACTTTTTTTCCATTAATGGTTCTGTCCCGTACGGACTACAACAACGCTGCACGTGGAAATGTGGACTGCAGCTCTTTGGGCTGTCAATTAATTATTAAGCAAATTTTTTAAATTATCCTGGCCAGCCCTCAAAACTACACAAAAAGTTAAAATGTCAAATAAATTCAGAGACGTTAACTACATGAAAAGCAACAAAATGTATTCAAATAATTTCAATTCACATATAAATCCGCAGCATAAGTTACTGCGAGACAGTCAAACCGCCAAAACATTTCATTGCATTTTACATTAACATTTGTGCAGTGCATTGAGAGTTGAAGCGTGCAGAGACAACAGGCAGAGATGTTATGGATGGGTTTATTCCTTCCGTATGCACTGAAACATAAACAGTACGTTCACATTCTTCCACCAACTAACGGAACTGTCTGTTTTTATTGCGTGTACAAGAATAAAACTAATGTTATGCCGGTTTATCCAATTGTTTCCTGCAGCGTTAATGACAGATCATGTCAGGTAAAAGGGAAGCAAAACATTCTGCAGATGATATTTAATGTTGTGTCCGCTGACTTTAACAGCTTCAAATTTAACGCACTTTTGTGTTCTATACAGGTCGTTTCACGTTTATTTCCACGCACATATCCATATAATTTGTGCCGTAATTGATGGAAAAAAAACTGTTTACTTATAGTAGTATTTGTAACAGTATAGAAAGACTACAAAGTAAGCGCAGTTCATCACAGGACATGTCTGCTTTGGTGGCGCGTCTGGTAAAGCGAGTGCATGTGTGTAGTAGTGACCTGAGTTCGAATCCAGTCTGCGGTGTTTCCTTCAGCCAGTGTTCAAGTGTTTGTGTCTAATGCTCCACTGATGTTCTCTGGATAATTGAGTTGACTGGTATGCTGGGGGTCTTAGTAAAAACCAGTTTCTTAAGCTGTCCCGCTATTTATGAAGGTTAATTTAATGCATTTGAAGCACACAATAACTGTGCCCTTAGCACACTTCAAGTTTACTTGGAATGCCATTGCAATGCATTTTAAAGTCACTAAAGGTAAGGGATAGTATGACCTCAGTTTGTTATTAATATAATATTAATATATGTTCAGCACTCTTGCTCTTCACTCTTCAGCACACTCACAGTGTGTTTGAATTGCAATTGTAATGTCACCAAAATACATTTGAAGTTTATGCTGAATGAATTCTGCATTTCAAAAATTAAATAAAAGAGTGGATACTTAAAGTGTACTTAAGTATACTTGGAATAGTTCCACTTTAACACAAACAAGTATATTTATTACAACTTTAGTTGAACTTCAGCACTGCTTTTGCACAACTAAAATGCATTTAGTACAAAATTAGTTGTTCCAATTTAGCAGACTTTAAGTATACCAATTTATAGTGTGCCACAAATATATTTAGTTATTCTAAAGTACATACGAATAAATTGTACTTAAGTATACTACTTTTTCACTAGGGTTATTTTGCCTCCAGCTGACAGGAACCTGTTTATGAGGCCTGGAAGTTTGTTCTTGGCAAGATCAAACTCTGACTCATTGACCACAGTTCATCTACTCTGACCTTCTTTTGCTTTCTCTCGCTGACCGCTGCAACTGCTCACCAAACGTGTTTCATTGAGTAAGGATGAAACCACCGTCCGGTCTAGTTTTTATTACTCCTGATCTCACACTTTTGACATCACAGTTTAATGACTTTAACAGGTCACATCACAGTCAGACAAATGAATGTCTGTTTAATTCACTTTAATACGTCTGGAGAACCCCACTGAGAAGCTGACCATTTTTAACAAGGCCTTGTAAGAGTCACTAGAGTCACTTTGCATGCTTGAAATATTTACTTCCAAACTACAGTACATGTACGTCATCAGTGAGCGAGGTGTGAGATGAGTCCAGAGGAGAACAAAAACTACTGGCACTTCTGTTTCTCTGACCACTGCAGATGAACTGCAAGAATGCAAAGAGTGCAAACTTCTCATCAGTAACTTCTGTGGAGACAAGCAGCAACGAGAAGCCTTCCTGTATAGCTCAGTCACTAAAGCACAAAAGTAACGTCAAGGTCATGGGTTCGATTCCTGATCAAATGTGTGCGGTGAATGCAATGCATGTGTCTGCCAAATCCATAAAAGCAATAAGAAAAGCATTACACCATAAATGTAATGCCATCAAAAACAGTTTACATTTACACATTACACCACACCCACATGTCACAAAAGTCAATATTATTGATTTTAAATATATATATATTTTTTATTTTATATATATATATATATATATATATATATATATATAAAATAAAAAAGTCAATATCATTATAATCAATAGAACGGTCTAACGTTTACATGGTTCATAATCATCCACAAACTAAGGGCCAGAATTTTTTTTTTTTTCTAAAAGTATAGTCACATAAATAAATATATTTTCTATTAAAATATTTTTTGGTCATGTTTTTTGTATATATTTGAAAATATATTAAAAAATAAATCATTTTTTAAAAAGCATTTGAAAATATATTCTGCCCCCTTATATATTTCAATGCATTAACATTTGAAGAAAAATGTTACGTGTTGTCTATAACACGAGTGAACATATAATGAATAAAGCCTGAATGTAGGCTACTGTAAGATTGAAATGTATTTCTTGCCCCTGAAATACATTTGGAAATGTATATATGAATATATATATATATATATATATATATATATATATATATATATATATATATATATATACAGAGGTGGGTAGTAACGAGTTACATTTACTTCGTTACATTTACTTGAGTAAATTTTTTGGGTAACTAATACTTTTAGAGTATATTTAAAAATGGGTACTTTTACTCTTACTCAAGTACATTTTTAGTGAAAAAACGGTACTTTTACTTCGTTACTGTGGGCGACGCTCCTCTCGTTACCTTAATGTAATACAAGTTAAAAATCCTTCAATTTATTCCAAACGCGCCGTCTACTTTTTTCTGGGCAATGAGCGATGCCCGTTCCCAAATGATTCATTCTTTTGAGTCAATTCTGTTCGAAGGCTTGATCAAACCAATTGGCAGACCAGTGAATCGGTTCGCGAATCAGTTTGAATGATTCGTTCAGTTCTGCCGCACGCGCTGATCGTCTGAAGCGGTTCTCACTGAAGAGTTGTAACATCAAGAGCATTGAAGACGTGGCTTTGGATCTACAGTCAGCTGAAAGCAGATCTGCAAAGGCTATGGTTTGCTAGCTATGAAGATCTTTATTAGATGAACACCGCGTGTGCTGTCGGTTCCACAGGTAGAGATTCGATTACAGTACACGATACCACTGTGACATTACCAGATTGTTGTACATACCTTACACATTAAATACAATGTATAATTTATTCATTAAATAAGCTGTCACAGAGTATGAAATGAACACCCGCCAAGCCCGCGTTAGTTCCAGGAGGAATGCCTTTGCCTAGACACAATTAATATTGATATTTTCACAATATTTACGCTTGCAGAAATAAAGGCTACATTTGTTTACATTTTGCAGAACAGACGGAAGAAGATTTGTTTCGTTATGTTCAGATGTTCTGTAGCGGTCATGTGAGGAGTTTTCACTCTTCTCCGTGTCAGAGGTTATATACATATATACATTTATAATACATAATATACTTTAAAATATAATTTAATTCAATTCAGTGATGCAAATCAGAATTTTTAACAGCTGTTACTCCAGTTTTCAGAGTCATATGATCCCTCAGAAATCATTCAGATATATTGATTTATTATCAGTGTTGTTGAAAAAAAACAGCATCTGCTGGTTAGGTATGTTTTGAAGCTGGGATGATGGTTTAAGCTGGTCATGCACATGTCCAGCTTAAACCAGCTAAGGATCAGCATAAACCAGCAAAGGACCAGCTTAAACCATCATCCCATGCTTCAAAACATACCTAACCAGCAGATGCTGTTTTTTTCAACAGGGAACAGTTTTGCTGCTTAATATTTTTTGGAACCTGTGACATTTTGTTCAGGATTATTTTATGAATAGAAAGCTATAAAAGAACAGCATTGATAATAAATCAGGCTGATAAAAATTCTGATTTGCATCACTGAAATAAATTACATTAAAAAAAACATTAAAAGTATTTTGAATGGCAGTGTGTGTGTGTGTGTGTGTGTGTGTATATATAGAGAGAGATAGAGAGAGAGAGAGAGAGAGAGAGAGAGAGAGAGATATTTAGATAAAATTTATGTATCTAAATAAAAATAGACTATTTTCAGTATATGATCCAAAGTAACTAGTAACTAACTACTTGAGTAGTTTTTTTATCCGATACTTTTTTACTCTTACTCAAGTAATTATTCAGACTATTACTTTTACCTTTACTTGAGTAAATATTTCTTCAAGTACTTTTACTTTTACTTGAGTACAGTTTTTGGGTACTCTACCTACCTCTGTATATATATATATATGGTATATTTTTAATTTGGTATATGACAATTGAAACTAAATATATTTTAAATTTCAAAAATATATTTAATTGAGCTTCAATCTTTACAACATTTATTTATTTATTTATTTACAGCAAAAAAATGAAATTCTAATATGTCTTTTGACAAAAAAAAAAAAATCTAAAAATATTTAAAGCAAGAATTTACTTGAGAAGGAACACTGCATAAGATAATATGATGTGTTTTCAGTGATTGTATCTTTATTATGAGTGTATTCTGTCTTTCTGCGCTGGCAGATTTTTTTTTTCTCCCCACTTGTTGAAGTATATTCATGTGAAAACATTTACATTTACGCATTTGGCATTTGACACTTTTATTCAAAGCAACTTGCACTGAATTCCATTCTTATTTTTTAATGCAGTGTTGCTTCTCAAGTCAATTTGTGTAGTTTTAAGACATTTTCACTGGAAAACATATCAAAGAAGACTACTTAAAAACTCATTAGAAAGTCATGTTTTTGCAGTGTCTCAACTGGAGAAAGAAAACACGAGAGGAACAGGATTCGAGCAGAGTTTGCAGCAAGCCTGATTATAGTTTGTGGATGATTAAGAGCCAAGTAAACATTTGTCCTCGCTTCACATCTGCTGACATTCAGACGTCTTCCCTGAATTATTCCAGTGACCTCACAGTGCTGATCAGCCCGATGACCTCTGACCCCATGCAGACGCTCATGGCCTGCACACACACACTATAGAATCTGACACTGAACAAAACTAACATCAAATGATCATAATATACAGAAAACTCAAAAATGTTTATGCCTAAATGTAAGATTTATGTATTTGAATTACATATAACATTTTCCTTCATTTGGATTACACAGTTCTTTTATTTACACAGGAAATAAAACAGGTAACAAAATAAGAGTTGTGTAATAGTTCACTGCAAAAATAAATAAATAAATAAATAAATAACATAAAATAACATAAAATAAAATAATAAAAAAAATAATACAAAATACATGCATTTCAGAAGCAAAACATCCTAAGATGTATGTTTGGAAACATGGCACTGATGAAGGGTTAAGTCCGAAAACGTTTTGCATCATTGCATTTTGCACTTTATTTGTGGCCTCTGGACAATAAATTCATGTGAGCAGTTTGGCCTATTTTTTGTGTTCTAATCTTATTTGTTTTTGATGTTTGAACTATTTTTGGATCTATGCACCGCCATAAGTTTGATGTACTCCACTGGAGTTGGGCTTTTGTCTGGTGCTACGCTTTTCCATTTTCTTCTGAAAATGTGATCAAAAATGAGTAAGCACTAAATATTTTTCTTACCCCATGGACATGTATGTGTGTGTGTGTGTGTGTGTGTGTGTATGTATATATATATATATATATATATATATATATATGGTAAGACTTTACTAGTGCATTAACTAACATGAACTATCAATGAACATTTGTACAGCATTTATTAACATTTGTCAGTGTTAGTTAATAAAAATGTTTATGTTAGTTCACAGTAGGCTACATTAACTAATGTAATACAGCTTTTGATTTCAATAATGTGTTACATGCTGAAAGTAACAGATGACTAAAATGCTGTAAATGCTGTATTGTTAATGTTAACTAATATAGATAACTAATGTTAATTTGTTTAAGTAATGTTTAACAATCTTAATACTATTTAACCGAATATATTTATTTTTCACAATGAAGAGGATTATGCAAATTTTAATCTATTTGAATAAATGCATTTTGAAAATATGATTATTTAAGTAAAATCAAATAGATGCAAATAATACATATGGCATGATTTTATTGAGTGCTGTAATTTAACTTGTTTCATTTATGTATGATCGACAAATATGCATGACTTTTACTTTGTTAAAACTGTGTAATCCAGCTGGAGGGACATTTTATGTGCAATTCAAATGCATAAATCTTAAATATTTTTTGGAGTGAATGGCAAAGTCAACATGACGTGCAGGAATCCACATACAAGCATGCACAAACACCTACGAGATCAAATCCCCTAATGGACACCTTCAAATCACATTGCTGTGACTCGCACAGATATATGAAGTAGTCCGAGAAGTCTTGTATTTGTGTGTACATGCTCACAGCTAACCAGAGTTAATCCTGATGATGGCGAGGTGGATGTTTCTCCATGATGTTCTCGGCTCACGGAATGTGTTCTTGGAACGTGTCACAATACCACTACAAAGCTCTGGAGCGTGAGCAAACATCTCCGTCGAGTTGGAACAAGCTCAAAATCTCTCATGACAGACAACATGCCACACGGCTGCGGTTTTTGGACAACGTCCACTTTTTTTCCTCCAGTGCATGTTGGGCTTGAGTTCACAGAATGTAAGTGGAGCAATTACCTGCTTATGAAGGCCTTGCATTGAGGTAGAGTTCCTCGACCCGAGAGATACGTCCCAGATTCTACTGAAGATCAAAGGTCAGGCCTGATTCTGTATTTGCTACCAACATGGACTGAACTCAGAGACCAGGGCCTATATTCACAAAACATCTTATTAGGGGTGGAACGATACATGTATTTGTACCGAACCGTCACGGTACGGACATCTCGGTTCGGTGCATGAGGCCTTACAACGAACTCAGGCAATTCAACCTCAATCCAGGAGGGGGCGCCTACAGTAATGCAACGCTGTTTGATAACCGCCAGCAGAAGAACAGCGAATGCCATGAGTTGCGCACTTGAAAACAAAGCCCCCTAGACAGTGACCATGTGCTGATTCTGAATGCGTCTCTCACATAGACTGACAAAGGAGTGTACTTTAAAGGCTTGCGCACTCAACTGTTTGCGAAATGGAGCTTTGTGCTTGTGTATCCTACCTCTCTGATTCGGCACAAATCCAAATATTCCATATTTCCATATTTTCGATGTAACATCTGAATGTTAAACTATTATTTATTATGTAAATGATAGGCTTTGTACTTCAGTCGCGTTCCAGCAGTGACACAGAGGCGAGCGCGCTGATGTTTGGTTCGCTGTATTTTATTTTGGTAAAGTACCAATTGTGCTGTCAAGTTAGCAATGCTGGAACTGATGTGTTTTGTGTGTGTGTGTGTGTGTGTGTGTGTTTGTGTGCGCGCGCTCCAGCGCGATCACTTCAACTGTTTCCTTATACCAGCAGAATCAACTTTAAACACTTATTGTCTTATTAATAATGCATCACCGTATAAAGGTCTGCTTTTATTTGTGTACACTCACAATGAAAACAAAACGTGCTTTTGTAAAATAAGGAAAACAAATAGAATGTAGCTTTCTGCCATTTGAGTTTCCTTTCTGTGAACAAATTAAGCGTCACAAAAATGAACTGAAAAACTCAGCATATATAGGCTATGTTACGTGTCGCCCTGTTTTTTCCCCTTGTTTATCTGTAAACTAAATCAAATATATTTCAAGAATTTATTCCTTGTATGTATATATGTACTGCAGATTTTACATATAATATTTAGTATTTTCACATATAGGTGGGAAAAAAATAGTAACTTGTACTACTGTCTGTTCAAAATAAATGAAAAGAAACCAAGCATAGTAGATTTTTATTATTTTTTTCTCTGATGTACCGAAATCGTATCGAACCGTGACATCTGTGTACCGTTCCACCCCTTCATCTTCAGCCTAAAAGTAGCTCATAACTTGCCGATTTAGGAGAAAATCTTAAAAATAATGGGCGTGTCAATCCTAAATTTAGGACTTCTAAATTTTTTCTCTAAGAGCATTTCACAAAGCTTTTTAGTACTAAAACAAGCTCCTAAATCTGTGAAAGCAGTGAAGAGGACTCCTAAGTCACTAAGACCAAACCACAAACTATCTGCTAAATACTAAAATGCTATAAATGCTAAATACTAAAATGGCTATTACGGGCAATCTGTCTCTGAACGTAAACATTTTAGAAACATTTGATGATAATGATAATGACCTTTTAAAAAGGTATTGCCTTTGGTTTTGGAGGTTACCCCAACTCCGAATCTTTTGATTATATGCTTGTTTTAATTAACCAGTTGGGCAAGAAGTAACAGCTGTTCTTGCGTCCAGTTTTTTTTTTTTTTTTTTTTTTTTTTACGTTTACATGTATTACTATCAGCCATGATTATTCTACTCTGTTAATTAAAAGGCTGTTTATATGCATATCCGCTAATTGTTTTTGAGAAGCATACATGGAAGAGGCTGACAATAAGCTGAACATATACTTGTTTAATTAGTGACACTTATCCTGCATTTTAAAATCTTTATTTTAATGTGACAATTAACATTTTTTTTAAAAAAAAACCTTTATTTGAATACGGCAACATAATATTGTGCTCTACAATATTTCTATGAATACATCTCTGACAGAGACTATCAGCCAATCACTGTGTGCATAGTTAATAAGCATGCTGACATCATCCATAGCAACGAGGTAAACCCCGCCCCCTTACACTTAGTTAAAGACTTCTCTCTATTCCTTAGAAAAAGTTTGTCTCAGCATCTTTGTGAATAGGTTTTAAGAGAAAACTCTTAGCTAAAAACTTTTACTGCTACATAGGAGAACTCTTAGTGGTAAGATAAAATGTTTTGTGAATACGGGCCCAGATACGACATCAACAACAACCAAACCCTCCAAAAGCTCCATCTGGAGCCAGCTTAGTATAAAATGATCTACACAAGGACTAACACAAATATCCAAGGGAACAAATTTATGTGATAAAAACATTGTGGGCTCCTTGTTTTGAAAAGTTTTCTTATTGTGATTATAACGTTATTTAAAGATTCCTAAAATGTTTCTTGCAACATTCTGCTATCTTTATTTTCACCCAAAATATGTAATTTGAATGTTAATTTTTAATATTCTAAAAATGTCAAAATGTCTACTTTTCTTGTCGTGATTAGAACATTATTTAAAGGTTCCTACAACTTTTCTTAAAACATTCTACAAATTTTTATTTTCACCCATATTGTAACGATATTTGAGCGTTTATTTTTAATATTCTAAGAACGTTTTCTCTCAACATTATGGGAACGTTCATCAAGTACAAATAACATCATAAGGACATTCTGAGAATGTTGTTCTAAGAACGTTTTCTCTTAACGTTATAAGAATGTTCATCAAATATTAATAAAGTTATGAAATTGTTGTATATACATTACTTGTCCTAACATTAACATAACTGAAAAAAAAACTTTAGTGAGAGTTGTGAGAATGTTTTCAAAATGTTCTCTCAATGTTATGAACAAACATTCTTCCAGTAACATTTACAGAATGTTTGTTTAAAGTTTTCTGGTCTTTAATAATGTTCTCAAAACGTTTGCACAAAATTTTTATTTATACATCATTCTTTTTTTTTTCTGAAACATTTTAGTTGGATGTCCATCATTTTTTAAACAATTTTAAACATCTAACTGTTTTTAATTAATTAATTAATTAATTTATTTATTTTTTATGTTTCAGAAAGTTCAAAGAAGATTCAAAAGTATGTTCAAATAACCAAGCTTTAAAATAAACAGGAAAATAAGAGTGTTGCAAAATTCATCAATTATGAAATAACTTGTAAAGCAACTTTACAATACAAAGACAATAGTGTCATTATTCAGATCAATTTAGTTAAAGTTTTTTCCTCATCCAGTAGTCAGTTCAGTGGGATTGATAGTATTTGTCAGTGTTAATTGATACAAAATGATGTCAATCAATGCATGACTTCACTAGAAGCATTAATTTCAGGCACTGCAGAAACTGATATAAGGAGGATGCATTCATTGAAGTGATTCCTATATAAGAGCTAATAGACTGCACATTGTGCCCTCAATCACTGAAACTCTAATTAGACATGAACAATCAGAAACAAAAATGCATTTTACAAAACTGCATGTTACAGTCTGATTTCAGCTTTACCTGTACACCTAAGAGTAATGGATTATCAAAAAAAAAAGAAAAGAAAAAAAAGAAAAGGAAATAATGTAGGGTGGGACTTGGTTATATGCAACAGTTTTTGATTGGATGTTGAGTTGTGGGCGGGGCTTTCAAGTATATGCAGATGAGCGTGAGCTTGCAGGGGCGGAGTTTAAGATTCTAAATGATTAGAGAAGACCTGCATACATTACCAGAGAGAAGAATGTTTGATTAAACATTACGAGGTCAAAAATAAACAAACAAATATATGCACGGATTAACTGTTTTACAATAAGCTCTATAGATTGCATTTAGAAAATAGTGATTTTTTTTTTGGTCACGAAACCTAATGCAATGTAAAAGGCCATCTTTTTGTGGGATTTTTCAACTATTTTTAGACAAATGTGCAGAGATTTCATCTCAAAGAATCAAAACAAACCAGCTGTAACTATTTTAGATAATGTTCTTGGTGGTTTCTTTCTCTCAGCGTGGGGTTTTTTCACCTGTTTTACGGTCCAGCAGGTGAAAATAGTGCATCTGTTCTCTTAAAGTACAGCAGTAGTACGCTGTCATCAACAACACGATTTGAGGAATTATTCGTGTGTTGAGCACAAACCACCCGCTGGTCATGCGCTAATGTTAAATAGGCTGCTGTTAAACTTCACAGGACAGAAAAACACTTCAGTCAATGGACCTCAGAGCTTATGCACACTCAGTCATGCACTTAAAGCTGAGCAATAAGCACACACACTCATGGGCGGAAGAAGGTGTGTGTTTGTGTGTGTCTGTGTGTGTGTGTGTGTGTGTGTGTGTGTGTGTGTGTGTGTGGCAGGTAGGGAGTGAAAGTGTTGTCTGGCCCTGGAGCGAGACAGCTGTGCAAACATGCAGCTGATGATGTCACACCGCAGGGGATTGTGGGTAAGACCGGGGCAGACACACTTTGATGGCAGTTTTTACGGCGATCCTGAGAGCAGGTGTGGGTTTGGAGATTTAAGATGAGGATGTGGAGTCTGAGTTTATAAGTGAAAACAGACAATCAGTGCTAATCTACAAAGAGACACATCCAAGATTATGTCCCAGAGACACATCAATAACAATTCCACACATCAGAGATATAAGAAGGGTTATGCTGCACATATTTATGCACTCGTTTCTTAATACTGCCATTTGTTAAGTTATAATACACCAGTACTAGTGCGCCTAATGATCTGATCACATGTTTTCTGTAAAACTGCTTTGAAGCCATATGTAAGGTGGTGCATACAAATAAACATGAATTTAATTGAACTGTTTGACTAATTGATTGACTAAATGCACCATTTTCGCCTACTGATTCATCCCATACAGCCAAAAAAAAAAATAAATAAAAATAAAAATAAATAAATAAAAAAAATACATATATTAATATTTTTCTTCCTAACATACAGTATATAAAATATATTTCAAAATGTAAAGAAAAGTGCAAAAAATATATCAAACTGTTTCAAAATATACTTACGCCATTTTTTTAACCAATATTTTTTTGCCAACTTTAAAAAATAAATAAATAAATAAATAAATAAATAAATAAATAAATATTTTGTATATTTTTGAAAATATATTAAAAAAATATATATTTTGCCCTCCATGTATTTTCAATCCTAAAAAATACATTCAAATTTCACATTTGAAGAAAAACTTGTTGTCTATAACGTTTTAACATAACACACTTTTTAAAAAAAATCTTTAAAAATTAAAAATGTAATGAATCATTAAAAATCTCGTTTTGACATCTAGTAGGCTATTCCATCCATATCTGCATTTAGACTGTATTTTCTTGCCCTTGATTTACATTTTGAAATATATTTTAGTATATGAAGGTTAAAAAAAGTCAAAAAAAATTGTGATTTCTTTTTTTACAGCATATATGTTGTATATACTGTATGTACATATTAGCCGTATGGAATAAAACAGATGAAAAATCCCACAGATGCACACAAAAAGAAACGACGTGGAACACCCTAGCAACACAATAAAATAGTCGCAGATGGTTTGTATTGATTTTATTGAGATGAAATCTCAGTGCTTCTGCACATTTGCAAATGATTAATGCTGAACTTCAGTAGCACTTAAATGGGAGTCAAAGTAATGAACCACATCAATAGATTCTGGAAACCCTGCAATGTTCCTGTTAGATGTGGAGGAAAAAAATCAGCCAATCCACATGAAAGTGAATAACTGACCTGTTTATGATCAAACAGATCGAAACGGAAAAATAGTGAGTTTCTACACTGTTAATCAAAGACACGTCATCGAATCCAAAGCAGTGCTGGACAAACTCTTTTTAGTGCTGAACACTCAATAGCTATTACTGTTGTTAATCGCGGTCACTTAGCAACACCCTAGCAACCCAACTCACAAAAAAATATTCTAAGAATGTTTTGTTAACGTTCCCATTAAGTTATGAAAACATTATTTTCAAATATTCTCAGAATGTCCAATTTTTAAAATGTTTTAAAAACGTTTTTTTTTTCTTGGTTATGTGAACGTTAAGTGAACGCTCCATTGCATCGTTTTGCAAACATTATGGTAATGTTACTTTTGAATGTTCTCTAAAAATTCTGAAACAAGTAGTAACATTTAAAAATGTTAGATGAATTAAAACGCTTCTGTAAAAAAAAAAAAAAAAAAAAAAAAAAAACCTAAAAAGGTTTCCTTTGCGTTTTTGAAAAGTTTTGCGTACACACAACAACTGTTCAGTGTACACGAACACGAACGTGCATGACATCACTCTTCTCACAAATACTCGTTTTTGTAGTTTGCATGGAGATGATGATGTCATTAAAAAAAAAAAAAAACATTTTCAAAAGTTTTCATTTTCAGGCCCCCAAAACACCACTGTTGTGTAAATGAGTGGCTAAAATGCATAAAAAGTTTTCCGTTTGTTGTTTCCCGTTTGGTCCAATCTCATGAGAATTTGTAAATATTGTAATAGTTGGTGATTTCGTATGAAAATGTACAATTTCCCAGCTAACAAGGAATGCCATCAGAACGTTGTGGCAAGGTTCTCTCAAGGTTATGATCAAGGTTATGAAGTTCTTAACCTTGTAACGCTTAAAAAAAAAAAAAAAAAGTAATGCTTAAAAAAATAGAATAAAATAAATAAATTAATTAAATGTACATGAACAATGTGTTAGTGTTTTGAGAACATTACCAAAAGACCAAATAACTCTTCCAGTAATGCTAACAGAATGTTTGCTCAAAAGTTATTTAGATCTTTCATAATATGTGACCCTGGACCACAAAACAAGTCATAAGGGTCAATTTTTCAAAATTGAGATTTATACACTGTCCGAAAGCTGAATAAATAATCTTTCCATTGATGTATGATTTGTTAGGATAGGACACTATTTGGCTGAGATACAACTATTTGAAAATCTGGAATCTGAGGGTGCAAAAAAATCTAAATATTGAGAAAATCACCTTTAAAGTTGTCCAAATGAAGTTCTTAGCAATGCATATTACTAATCAAAAATTAAGATTTGATATAATTATGCTTGGAAATTTTCAAAATATCTTCATGGAACATGATTTTTACTTAATAACCTAATGATTTTTGGCATAAAAGAAAAATGGATAATTTTGACTCATACAATGTATTGTTGGCTATTGCTACAAATATACCTGTGCTACTTATGACTGGTTTTGTGCTCCAGGGTCACATATATATATATATTTTTAGTTGAACATTTATCTGTTTAAACATTTATTGTTTAAACATTGTTTTTGTTTTACTTCTTATTACCAACATTCCGAAAACATTCAGAAATAATGTTTTCATAACGTAATGAAACATTAGCAAAATATTCTAGAACATTTTTGTTATATCAGTTGTAGCTAAAAGGTCAAACCCTAACACTAATTTTCAGGTGGTGTAAGCAGATCATACAAAAACATGAGATGTGTGAATTTTCAAAGCAAATCGCCTTTTGTCTTTCAATGCACATCTCTGTAATCATCAGAGTTTTCTCATTACATCACTAAACACCAGAACTCAGCATGACGACCGCATGCATAAAATAAATGCTGATGCTTCGTTTTACTCACAGAATAAACATCAGTTTAACATCTCACTGCAGAAACAACTGGACCTAGAAAAGCAAAGTTCATAAAGACAAACTCTAAAAGTTAATGCTTTAAAAAGCATTGAAATTTTAAGGTTAAATAGCACCGAGTATAAAGGGTGTGACTGAATAGCAGGCAAAAAGACGTGTCAGGACTGGAGTTTCCCTACAGACGCGCTTTTTATCCCAATCTGAACATGTGGCTGCCATCTGAATAAAATATAGACAAAGGAATGAATGCTATTCAAGGCACAAGACAGAAGGACGAGTGGCAATTGCAAAACAAATATCTTCCCTCTGAGGTTTCATGTGCATTTGTGTGCGATCCCTGCCAAGAAACCAGAAACTGAAGGCCAAACAGAGACAGACTGTTTGTTGATTCAACGCGTGTATTTATGCAAGAAGAGGAAGCCATGCCATTGTAAAGGATGTTATTTTACAGATGATAAATCATACTTGATATATACTGAAGTGCAAAATGAAATTTAGAGACATGTGAATTTATGCATATTATGCACTAAAAACAAACAAAACAAAAAATAGAGAGAAATTCATAGTAAATTTCACAATTGATTACAAAGACAGGAAGTAACATTAAATTAAATATGAATGTTTTGAAGTAGAAATATTGGGAACAAAAATCTTTCTTGTAAAACACACATCAATTTACAACCTTTCTTCTTCTTCTTCTTCTTCTTCTTCTTCTTCTTCTTCTTCTTCTTCTTCTTCTTCTCTCTTTTTACAGTGTGTATGTATGTATAGTGTAAATACATATTTACCATATAAAATT
>CM077224.1:1508475-1818475 GCA_039654775.1 Spinibarbus caldwelli
CTTTCTTGGTCTTTTTCTCCTGATGTCAGCAAACACAACTAACACAGCTCATTTCTATCATTCTGCAACTCTTTCAACAGCGCTTTGTAAAATATGAAACAACATCCCATTAGCTGAATGCATCACATTTCTGAATAAACATTCATAGTGTCATTTCTTCCAAATCACAGCTGACGATGTTCCTATCAGAATAAAGACCATCACACTGTTTTTCATTTTCACTCACATCAACTGTTCAGCTAATTTTACAGTTTTTTTTTTCAACTGCTTACACACAAAATCTTAACTTGTCACACAGTTTCTGAAAGCTGACACTCAAACAGCAGAAGCACACACCAAATCTGCAAAACCATACACTATTTCTCAGCCTTTGACTCAGCTTTCAATTTCATAAAACACTTTTTGCAAAACACAACACACAATTCTCTATGTAACACACAAAAATCTAACAGGAATTACAGTTTTTTACAATTGCTTTGGCACAATTTTAAAAATAATGCTCATTTTGTCAAAACACTACACACAATTCACACATCCACACACACAAGTATCAGAACATCGCAGATTTTTTTGCAAAACGAAACACTTTATCAAAAACTTTACAATAATTTAACAAAACCCAGTTTTGGTACCATATGGCACACACATGGTTCATATAGTTGAATACTGTTTGAACCACTAAACACTGCTGTGCTCATTTCTATTTTTGATAGTGTTTTTTTTTTTTTTTTTTGGTGAGATATTGTTAAGTAAAGTACATGAACATATTGACCAAACACAACACATGAGACATCTACTGCACTTCATGAAAATATTTTTTTCTCAGCACATTGTAAAATCCTTCAAGTACATCATAGCAATTAGGCTGCATTTTGCACTGAAAATCAGAACATATTACAAATACAATATAGCACATAAACTTTTGTGGAGACAGGAAAAAAAGACCTTAGCATCATCTCTTCGTACAGCTGGATATGGCCACTTCATCCATAGCACAGGCAATGTCCTCCCTCGCAAGACAGCAAGGGAAGAATCTTCTAGGATGGTGAATCCATCCTTACACAGACTCTACATCTATTAGGTGGAATCTATGAGGGGAATAACATAGGGTCGGAGATCAGAAACCTTCCACTGCATGCAGAAGGGAAAAAGGAAAGGAAGGGAGAGTGTTGTGGCAGGTACTGGAATAATGGAACCAGTTTCTGGTTGCATTAGTCCAATACCTAGTCTGTCCAATACTTTGTCTAAACATGTGAGTATGTGGTCGGTGTTGTAAGGACCTACAGGTGCATCTCAATAAATTAGAATGTCGTGGAAAAGTTAATTTATTTCAGTAATTCAACTCAAATTGTGAAACTCGTGTCTTACAGTTTTTCTCGATTGCTAACACACAATTCATTAAACAATTCACCACTTTCTCACAACTATAAACACAATCTCAAAACTACACACCAACTTGTGCAAACTTCAAACTTCCAGGTCAAAGTCAAATATTTTAGTCAAAAACATATTCTCTTTTGTCAGAATCTTATCTTTGGCCTCAGATGATACACAAAGCTGTCAAATACACAGACTATTTTTCTGACTAGAGGACACTAGTGAGATCAATTCAAAACACTCTTACAAAAACCTCCTTTTGGGAAATAGGAATCATTTTGCTAGTCAATGTCTGGTACAGTATACGGCATAAATAGAGGGGTGCAGATACAGAAAAATTCAGCAATAAACTTTAAGAAAAATTTACTTTCATTACACTACTGTAAAGTTATCATACAGTAGATGAAAAGCACTAGAAGAGAAAAGTACAAAAGCCAAATAACAGAATATACAGTAAACACACATTGGAATATCCCGTCAGTTACTGTACAGCAATAAATAAATAAATAAATTCTGCATCCTCTGCCAAGCTGCATTACAGTATTGGTAATATCCTTATTTGTTATACTATACAGTAGCAGTTTCTTAGTCTTCTGACAAAAGACTTTCTCGGCCTCCTCTAGACAGTCGTCTCTCAGTTCTGCACAAATACATGTAAGAAGTACTTGGCTACAAATCAGTTCAACAGTTATGAGTTTGAGGGTGTGTGCTACAGTATTTACAGTACAAGTTCTCTCATCTGAAGTACTGCTGCTATGTACTGTAATTGTAATGTGTAAGTAGTGTAAAAACCCTGTAGATGATCCTGCAGGCAGCTTTCCTTATGATCATTCCATGCAGAAGAACACGCTCAACTATAGTGCTTTATATTTCATCAGCAACAAATGACCTTTGACCTCATCCCCTTCATTTTTCTTTTCTCCTCCTATTCCTCTTTGTATCCCACTACCAGGATTCATTTTCCAAAACTCGTAATCAGCTGTGCTCCTGTTCATATCATCCTGAGATTCTGACTGCTGTGTCATCAGTTTTGCTACTGAATGTTCACACATGGATAAATGTGTGCTGTTTGTGTTCATTTTGTGATTCTCGAGGTAGTTATATTGTGTGTTTGTGTTTTCTGAATGAGAACATGTTTAAACCTGTGCAAAATGATGCTGTTCTTGTGTAGAGTTTTGCAGAAAACACTGAGCAAATTGAAACTTGTGTGTAAACAGGTGAAATGTGTTAAAAGTTTTGAGAAACGTGTCTTTGTTTCAAGAACTGTATGAATGGTTTGGAAAATTGGGCCAAATTAATCAGTTATAGTGTGTTAGCAATCGAGAAAAACTGTAAATAAATTCAGTGCACACAGACTGAAGTAGTTTAAGTCTTTGGTTCTTTTAATTGTGATGATTTTGGCTCACATTTAACAAAAACCCACCAATTCACTATCTCAACAAATTAGAATATGGTGACATGCCAATCAGCTAATCAACTCAAAACACCTGCAAAGGTTTCCTGAGCCTTCAAAATGGTCTCTCAGTTTGGTTCACTAGGCTACACAATCATGGGGAAGACTGCTGATCTGATAGTTGTCCAGAAGACAATCATTGACACCCTTCACAAGGAGGGTAGGCCACAAACATTCATTGCCAAAGAGTGCTGTATCCAAGCATGTTAACAGAAAGTTGAGTGGAAGGAAGAAGTGTGGAAGAAAAAGATGCACAACCAACCGAGAGAACCGCAGCCTTATGAGGATTGTCAAGCAAAATCGATTCAAGAATTTGGGTGAACTTCACAAGGAATGGACTGAGGCTGGGGTCAAGACATCAAGAGCCACCACACACAGACGTGTCAAGGAATTTGGCTACAGTTGTCGTATTCCTCTTGTTAAGCCACTCCTGAACCACAGACAACGTCAGAGGCGTCTTACCTGGGCTAAGGAGAAGAAGAACTGGACTGTTGCCCAGTGGTCCAAAGTCCTCTTTTCAGATGAGAGCAAGTTTTGTATTTCATATGGAAACCAAGGTCCTAGAGTCTGGAGGAAGGGTGGAGAAGCTCATAGCCCAAGTTGCTTGAAGTCCAGTGTTAAGTTTCCACAGTCTGTGATGATTTGGGGTGCAATGTCATCTGCTGGTGTTGGTCCATTGTGTTTTTTGAAAACCAAAGTCACTGCACCCGTTTACCAAGAAATTTTGGAGCAGTTCATGCTTCCTTCTGCTGACCAGCTTTTTAAAGATGCTGATTTCATTTTCCAGCAGGATTTGGCACCTGCCCACACTGCCAAAAGCACCAAAAGTTGGTTAAATGACCATGGTGTTGGTGTGCTTGACTGGCCAGCAAACTCACCAGACCTGAACCCCATAGAGAATCTATGAGGTATTGTCAAGAGGAAAATGAGAAACAAGAGACCAAAAAATGCAGATGAGCTGAAGGCCACTGTCAAAGAAACCTGGGCTTCCATACCACCTCAGCAGTGCCACAAACTGATCACCTCCATGCCACGCCGAATTGAGGCAGTAATTAAAGCAAAAGGAGTCCCTACCAAGTATTGAGTACATATACAGTAAATGAACATACTTTCCAGAAGGCCAACAATTCACTAAAAATGTTTTTTTATTGGTCTTTTGAAGTATTCTAATTTGTTGAGATAGTGAATTGGTGGGTTTTTGTTAAATGTGAGCGAAAATCATCACAATTAAAAGAACCAAAGACTTAAACTACTTCAGTCTGTGTGCATTGAATTTATTTAATACACGAGTTTCACAATTTGAGTTGAATTACTGAAATAAATGAACTTTTCCACGACATTCTAATTTATTGAGATGCACCTGTATTTCGGCATGCCCCCATAGAGGACCCCATTCTGCGTGATTGCAGCATATATTGTGATGTTACCCCCACATTGACGCAGGACATTCAAAAGAGCTCTGGGGCCAAAGATGTTTCTCCCTGTTCCTCTTTCTACTGCAACACTGCCTTTCATGCTTGTTGAAGACAAAAATTCATCTGTTGCCTTTTTAGTGCTTACACCTTGATTGTTGAGTTTACAGTTATGCACCTAAATGTCTGAACACCTGATGGCCGTGTTTGATCAGTTGGTTCATGTGTGTAGTATTATGGAAAGCAGTGCCTTAAAATGGCAAAGAAGTGACATTATGTAAGATTTTTGTGTCTAATGTAGAGAAGTGTGTTTAGTGTCTTGCAAAACAATGTGTGTAGTGTTTTGCAAAAAGTGTGAGGCTGAGAATGTGCTTATAGTTGTGCAGATTTGGGCTGAGGTTTTGCTCTTTGAGTGTTAGGTTTCACTAATTGTGTGTTATTTTTAATTTTAGTGTGTAAGCATTTGTAAAAAACTGTAATATTATTGCAAAGGTGTTTGCAAATGTTTGCTTTTGAGATGTGTTTGTGATATTTTGAATGCAGTGCTTCATTTTGCAAGAGATATGAGGGATTTTTCATTTTGTGTGTACAATTCTTGGATTTGTGTGTAAAGTTTGGAAAAAAAAAAAGAGGCAAAGTTTTAAAAATGTGTGTAAGCAGTAGAAAAAAAACTATAAGACACTCATCATTTACAAGTACTCCTGAAAATGTTTTAAACTTGTTCAAAAACACAGTAAAAAGTAAGTAAATGAATGTACTTACAGTGGATGTTAATGTGACAGTTTAATAGCAGAAGCTTGTATTTTGTTCCTGCACGCTGTGCTTGTTTTATATGCTAGTAACTCCTGACTTTTATTGCATGCTAGTTTAGTAGGCTAATTGGCTAGCTTGCTAAACACAAACACACAAGTGTTTGACAATTTGTAGCTTGGATTATGTCATATTATATATGAAATAGACTATGTTTTGAAATACATGCACTGACTTATTTTAATGGTTAAAACTATATACACTACAAGTCAAAAGTTTTTGAACTAAGATTTTTAATGATTTTGAAAGAAGTCTCCTCTGCTCACCAAGCCTGTATTTATTTGATCCAAAGTACAGCAAAAAACAGTAAAATTTTGAAATACTTTTATTATTTAAAATAACTGTTTCTATTTGAATTTATTTAAAAATGTAATTTATTCCTGTGATTTCAAAGCTGAATTTTTAGCATCATTACTCCAGTCACATGATCCTTCAGAAACCATTCTAACATTCTGATTTGCTGCTCCTAAAACATTTATTATTATTATGTTGAAAACAGTTGAGTAGAATTTTTTTTCAGGTTTTTTTTGATGAATAGAAAGTTCAAAAGAACAGCATTTATCTGAAATAGAAATCTTTTGTAACATTATAAATGTCTCTATCATCACATTTGATCAATTTAAAGCATCATTATAAATAAAAGTATTAATCTTTATGACCCCCCCCCCCCCACGCACGCACACACACACACACACACACACACACATACACACACATACAAAAAAACAAAAAACAACAACAAAAAAAAACCTATACTGAATCCAAGCTTTTCAATGGTATACAATGGTATATAGATAAATGCTGATCTTTGGATCTTTCTATTCATCAAAGAATCCTGAAAAAAATATTTACTCAACTGTTTTAAATATTGATGATAATAATAATAATAATAATAATAATAATAATAATCAGAAATGTTTCTTGAGCAGTAAATCAGCATATTAGAATGATTTCTGAAGGATCATGTGACACTGAAGACTGGAATAATGATGCTGAAAATTCAGCTTTGATCACAGAAATAAATTACAGTTTAACAGATATTCACATAGAAAGTAGTTATTTTAAATAATAAAAATATTTCACAATATAACTGCTTTTGCTGTGCTTTGGATCAAATAAATGCAGGCTTGGTGAGCAGAAGTGAATTCTATAAAAACATTAAATATCTTACTGTTCAAAAACATTTGACTGGTAGTGTAAATCAACAATACTGTGGGAAAAAGGTCACTTTGGGTCACAAAATAGATTGAATGTGAAACAGACGATATTGGATTTAGATTAAGTTGGATTGAGACTGGATTGATGCACACACAAGGTTAGTAAACGGGTTTTACCATAACTAGTCTTATGCTGGTTGTGGTTGTTTTTGAAGGTTGTGGGAAATGTTTATTTTCTGTTGCTGTATGTTTGTCCCATAAACTCTCATTGCATATGAATTGCAGTAAACTTGACATTATTTTGTGCGGTAAATGACAGCAAGTTACTTGTGTCAATTAGTCTGTAGAGTATAAGCACAGGTTTGTTTTTGTAATATTGGCTGAACTGGGCTCCGTGAACGCTTTGTAACTGAATCTAATGAGGCCTCCGTCCTGACCTGCTTTCTGTTTAATTGGAGAATCTACAGTCTGTTGATTTGTGAAGTTTATTAGAGCATTAGCAATATGCAACTGTGTGGCTAACAAGGCTTTTACTGTAGAGTCATACAGAATATGACCATACAGAGATTGTTGTGTTGAGGAAATACAGCCAAGATGTCCTTGTCTGACAGAAGATACACAGGGGAACGTGCTCACATGCACAAACATTGGTTTGAGTCATTACACTGTTTTCTGTGAGACTAGGGTCATATTTCACTGCCAAATTTGATATATTATATTATATATATATATATATAATTTAATATATAAAATGTTATTTTATATATGTGTGTGTATTCAGTTTTCTAATTTATATATATATATATTAGGGGTGTCAACTTTAACGCGTTAACGCATGCGATTAATCCAAAAAATTAACGCGTTAATATTTTTTTAACGCAAATTAATCGTTTGTTAAGGGTTGACCCCAACTTCTTCCCGTCATCGCAGCGCGGAAGGTTATCTATCAGTGTGTGATGAGGTTACAGTGAACCAGTGTTGCCAGGGTAACGGCACTAGTAGGTTATTTTGAAAATACAGTCGCGGGAAAAATTACAGAGCCGCGGGTTGCGGGTTTTTGGGCTATTTTTATAATGTACCGCGGCCGTCCAAAGTGTATATAGACAAATGAAAATTAAAATAGATCCTTTTACTAATGTGTATTATACTTGGAATGTATACCTGGCAACTTAAGAACGGAGAGGCGGCTGTAACATCACAAACAACGTGAGTTTCAGCAGAGCACACGTTAAGGCTTTTACACAGCAGAAATAAACATGACAACACCCACTATAGATTATATAAGATAATAAACACACGATTACGATAGGATATGGTTTGTATGTGATTTTCTTGAGATGAATGTGTACATCTGAAATGCAGCTATATAAAAGGCTATAAAGAGCATATTTTAACAACAGTAAACGACCAAATTCCACATGTGATCGCAAAAGGAAGTTATTACAAACACTCGATGGTGCTTTAAAGTGAGTTCTGAGTAAAAGTGTACTATTAATCTCATAAACTGTCTTATGTAGCATGATGCTAATGTTAGCGCTAATGCACCTGCAGAACAGGTCCGATTCTTCTTCTTAATGCATTTTGTCATAATACTTCATGTAAGGTCGCAAGAAAATGTTGTTGTAGTATTTATTTAGAAATACTTTTGATAATAGTTGGGTAAATGTAAACTGGGATTGAAGCGATGTGGCTTGGTAAACGTTTTATTGCCAGTATAAATGCTGATAATGGCTGAATAAAAACAGAAGAATAATGATAAAAGAATAATAAGGATTCTGTCTCATACCTGGCGGAGGTGTGAAAGGTTCTGTTTCCTTAAACTAGTCTGTCATTTCTTTATTTCAACACATTTACAGGTAAATCCTAGTATTTTAAATTTGCGATTAATCATGATTAATCACAGTCCAGGACTGTGATTAACGCGATTAAATTTTTTAATCGATTGACAGAACTAATATATATATATATATATATATATCTAAATTAATTTCAGTACAACTACTATTGTAATGTATAATTTAAATTTATATTTTTAATATTTTATTAACATTATTTTTATAATAAAAATGTATTATTATTATTATTATTATTATTATTATTATTTGTTTAATGTAATGTTTAATGTGACATGTTTTGTTTGGGTTATTATATTATTTATTTATTTGAAATATCACTCATTTCTCATATTTCAGTCAGTAATATTGATTTTTTATTATTATTACTTACTTTATTGATTTATTTATTGATTTATTTAATTAATTTTTCTATTTCCATACATTTAATTATTTATTTCCATTCATGTATTTATTTTCATAATTTTTTAGTTTAAATATGTAATTCAATTGGATTTGTAGGCCTCGTATTCCAGTTTGAGGTGTTTTTTTTTTTTTTTTGTGTGTGGTTTTTTTTTTTTTTTTTTTTTTTAGATAATTTTAAGATGTATTAGTTTATAGTGCTGACTTATTTTTAAAATACATGCTATACATAAAATAAATGCTGACAGTGAATCCGTATTAGCAATAAAGTGCCAAAAATACAAAAAAGTGTGCAGGTCTTGCAGAACTCAGGACATATAATCCTGTCTGTCTGAATGTACTGTGTGCTCTAGAACGCTTCACTATAGCCTTTAATGACCGAAAACATGCAGATGAATCTGTTCCAAATGGACAATGAAGTAAGTGTTTGTGTTGAGCCGTTAGTCCAGAGCATCGCTGAAAAATATGGGGAAAAGACCCTTTTTTATGGCCGTTTCCCACATTTCTAAATTATACATTAAATTAAAACATTTGTTTAAGCAGAAGCTCTTAGATTGTGTGTGTGTGTGTGTGTGTGTGTGTGTGTGTGAGAACTGGTATATATGGTTTATGAGGACACAAATGTGTATAATTACATGTTAAGGTGGTTTATGAGGACACTGCCTATGTCCCCGTAATTCAAAAGGCTTAAAAAACATACTAAATGGTGTTTTTTTGAAAATCTAAAAATGCAGAAAGTTTCATGTAAGGGGTAGGTTTAGGTGTAGGGTTGGTGTAGGGCAATAGCACATACCGTTTGTACAGTATAAAAACCATTACGCCTATGGAGAGTCCCCGTAAACCACATATGCCAGACTGTGTGTGAGTGTGTGTGTGTGTGTGTGTGTATGTGTGTGTGTGTGTGTGTGTGTGTGTGTGTGTTTCCAACTTTTATGTTTGTATGTTTGGGCAAGTATTAATGTTTACAGTATGTGTTCTTTAAACATCTTGATTAACCTTTATCAAATAGGTTCATTCAATTAGATAGAAATGGGTCTATTAAAATACTGTACAAATATGTAAAATAATGACACATAATATTATTAATATTAATTACCAATGAGAATCTTTAGACAAAAAAAAATGATCAGATCAGCTCATCATATATTGTTTATATAATGACATTTATATATTATTTATGTTATTTTAAAATAACAAATTATTAATTTAATATAATATAACATAATATAATATAATGTAATATAAGATAGTACTTTTTTCTTCCTTTCTCACTCCCAAACGGTTTCATTTGCAGCACCCTTGTAAATTACAACACTTTTCAGGCAAATTCTCTCTTCTGTGTGATGCCCAAAACATAAATATAAAATAACTATTTTTAACTATATTTAATTCTTTATCTCATTACATATATACATATGCATTTGGCATTGGCAGATGCTCTTATCCAAGGTGGCACTGTATTAATAGTACTCGGATATATGGAGAATGTTTTCTAAATATGTGAACCTGGAGCACAAAACCAGTCATAAGTAGCACAGGTATATTTGTAGCAATAGCCAACAATACATTGTATGAGTCAAAATTATCCATTTTTCTTTTATGCCAAAAATCATTAGGATATTAAGTAAAGATCATGTTTAATGAAGATATTTTGTACATTTCCTACCGTAAATATATCAAAACTTAATTTTTGATTAGTAATATGCATTGCTAAGAACTTCATTTGGACAACTTTAAAGGTGATTTTCTCAATATTTTCATTTTTTTGCACCCTCAGACTCCAGATTTTCAAATAGTTGTATCTCAGCCAAATATTGTCCTATCATAACAAACCATACATCAGTGGAAAGCTTATTTATTCAGCTTTCAGATAATTTTTCAGAAAAATTACCCTTATGACTGGTTTTGTGGTCCAGGGTCACTTATGCTAATCACATACCATTATTGTATGTTATTGTAAGGACCCTGTTTTAGTTCTAAATGTTGCATTCACTGGATAATTGAACAGACTGCAGCACCACTGTGTGTTTGTATAGCGAAAGGATGCATTATAGTTGAAGTGTGTTATCTAAGCCTACAGCGCCGCCTGCAGGTGAAGCAGTCTGACACCGAGCGGTGCTGTAGACTTGAGTTTTGGGGCCCCGAGCGTCCAGCAGGTGTCAGACTGAAGTCAAACGCTCCAGTCTTTCCATATGTGACAGGAGTGAATGTGTGGGTGATTTCAGGCCTCACTCCTCCTGATCCTTCACATTATGCAATAATCATTTATCTAGAGCAGGTAACGGGAACACTTTGTTTTCTGGAGCAGGTTTTGCTTTTATAAACAGTAGATACTATAACATGGATCACTGCCATCTGAGATGAGTTGTTTTCAGTGATGCATTTGATGCTGCCTTTGATTTGGATTGTAATATTGCTGTGTGCTTTTTGCAAAAACTTCCATTGCAACCGGACTTCCAAACGTTTGTCTCGTGTTCTCTCAGCTGTACAGCCCTCGGGCCTCTTCTCCTGCGTATCCCGTGGAATGTCTGCTTGTTGTTTTGACACGGGTTTTAAAGTATTAAGACGTCAACGTGCTTCAATTACGTAGAGCCTCTAATCAAACTAGACGTTGCTGAGAGATGGCATGTCAAATATGGCTGCATTATAGTTGTAAATCACTTGAATTGCAAGCAAGATTGATTTAATGATAGTGTCTGTGCATCTATTGTTGGCTCGTCTCATCTGCAGCTCTGCTGTAGATATTTCAGTTTACTCAAGTCATTTTTACACGCAGTTAATTCAGGCATGAAAATAGAGCTGATAAATCTCTCAGGTCTCGCTATGGCAGCATCTCTTTGTTAGTTTACTTATTTAATACTGTCTAGACAGCACACAGATAATACTTTATAGAATTATGGAGATGCAGACTTGAAAGCTTGCATACTTGATGGATAAGACATACTTAATGTGCTGTTGTAGCAGTAATAAGACTTAGTTTACTTCAAATGTCAATATCATTTAATTAAGTTAAATATTCAGTCATATTTAACAGTCACTGTCAATCATTTCACCTGCAAACTGATGACTCTCATTCAAAATGAATGATTTCTGGTGGCTTTGATGCTACACTGTCGCTGTCACACACAACAATAATTGTCTTACTCAGTATTTTTCTCTTGTTTTCCAGTATAAATAACTATATCTACTTACATCAAGATACATTTACTGGAGAAGCAGAATTACATAAGATGTTAAGTCTTACATTTTTGGAAAATGTATAAAAAGGAAGCGAGTTTCTGAAAAATAAACAAGAAAAATAAATGTAATTCAAAGGGAAAATAATTTTTTTTTTCTGGTGCCATTGGTAGATATTTTTCTTGTTTTAAGCAATAATAAAAAAATAAAAATAAAATAAAATGATATAAAACAATAAAATAAAATAAAAATTGAATAAATAAATAAAAATAAAAAGAAAGAAAGAAAGACAGAAAGACAAAGCTGTATAAATAGATGACAAACACTGAGAAAGGTTTAATAGTTTTTATTGTTTTATTGTTTTATTTTTATTTTTTGCAGTGCAGACTCTCTCTATGGAGATTTTCTGATAAAATCAGATTTTTAATTTCAATGCTGTCTTGGTAAAACTTTACATTAAAATTGGTCAATTTTATACAGTATTAAACATTCCATTAGTGTATTTCTGATGAGAAAGGAGACTGAGAACAGAGTGCGGAGAGTAAATCGGGCCAGCGTGAGAGAGGAGAGTGGGCTGATGAATAAGATCATTGATTTAAGACACTGGCCGGCGCTCAGGATGTGAATCAGGTTGTCGTTTCTTCTGGTTAATGAAGACGGCAGCGCCAGCACTTCTGAGCCGACGCCCTAATGTCTACAGCAGCAGCTGAGAGGCCACGCCCACCCACAGCAGGCCACACCCACCCAAAGACAACCTCTGATGGATAAAACAGGTGTGTGTGTGTGTGTGTGTGTGTGTGTGTGTGTGTGTGACGTGTGCAGCTCACATAATAAGACTAGAGAATATATCTTGAATTTTAGTAGATTTTAATCTAGATATTTTACTGGAAACAGCACAATAATACTCATTCTGCATTTGATATTTTGCCATGTACAAACTAAGTAAAAATGCATCTATGTTATAAACACACCTTTGGTATCTTATTCAGAGTTAATAGATTGACCAGAAAACAGGACAGTCACTTTAATGAAGAGCAACAGGAAGAAGTGATGCTGACTCAATTTCACAATGCTGAGATGCTCTGGGTTGTTGCTAGGGTGTTGCTATGCATATACTAAGGTATTCTGAGTTGTTAGTGTGTTGCTATGCAATTGCTAGGGTGTTCTTAGTGTTTTAGTGCATTGTCATGCAGTTGCTAGGGTGTTTCTAAGTGGTTGCTGTGTTTTTGCAAGGTTGTTCTGGGTTGTTGCCAGGGTGTTGCTATGCAGTTGCTAAGGTGCTCTGAGATTTTTAAAGCATATTGTTATTGTTTAGGTCTTTGTGGTTGTAAAGGCGTTGCTATGTGATTGCAAAGGTGTTCTTTAATGTATTGTCATGCAGTTATTAAGATGTTCCGTGTGGTTGCTAGGGTATTCTGAGTGTTTTTTAAGCAGGTTGCTAGGCTGTTGCTAGGCTGTTGTTAGGATGTTGTTATGTGGTTGTAAGGTTATTCTAGGCTGTTGCCAAGGTGTTGCTATGCAGTTACTAATGTGCACCGAGTTTTGTTTTTTACACATTTCTATGCTCTAGTTTTTGTTTGTGGTTGTTAGGATGTTGCTTGGCTGTTGGTAGGGTGTTGCTATGTGGTTGCATGATTATTCTGGGTTGTTGCCAGGGTGTTGCTATGCAGTTACTAATGTGGTCTGAGGTTTTAAAGCATATTGTTATTGCTTAGTTCTTTGTGGTTATTAGGGTTTTGCTATGTGATTGCAATGTATTGTCATGCAGTTATTGGGGTGTTCTGCGTAGTTGCTAAGGTATTTTGAGTGTTTTGTTTGTTTTTTGAAGCACGTTGCAATGCGGTTGCTATAATGTCGCTAGGCTGTTGTTAGGGTGTTGCTATGTGGTTGCAAGGTTGTTCTGGGTTGTTGCCAGAGTGTTGCTATGCAGTTACTAATGTGGTCTCAGAGTATTTTTAGCACATTTCTATGCCCAATTTTAGTTTATGGTGGTTAGGATGTTGCCAGGCTGTTGGTAGGGTGTTGCTATGTGGTTGCATGATTGTTTTGGGTTGTTGCCAGGGTAGTTGCTAAGGTGCTCTGAATGGATTTGCAGCATATCAGTAGGGTGTTCCGGGTGATTGCAAAACAATATCCTGCTTTTGTGTCTTTCTTAAATCTATTTGCTGTCTGTTTGTTCCAGTCTCGCTGCTCGGCTCTTCAGTTGATTTCTGTTTTTCAGCTTCTCTCCTCTGACCTTAGTATTTTGCTTTCCTCTCACATACGGCTCCATCTCATTCTCTTAACAGACGTGAATCCGAGCGTTTCAGTGTAGCACTCCAGGACAACTCCCAAAAAAAATCTGGCTGCGTTTGGCCTTTAGCTTGTAGCATTTCATCTCAAGGTCAAAGAGGCAGAACAGATGAGTTTTCCTTCAGGTTAGAGGCAGATTCGCACCAGAACTAACTCGCTGGCTTTTCTGTGAACAGGAATGTGAGTGAGAATAAACAGAGTCTATTTGTTTTCTCGTTTGCTAATCATTTCCTCACGTTATTATGTGATCAATACGGCCGCAGTCTCATGAGCCACATTTCTTCTCAGTTTTCATTTGGCATCAGGTGTTGGCCATGTGGGGTGAGAAAACGTCAAAACTCTGCTGGAACATCCTGATCTGACAGCCGAGGAAAAACAGTATGTGTGTTGCACTGTGTGCATGCAATGCCTTTCATAAGTTATGCACAATTACTAGAAGTAAAGTAGTAAACAGAAATGCTTAGTTCTCTGTTTCTTTAATTTACTAGCAAATGCATTTGTCACCTTTGCCTTTCTGATCATGTATTCATGTAGGTCTTCATAGCAATGTTGTAATTGTTAACAATCTATTAAAGGAGTTTTATTAATTGAAATAAAAGAAATAAAATAAAATATTAGATGAACTTAAAAGTATTTCAAATACTTTGAAGTTTAAGAATTTTTGCCTTAGTAACTAACTGAAATAAGTTTAAGTACTAAAACTGTTAAAACTAACACTGATATAAAAATAAAGCTAAATAGAAAAATTAAGAAAACCATTTAAAAAGATGAAGCACATAACAGAATGCCTAAAAAAATGGTAATATTAAAAATAGTTTTCATTAACTGAAATAAAATAATAATAAAATAGAGGAAAACTTAAACCTGGTATAAATTATAACAGTTATATCAAATTAAATTATAAGCTATAAATGTTGCCATTTGCAACTAAGTTTAAGTGTGAAAATAACTAAAACTGAAATAAAAATAAAACTAAATAGAAATGTTAAGAAATTTAAAAAATGCTAAAAGCACATAAAATGAGTAAAACTTAAACTAAAAATAGCATTAAAATTGTACTACTAAAAATAGTTTTTGTTAATTGAAATAAAATAAAATATGTTGTAAATGTTTCCTTTTGCAACTAACTGAAATAAGTACTAAAATGTCTAACAATGAAATAAAAAGAAAGCTAAATAGAAATATAAAAAACTGAATGATTAAAAAAAATTCACATTATTTTGAATTAAACAAAGACAAATCATGATGTCTATGTATTTCATTTGTCATCATTATATTCTATAATATGACATTTAATTTGCCTTCAGGCACCCTGCTCTCCAGATATCACATTGGCCATTAAAAAAACATTTCGGTCAACCACAAATTAATATAACCTTACAAATATGACAGAACTACATTCAGTATGCCATTACAGCTCATTTGAGGTTATGTGCAATTATAATAAATCTCTAAACAGAGATCAGAACACCAGTGAGATGTCATTTATGTGTTTAGTTAGCGCGCTCCAAATGTATATGTATATGTGTATCTGGAGCGCGGCCGTGTGCCAAGCGGCCTGCACGCGTGCTGTGTCTCTGAGCGCTGACAGGATCTTGGAGGCTGTTCGGATGGCCTGCCGAACCTGGCCACGACTCAACCACGAGGCCTGGAATCTGGGTTAACAGCAAGAGAGAGAGAGAGGAAAAAATAAAAACAGAGACGGCTAAAGCACAGACGATGCCAAAAGGAAGTGAGGTCATCACAGTGGCTTCTCTCGCACTGTTCTGCGGTTGTCACCTCATCTTCTCGCTCCACGTTGGACATAAATAATCGCACGAAAGATATTTCTGCAGGTTTCATCACAATTTCACACGATATGCATCTAATAGTCTGCAGTCTCTAGGACCAGCGCATGCACATTTAAACGCTCTCCGCTAAGATGAGAGCAACAGGTGGTATAACGGAAAGAGCTTGAACGTTTTGTCATTTTTTCCAGGTGGTCTTTTTCTCTTTGTGATTAATCTCAGCTGTTGCAAACGCAGAGGCCTCAGAAGATTTCTATTAACGATAGAAAGTGCACATATTAACATGCATCTTCTCTAGTACTTGTGCTCTAAGTGACGTGATCAAACCTGTTTGATGAATACTGCATATCCATACTACTCATTTAACCTACTGCTTTCTGCATACTATATAATAGGGAAGTAGTATAGTAGTACTTGTGATGACCAAATACATTTGAAATTGCACAAAAGTGGAAATAAAGTTAACTGGTTTGTGTTTGTAAAACACATTACAAGTGAGCAACGCTGCATGTACTGAAGGTCATCTCTAGTACCCCATATGGCAAAAAATATATTTTCAAATATCTTTTAAAATATATATTTTTTAAATATTCAAAAAAAAAAAAAATGACCAAAATATATTTGCTAAAATATGTTTTCTAATATTTTGTTCTTTTGCATATTCTGACTTCTCATTTGATGTATACTGTAGAAAAGGCAGTGCCGTGTAGATTAGTTAAAATTTGTAATCCGTTACTGATTACAAATTATGTGAAGAAAATTGTAGTTAGTAACATACAAAATCTATTAGACCTATCAAAGTTATGAATAATAAAACATTATTTGTACATTGTTTGTGGAATGTTTTTCTGAAATGTTTTAGTTGGGTGTTCATCTAAATGTTGTTACTTGTTCCAGGATGTTCAGAGAAGACTTAAAAGTAACATTCCCATAATATTTGCAAAATGAGAAAACAATGTTTCCTTAAGGTTCGCATAACCAAGAAAAAAATGTCAAAACATTTATTTTTCGGAAATAATGATTCATAACTTAACGAGAATGTTAGCAAAATGTTCTTCGAACATATTTTGTTGGCTCAGGTTTTCTGACTACTTTATCATTAATCTTAGATCATTTTTGACCTTGTTTTAACAAGAATATTTTGTAAAATAGGGTTTATGAAGAATTGCAACGAAAGTGAAAATAAAGTCCTTTGCTTACATATATAGCATGTTGTAAGTGAACAGTGGATATCTGATGCTGTGCCATCAGCATGTCCGCATGCATGCCAAAAGTCTTGTGCTTTCCTCTTTTCCTGGCTGTACCTGCTTTAATCGTCGCTCACCTTTGTTCTCCCGTGGGATCTTGAAGAAAGCAGGATGAAGGGGAGCGGAGATGGAGACTCTTGCATGTTATCTGCTCTGGAATGCCACGACAAAGCCACCGAAGAGAAACCCTTTTTTTTAAGACGCACACACTCATACAGGGCTCATTGTTGGCGGTGTAGTGTCTCTGATCAGGCAGGCCTAAGAATGATCAGCGTATGGCCCCTTCTCCGCTTTCTTCCCATCTCACCCCTGATCCTGGGCCCCGTCGGCTCCACACAGAGCGCTCTTACAAACCTGCACACTCTGATTATTATCTGTCCAAAGTTCTTCCTGCTTTTTCATCTACCCTCTGCTTTTGTCCTCCCGTCTCTTTACTCATTTCCTCTCTTCCACCGCCGTGTCCTTACTCACCTGTGGAGGGACACAGCCAGCGGGAACACATTCAGCAGGGAGGCTTTTGTGTTTGGAACTTTCTCGTTGCGTGACATAATTCCATTAGATAATTTTTCGCATCTGCTTTGAAGACTTATTAAAGATTAAGAAAGTTTGAAAGAGTAATCAAAGTCGACGCGATGATATCTGTTATTATGACGTGATGTGTTTAGGATTAGCTGTACTGTCTAGAGAATTAATTTGGGATGTGTATTTTTCAGAAACTCATTTAGACTATTTTTTTATTATTTTTTTTTATCTCAAATACACAGTTGGCGAAAAGGAATGTAGATGGAAATTCTTTCTCCGAAAATAAGGTAAATAATAATAGACAAGAATGTTTGAATAGGCAATATATTGTGTGTACAACTATAAAATGATGCTTTAATTACATTCATGCATATATCAGATGCTTTTATCCAAATGTTTGTTTTTTTATTTATTTATTTTTAAATAAAACTATGTTTTAATTACTTTTATGTTTATTCATTTAGCAGAATTTGACAAAAGCAATTCATCACAGAGCCAACAGTATTTGAAATATACAATACCAGGTTTATTAGACCACTAAATTAATTTAAATGTTAATGTTATGTTAGATCATTTGAAATTGGAGGAATAGAGTTTATATTGTGGTATTATATTAGGATCTGACTTTTGATTGCAGACTTTTATTTTGGAAAATCTTGTGGTAAGACGCGGACTTAGTTGGGAATTTAAGCAATTGTTTCCATTGTTCTCAGTTTAATCTTGTTACTATAGGAGACATAATTTAAATTAAAGAGCTTTCCACTGAGATTGGGAAGCCATTCAGGATAATAGGATAATAAACTTGACATCTAGATTCGAGGAAAGAAGAGGAATGTTGTGCTAAAAGCAAATGCACAAGTGATATGGCAGCCACAAGTCTGAGTGTTTTGAGAACTTGTGTTTTGGTCGCCATGGCAAGACGTCTGTTTTCTCTCCTCTCAGCTCTCCTTTCAATTCAAAAGTGAGAAAGCAGAATGAACGGAATGCTAGAAAGAACGTGCCACCTCAACCAGCATCAGATGAGCTGCCTTTTCCAGGCACTTCACACTTGACCCATGACTGCTCGTGACCTTTACTTTGCCTTGATCTTCATCTACTCTTTAGAGAAGCTTAATCAAACACCGTAAATATGCATGTGCAATCTTGCTGTAGTGTTTATTTGAAGGTTGAAGCATGTGGAGATAAGCATTCATGGATAAAATGAATGTTTACTGCTCCAATGACCGAACCCTGCAGAACACCATAAACTTTGAATGAGATACGTTGATCAGGAACGATGCCGTCACTGTTGTCTTGGAGATTAGGGAGAAAACCTAGATCACACACACTGCCTTGCCACTGCTGACCTTGTAGGTGACCTTTCCCCTCAGTTTGTGACCATAAGGAGGGAGAACAGGCAGAGCTGTCATCTCTATGGATACCGACAAATGTTGATGGGAGATGTTAACTGACAGGCCTCTGATGTCAGACAGCCGTCTGACACTAACCGCTGACCCATCATAACCTGGGAGTTGGTCTTGTTGCCCTGGCAATTGGGGCTTATGCGATCACTGCAAGATACTTTAGAAGGCTGAGAACTTCTGGGAAACACGCTGATCTTGCACAGACCTATATTTGTATAGTGCTTTTCATAATACACATTGTTTCAAAGCAGCTTTACAGACAATATCGATGTTAATGTTTATAATATCTTAATATCTTCATGCCTTACTGTTTTTTTTGTTTTTTTTTGTCACTGCATAATGAAAATTCTACCATCCTTTTAGTTTATTTAAACATGACTATGTATGATTATTTTCTTCTGTGGGACTCAAGTGCAGAAACTCTGAAGAAAGTTCATGGTTTTCTGTTATATACTGTGAAAACACACAGTGATCAGGGTTGCCAATCTCTAAAACAGACAAAATGATGCAGCTCTGCAATCTGCATTGAATGCATTATATACAAGTGAGAATTGAGAGCTACCACAAATAGCAAGATTTTCAACGAATAATGACTTCAGTATAATCAGTTCCAGCACAAATCCGTCAAATGACTTCAGAAGACTTGAAACGCAGTGCACAAGTCATATTGAATACTTTTATGCTTCCTTTTATTGCCATATGTGATCATTGCATGGTGACAAGTGACAACATTTTGCTAAACTTCCCTTTTTGCATTCCACGAAAAGAAATGTAGTCATATGACTTGGTAAAGGATGAACAGAATTATCAGTGTTGTGTAAACTACTCCTTTAATTGTGTAATTTAATGATGACTCCAAAGAAGGAAAGAAAGCTAAGTAATATGACGTCTGCATTTGAATGACACAAGTAGGCCGCAGTAAGTGGAGCACAAATTGCTGTTGATAAAACCACTGTTAATGTCTTAAACCAGAAAGAGCGTAAACACCAGACTGGAAGAACAATTAACCCGGATCATGCTGTGGTTTGCAGGCAGCGTTCATGGTCTGGAAAGCTCCATGTCGTGGATAGTTTCAGACCGTTAGCTCTATTTAGGCGCCGGCATGGGAAAATCTCCATGGAGACTTTAGCACACTCGTGATAATTAGAAGAATGCCGATGGCTGATTGGGACGAGGCTGCGGATCCAGCACATAAAACCGTCTGCACGTTTATTACCCACGTTTACCGTATATGTCGACACACGCACATCTGAAGTCACAAAGCAATGTGTATCACACAGTAAATGCATGCTGATATTACAGACAACACGCACTTATCACTTCCATCATGAATGTGCAAAACACAAACCACACACTCACGCTCAACCCCTTCCCAGAAATCCACTGACGGACAGTTTGACCGGTATGACGGCATCCTGGAGGTGCTTTGAAGCGGCTGTGTTTATGTGATATGAGGGGGTGACGTGTCTGCCTGCCTTGTTGATTTTGAGCCATGTTGCAGATTTTCATGACAAAGTGTTGAAAGTTTTCTCTCTCTCTGAAGCCGCCGCTAACTTGGCTTTACGGTTGGCGGCGCACAGGTCTGCAGGTTCAGTATCCGTGGTGTTATTCCATGTGAGCGTCGTCATGGCAACACTGCATTTAACATGGTAGAGAGAGCGGCTACTGTTGCCGTTGCCTGGAAGCCACGGTGCTGTTTGCCCAACTGCGGCCTTCACACTTCTAATGCTGAATGTGCTTATTCTGCACGAGGCCTCCCACATTACTGCCTGAGCGTTTGTCAGCGGACCGAAGATGCCCTGCTGCTCCCGCTTATGAGAAATCATAATTACCATGCAGCGATGGGAATAAAATGGATGCAGTGGCAGGGTCATTACGAAAGAGTTTTCAGCAAGTTGATGGAAAAGCTTGCATTCGTTGATCTTGTACTGGATCTCATTCATTTATATGCAGTAATGATTTACAGTAGTAAGAATGTTGAAAACTATAAACCAATGTTTTGCATCATAAATCATTGTTTTTTTGTTTGTTTTTCAGTAAGAAACACATTCATGAACATGTTTGTGTTTACATTATAGCTGTATAATTTCCAACTTATTGCCAGGGTTTTTAATGTTAACTAAAACTACAACTATTTAATTAATTGAATGAAATCTGAAATAAAATAAAATATAAATATTAGATGAAAAACTTAAACTAAAAAAAAAGTAGTAAAATTAAAGTAAATAGAATAATTAAGAGAAAAACACAACTAATAAATGATAAAAGCACTTAAAATTACTAAAAAAAAATAAAAATAAGAACTGAAAATATAAATGTTAAAGCTAATATATTAATATTAATAAATATTATAATAGTATAATCAAAATAGTATTATAAATTCTAAAAAAATACTATTATAAGTAATCTAAAACACATAATATTTCTAAATAAATATTTCAAATTTATTAAAATGTAAAAATGCATTGTTCACCCGTTTAAAATTTGTCAGAAAATCAATCTCATATTGAGTACTTTATGGTGCTTTTTGTCACTGTATGAATAAGTGTTCTTTTCATGATGAAACAATAACAACATTTTGCTAAACTTCCCTCTTTGTGTTCCATGAAAGAAAAGTAGTCATGACTTACTAAAGGATGAACGAATCGTCATTGTTGTGTAAATTGTTCCTTAAAGTGTGTAATTTAATGCTGCATCCAAAGAAGGAAAAAAAAAACAAAAAAAAACAAATAGTGTGATGTTTGCATTTGAATTGTGCAAGTACAGTAGGCCTTGGTAAGCACAAATTACTGTTGATAAAACTACCGTATCTATCTATCTATCTATCTATCTATCTATCTATCTATCTATCTATAAATGCATATGCATATGTATGTATATATGAGTGCATTTGAGTAGAGACTGAAAGCAGAGTGTATGAAAACGGGTGTGGAATGTGGAGTTGTGCTGTCTGAACTGCTGTCATGTATGTGTGAAACAGCACTGAAGGAGCTGCCAGTGTCCGTCTATAGTTATTTTTGAGAAGCCCAAGCTCTTCAAACGGTCAGCGTTCGACCGCACGGCGTTCCACACAAACAGGACAGAGCTTTGAAGCGTTCAACACGCCAATAGCTCTCAATAGCTCTTTTCCAAAACATAGTAAACTCTCATTTCGCTCTGCTTGGCCTCCATTTTATTTTTTGACTCCGCTTGTGAAAATGCATGCATTGGACACGTTGCAGTGTAATAATTGCAATAATTTCATTTACAGTGTCTTAAAACAGCATCTGCACTAGGGTTTAGAATGGAGCTCTTGTCTGATACTGGGGCA
Source organism: Spinibarbus caldwelli (assembly GCA_039654775.1). Lineage (NCBI taxonomy): Eukaryota > Metazoa > Chordata > Actinopteri > Cypriniformes > Cyprinidae > Spinibarbus > Spinibarbus caldwelli. The sequence goes on from CM077224.1 coordinate 1,530,678, forward strand.
TCTGTCTTCATTATAGAATATTTTCATTGCACTGATTGTATTTTTCGAGCTGTACTGTTCCTCAAACTCAACCCGGTCCAAAAGTGATTAACAAGTGGAATTTCACTGAAAATCCCAGACGACCAGGAATTCATTGTATCATTTTAATAACCTCTCATTTCTGTGTTTCATTTTCTGATATTCTTTGTACTTTTTTTTTTTTTTTCTTGGAATTGGCTAGTAAAAATAATGAAGTCTAAAATAGTTCCTTAATGTGACAGTTTGCTAAGCCAAGCGTCACGTTTACTATTTCTCAATTAGATGTCTTATTATTATTATAATACGCTTATACACTGAGTATTAAAATTCAGCACATAACTGCATACTTCACATGCCAACAACCACTTAAAAAACTTGTCAAACTTTAAAATCTAAAAAAATAAAATCTTCATGTCATTATGTAATCAAAGTCGCATTTAAAGGGTTAAAATCCTAGAAATGAAAGATTTTTTGGTAGTTATGATCAGGACCATTGTTCCAGTTGATAGGGGAACAATAGTAATATTTTTATACTAATAATAAAAATATCACTTATTAAAAGTTATACTTTTATTATTAATATAAAAATATTACTATTATATATGTTTAATTCTTATATATATATATATATATATATATATATATATATATTTAATGACCAATTTATGTGTATTTTGTCCTCTAAGGACCTCTGTGTAACTAAATTAACATACAAGGGTTAAAATTCAGCATATAACTGCAGATTTCACATTATAAACAGTCAATAATTACTGAAATAACTTGTCAACATAACTTGGTTGTTTTCTAATTATTTGGACACCTCAAAATGCAATATGTTGATTTCAGAGTCATAACCAGGAATATGCTGGGCTGCAAAACCAATACGTCTGTCACATATTGATTAGAATTATATGTTGATTAGGCAAGAAGTGTTGCAGTAAAGATTTGTTAGCATCATTTCTCATTAGCAGCGGCTGCATGTGTTTTTGTTTTGCAGTGATGACGGGTTGTAATTGCAGGCACATACAGGCCGTTCCAGCGATGGCTTCCTGTTTTAGCTAGGATTGCTGCAGTGGTTTAACACTCCATTGATTGTGAGCACTGTAAACCCTGTTAAAACACGTACGACAGCACTCGGCATGTCACCGCCATCCTGACGGATCTTAGTCAGACCGGATGCATGTGCTGCGAGTGTGTGTTCACTTACAATGATTCATGCTGGCACTGATGTCATAATACTTTACATACTCACTTTTATATTAATTAATTTGAAAGTTTTTATAAGATATGCGTGAAAATTTGAATTTTTACACAGAAAAGTCCCAGAACCAGACTTTGAGAATGTCCTATTTTATTTTATTTTATTTTATTTTATTTTTTCATTTGATTTCATTTCATTTCATTTCATTTCATTTTAATTTTAATTTTAATTTTAATTTTAGTTTTAATTTATTTTATTTTATTTAGATTTATTTTATTTTATTTTGATTTATGTTGTTTATGTTAAAAATGCAGAAAGTTTTCTGTTAGTATTAGGGTTATAAAATATGTAATTATCTGTGTATTTTTATTTGTCTTTTGTGTTTTATTTTAAATGTCTATATATTATCAAATGCAATATTTGCGTATAAATCTTAATATTTTAAATGTTTTATTTTTCTATATAATATATTTCTAATATAATATATATATTTTTAAACAAACCCTAAATATGTTATCCATACTATAAAATATTGTGTGTGTATATATATATATATATATATATACACACACACACACACACACACAATATTTTATAGTATGGATAACATATTTAGGGTTTGTTAAAAATTCAACCCATATATATATATATATATATATATATATATATATATATATGTGTGTGTGTGTGTGTGTGTGTGTATGTATGTATGTATGTATGTGTGTGTGTGTTTATTTTTAAAATGTTATATTTTATATATTTATTTTTTATTTTTATTTTATAAAAGCAGTAAGACAGTTGTTATATAGTGAATATAGTCACTCTGCTGTGTTGTCGAATTAAACACACTTTAATGTGACTCTTTTTCATTGCAACATGGCATCTCATGTCTTATTGCTTAAATCATGCACTGCTATGTTTGCATGCACTCTGACGGACTTTCCCGGGTAACATATCCCATCATGCACTGTTCTGTTTTCTCCTGACCTCGACTGGGCTGTACGTATATGTGTTCTGATAAAAGCAACATTACTCACTGCCAGATGTGTGATGTTTTATATTTTTTGTAATATGAGCACAGTTTGTTCAGGAAGCTGTGATGGCGTTTAGTGTAATACGCTGTTGTGGGTTTCTCCTCCTCCTGTCTCCTCACGGCATCCAAACACTCGCTCAGTCTCAGCCATTGACGTGTATGGCTTAATGTTTCTGTTATGTGAGATTATGCAACGCTATGAGCTGCAGATGTTTTGAATGTGGGCGGCACTCATGACAGTCGAGTGCGGTTCTGCTTTGCCCTGTAACTGACCGTAAAAAATAATCACTCAAAGGCCCATCAGGCTTAATTTGCCTCATAAAAACTTTCCCTCTCGTCTGTTAGAGAACAGGCGGACGCTGTGGATGTGTTCTGCATCACGCAGACGTCATTCTGGAGCAGGTACAGCGTGCTCGTGGATGGCTGAGAAACGTTGCTCAATCTTGTTTTCAGATGTGCATCACACCAGACAGTCATTTACAGGATCTCTGTCTCATGTAGCATGAGAGTTTTCTGACTTCACTCTGTGCTTTCTGTATCTGTCAGTCAGTCGCATACATCGGGTTGAAGTTCAATGCTCTCGTTTCTCTTGGCAATAGATATTGGCTTTAAAGCATGAACTACTTGCAAAATTACAGCTCATTTGAAATCGGCACAAAATACAAAATCAAGCCAGTTGTGCATAGGGTGACCATACGTGCCATTTTACCAGGACGCGTTCTGGCCAGGATTTCTATATTGCTTTGATTCAAAGTACCTCGAGAGTGTTTCGAAAACATAAGAAACTGATGTCATACACCGATCGGTCTGCACACGCAAACAAAGCCAAAACCTAAATATTATAGGCAGTATAGAAATCCTGGCCAGGACGCGTCCTGGTAAAATGGCACGTATGGCCACCCTAGTTGTGCAACCAAACTTAAACTTTTCAGTTTCTGTGCGTGAGGTAAAGTCATTAAGGTCACGCTGTCTATTTTGGCATGTGATGGTTTGGAAGCATCAATTAGAACAGCTTCAAAATCATAAAGCAAATCAGTATCATGCATGATTTTATAGCTGTTAAGGGGTTACATTATAGTTGTTTTAAACCTAAACAGCTAGTTTTTGTAAATATAAAATATTAACTCAATATTGCTTTTCATGCAAATCTAATTTACATGTATGCATTTGGCAGATGCTTTTATCTAAAGTGATATACTGTAGTGTACATTGCATTCAAACCTAATAATCTAATTTCATCTTTTTTAAAGCCACAATTTGAATGTTTTGTTTTATTTTATTTTATTTTGTTTTGTTTTATTTTTTTATTGTGAAAATGCAGAAAGTTTTCTGTTAGTATTAGGGTTATAAAATGTGGGTTATAAAATATATAACTATCTGTATATAAAATCAATAGAAGTCTATACAATGTCCTCATTTGAATAGCTAAGTGTGTGTGTGTGTGTTTAATAACATAAGTTGCATTCAAGGTGTACATTATTTATTTATATTAGTATGCACATTAAAACCTAAAGCTCTAATTTTGTCTTTTTTAAAGCCACAACTTCAATGTTATGTTTTTTTTTTTTTTTTTCCTAAATGCTAATTTTTGTATGCATGCATGCAAATTAATTTCTTTGGCCGTTACATCATGTCTCGATGTCGTTTTCAGCATCTGACACCTAAACCCGTGTCACAGCACAGTTGAAAACCAAGTGTTTTGTTTTTGCACGATATGCAATGTTCCTCATTAATGGAGACTAATTTAATTTTAGTCTTATTAGTCCACACTGTGTTCTTCCAGTAGATCAGGTGATATTTGGCACACTAGAGATGAGCAGCAGTGTTGTGTTTGGACAGCAGTGTGTTTTCTGTCCTGGATTCATGAAGATGAACAGCAACCGATGCCGGAGATTCCTGAAGATCCTCAGCTGATAACCTCAGATTCTTTACCATTGGTGTCATTATTATGTAAAGCTGAAGTGTGTAATTTCTGTGAAACACGTGCTAAGATAATGATTTTTTTTTTCTTTTTCACAAAGTGGTTTCCTGAGCACTTTCTCCTGTCTATCTTTGGCCAGACAAAGAGAAATTGGCCTAAAGTTAAACCACTGATAGAGTTAAAGTTTTTAACATTCAAAATGACATGCATTACAAGTATTGAATGTTTTAATATGCCGATTATCAGCCTTGCTGAAGGAATAGTTCACCCAAAAATGAAAATTTCCTAGAAATATTCTCACCGTCAGGCCATCCAAGATGTAGATGAGTTTGTTTCTTCATCAGATTTGGAGAAATGTAGCATTGCATCACTGTCTCAGCAATGGATGCTCTGCAGTGAATGGGTGCCGTCAGAATGAGGGTCTTAATGATGGATTTGTTTCAGCTTTTGTGTTCTCCAGATGTTAACTGATGGACTGGAGTGGTGTGGATTACTTGTGGATTATTGTGATGTTTTTATCAGCTGTTTGGACTCTCATTCTGACGGCACCCATTCACTGCAGAGCATCCATTGCTGAGACACTGATGCAGTGACACATTTCTCTAAATCTGATGAAGAAACAAACTCATCTACATCTTGGATGATCTGAGGGTGAGCACATTTCTAGGAAATTTTCATTTTTGGGGGTGAACTATTTATTTAAGTCTTAAAGGTTTAGGTTCAATTATACAGTTTATTTGCAAAAACAGATAACTATTTATAATTTTAAAAAAAAATCATGTTTTTATTGTTATAACGTTTTTATTCTGTTTTGTTTTAGTTAGCTGTATTTTTAAAATAAAAAGTGAGTATTAAATACAAATACAATTATTATATAGTAAACTTAATATTACTAATATTTACTTTTTTTTCATATGAATTTTCATCATTTTCAAACTTAAACTCAGCAGGCTTTTATTTTGGCGGGTTGCCAGCGCTTCCGACAGACGCGCGCGAGCACTTGCGCTACCGCGGCATTTTCAAAAGATATTTGCATGCTTTTTTATATATTGTCAAACGGCGGTAAGTTATTTACTTTCCACAGTCTATAAGTATGTAAGCAAAAACACTGTAATGGTAATGCTTAAAGTGTTGTCAGGTGGTAATTGAAGCAAAATAAACCCTTTGAAATTAGCCGCGAAATTAACTTTCTCATTCTGAAGGGACGCAAGTTAAACATGATGGCGCAAGCAACCGCGAAGACTGAAGATATTAATTCTGTATATTACTAAAGACTGAAGATAATACCACCGCGATAGATTCTGTATGACTTTATTCTGCGTTGAGGACCATAGACATATAAAATACCTAGACGCCTCATTGGTCGCTTTGAGCCGTTGCTGCGATACGCGTCCGCCATGTTTGCGCGGGCAACACTGCCTTAAAAACAAATGGAGGTAAACGGAGGAGCTGCGGGTTTTCTGGATAAAAACACGATAACTTTTACATTTATCAACCGATTTCAGTGGTTTGTGATCAACATGGACTTAAAAATAACTCTGCCTCCAGTTATTTAGTTAGGCTTGGAAAATTATTAATTTTCGTAAGAAATTGTGAAAGCTCACACTCGTGTTGATTTGGTTGATTTTTTTTTCTGTTAACAATTCTAATATTAATGTAGTATAACTGTGACATATACATGTAATGTAATTTTACTGAGTAAAAATTAATGAGTAAAGTAATGTAAACAACTTGATGATGCTTGACATTTTGCACTACAATGCAAATTATACACACCCATGCAGAAAACACAAATTTTGAAACAGTTGTTTATTTTTCAATATATGTTACTACATAGGAATGTTTGGGGTGTGACTGTGTGCAGTTTACGTTGTACAATAAAATGTCAAAGTATAGTTATGTTTAACACAGACCAGAATATGACATGCTCCCCCACAAAAAAAACAAAACTTTCTATTAATCAAAAGTAATAACCATTATTACAACATCAAGAGCAATAATCAACAATGATTTTTGTTTGGAAATACAGAGAACAGGCTTTCTTCAGATTTCTTTGAGGTTTGTGTTGTCCTGTTTGCAATTGGCTAAAAAGGAAGAAAATATATAATCAGTCCGCAGTTTTATGATAAGCTATGAAATCCTTATAATCAAGTGATGATAAACTTACTCTTTGTAAATAAGTAACGTTAGTGAAATTAAAGAGAGATGCTTTAGCTCCATCTCTAATCCTGACAGTCTGACATTGTCTTGTCAAAGTGCTCACTGTACATATTGTGCTCATAACACAATTTACTTTATGATATAAACTACAATATAAGTTAAAACTTCATAAGAATTCATTTAAAATTTGATTTCTTATAAAGTCTCAGCTTTCACAGCTTACTAGCAATATCGCTAACGTTAGCTATTAATAGTCTGATACTTGTGGCTAATTAAGCTGGCAACATAATGCTAAAAATGACCAAAAAATATCCAGAAACAACTGTTCATTCTTACCTGTGAAAGATAATACCCCGAGATCTGTTTTTATTACTGTGGGACGGTCTGTAGATCCCCAAGCTGCCGACGAGTCCGGGATCTTTTCTCATGTCCCGAGATGAGAGTTATGAAGAGTTGCCCACACCAATATGGCGGCGACGTTGACGTGCGGTCGAGTGGCCAATGAGGCGTCTAGGTATTTATTATGTCTATGTTGAGGACACTTTATCAAACCTACAGAGGACGGGACTCAGAGGCCTTCACATGACGCAGTTTGAAATTCAAACCGTAACGTCTTCAGACAGTGACGCGGCTCTAACGGTCATCTGATGGTGACGCGGCTCTAACGATCTTCTGACGGTGACGCGGCTCTAACGGTCTTCTGACGGTGACGCGGCTCTAACGGTCTTCTGACGGAGACGCGGCTCTAACGGTCTTCTGACAGACGGACGGGTGCTAAGCCAAAGGTAATCTTTATAAATCTACTTTTATTTGTCGTTTTGTCCATGTAATGTTAAATTTCACTCTAAATTTATATTTTTCAGTGTTAATAAGTTTTCAAATTCACCTCTTTGTTATTTTACATGGGCAATCCCTGTTGGTGTATTTGCCCTTGAGGTGGTTCAAGATACAGTCTGACGTAAATTTATGTTTATCCCTTTTAGTTGTTTAAATTGGTCACTAAAACACGTAACTTTACAATAATATATTTAATATTTTCAAAACTTTATCTGGTGTGAAGTGTTTGTTCTTGTTGTAAAATAGGTTTTGTCATGGATCCCGGACGCTCACACGAGCCTGTGAGAGGCGTTTACAATTTAAAAAGAATTAAAAAAAAGCACACTGAAACGATTCAGTAAAGACTAAATATCAGTCTGACACAAGCCAAAATGAGCATTGTGAAGCTATATTTATATTTATGATAATCGTTTTTCAATTGTGTTTCAGGGCAGTTCATGAAGTCAGTTCTAGTTCCATCTGCCGCAACAGACTCTGCTGTATGGAGGCCCTTATGTGTGTACTTCTCATTATTGTGTATGCAGATATTATTCAGGTACGTGAACACTTGACTATTGCAAGAATAATGAATGTACCATCTGGCCCCCCGACTGAGCCTGCTTTCTACCAAGGTTTTTTCTCCATTTCTGTCACCTTTGGCTTGCTTATTTGGGGACACTTAATTTTTGGGAATATTAACGACTTGATTGCAGAGACACTTTTTGAAGGGAACTGAACTGAGCTGTATGATGATGACATCACTGAATCAACGATTCAGTGAACTGACTTTAATTGAAATACTGACTGTTTACTTTTGTCCTCTTTTTAGAGCTGCTTTAATGCATAACTGAATTTTGTTTGCATTGACACTATTTTCCTGTTTAACAATGTAAGGCTATGTTCACACTTGGCGTCATTTTTGAAGCTGCCGGCGTCTATTTTACATTATAATCCTATGGAGTAAACTGTGTTTTCAAAAACGTCCTGAGCGCTTTTTAAAATGCAACTGCCGGCGTCTTTTTCTGGAGCTCAGAGCGTCTTTTCAAGTTGAAAAAAGTTAAACTTTTCTGAAAAAAAACGCCCTACATCAAGCGCCTTTTTGACAGGTGACCAATGACAAGCGAGTGGCGAGTCGTTTCCATAACAACAAAAACAACAAGCAAAAAGGAGAAGATAGCTGGCAGACAGATCGTACTAGTTTCGGAGCACAAGGAGTTGTATGAAACCGTGCATCATCCAACCGGAGCTCCTGAACTAAATTGTGGGAAGCACTATACAGTTTCCTTCCCCGTATAATGTCGCGCTCCCACAAACGTCGTTGTGAACAGACACCCTCCCCGTTAACTTCAAAAGCCGACATTTCTGCAGCACACAGCGCTAGGCTACCGTTGCAGCTGTTGTTATAGCAACAAAAGATGCCCTCGGCTGCTATTTGTAACCAAAACGCTGCCAGCTTTTTATTTTATTAAAAAAGCGCTCGTCAACTTTTTCTAGTCAAAAAAGACGCCAAGTGTGAACACGGCCTAAAGCTGCTTTGACACAATCTGTATTGTATGAAGTGAGTAAATAAGAGTGAGCTGACTTGGTTTTGACGATTCTTCATAAAAATGTTTGTGTGCTGTCTGTTTTGAACAATTTAGTATTTTTGAGAATTGTATTAGTAGCCTTCAATGTGAAAGAAATCAGTAAAATAAGATTACATCAAATCATTCTCAAGTGAATTGTAATTACACAAATACAATAAGTTGTGGTTACTTAATTTTCTCAAGGCAACGGGTTTCCTCAATTTAATTAAGTAGGCAGAACTCAGATTAACTTGTTAGTTTTAAATTAAGAAGATTCACACCTTTAAGTAATCGCAATTTAATGAATTTAAGTTAGTCCAACTTAAAATAAAAAGTGACCACAACACACTTTCTTTTGTTTATTTGTTAATGTAACTCAGAATTGTCAAGTTCACTTAACTTTTTTTCTTTTAATCTTGCATGAATTTCCTTTACTTAATAATTTTAAGGCGACGGGTTTCCTCAAATTTTTAAAGTAAAGTCAACTGAACGCTTTTTACAGTGTTAGGCTAATGAACTGTATTAGTTGGGGCAACTGTTTAAACCTTTATTAAATGTGAGCCTGGAGCACAAAAGCAGTCATAAGTAGCACAGGTATATTTGTAGCAATAGCCAACAATACATTGTATGGGTCAAAATTATCCATTTTTCTTTTATGCCAAAATTATTAGGATATTAAGTAAAGATCATGTTCCATGAAGATATTTTGTAAATTTCCTACCATAAATATATCAAAACTTAATTTTTGATTAGTAATATGCATTGCTAAGAGCTTCATTTGAACAACTTTAAAGGTGATTTTCTCAATATTTAGATTTTTTTGCACCCTCAGATTCCAGATTTTCAAATAGTTGTATCTCGGCCAAATATTGTCCCATCCTAACAAACCATACATCAATGGAAAGATTATTTATTATTCAGCTTTCAGATTATGTACAAATCTCAATTTCATAAAACTGACCCTTATGACTGGTTTTGTGGTCCAGGGTCACAAATGTGTTGTTTAATATGTGAGGAGGCCTGCGGTGGGACTTATGTAACGTGTGTTGTGTCTGTACATGTGCCATCAAGCTAGACTTTGCTCTAAAGGGACAAATGTTTATCTGTGGCTGTCGGGGGGTCTCCAGCGGGCCGCAGGTGGAGCGCACCTGTCCTACAGACCACATTCCTGCCCTCCCGCAGCATCCGCTGACCACCCCTCGGGAAAACTAGCGTATGGTTTCCTGGATCGCTGGGATGTTTGTCTCCAGGCAACGCTGACATACACAATCCTTACATTTCTGACATTCACACAGAACTACTCAAAATAAAGCAACAAGCCAGCTGAGACCGTGTGCTACAGTGGTTTTACTGTGGTTAAGGGGTCATGAAGCACCTACCACCCTTTACCGTAGTAAAATCAGTGGGTCACCCAACCAATATTTAACTGTTCATACAGTAAATGTTATATAGATTTTTTTTTTATTTGTGACCCTGGACCACAAAACCAGTCATAAGGGTCATTAAAAAAAAAAAAAAAAAAAAAAATATATATATATATATATATATATAGACACACACACACACACACACACACAAAAAGAAATACATAATATTTTTATACAAATTAAATGAATTGATTAAATTTAATGCATACAATTAAACTATTAGCAATTTATGTCCCATAGGTTTGTATTTTTTTTATTTTTTTTTTTAATGACAGTGTTTTCCCCATGCCTTAATTTATTTTTGCCGGATTTCAAATGTATTTTTAATGTGTAGATTTTATTCTTTTACTCCTTCCAGACCCTTTTACTTGAACTATGACAATCCGTTATAAAAATACTGGTAACACTCTACAATAAGGCCCTATTAGTACTTCATTAGCAATGAGAAATACATTGTATTTATTAATCTTTTTTTTTTAATTTTTTTTATAAAGTTATGGACAAACATTCTTCCAGAAAAGTTAATAGAATGTTCATTCAAAATAATTTGGTCTTTAAAAACATTCCCAAAAACATAACCTGAGATGTGATGGAAATGACTTTCACTTCTAGTTCATTAGCCTGACTGTGAATGGTATTGCAAATGTGTAGATTTGATGCATTTAATTTAGAAGTAATGGCTCTGAATGTAGACCATCCAATCAGATTTAACCATTGTGAGTTGTTCAGTTGCCATGGACGGGTTCGAGGTTGGTGGGCGACTTATGTTTGCACTGAACACAGCTGTGTGACTCCAGGAGAAGACAAATGGAGGCCTAATGTCAACAGGCCATTATACGCGCACACAAATATATCATGAGAGCAACTCTGCTCATATTTATACGTGTGTATGAGGATCTATCTGATGTGCTCGTGTGTGAAGTCTGCAAATTATGAATCGGAAACTCTTGCAATTTGACTAAATACAAAGTACTGATTCATTTCTGTCTCTTTTTATTCTTCCTGAGGAATTTTAGTTGCTGAGCTGTTTAAAAGCAATGCATTTTTCCACATAACTAATTCTCTAGGGCTAGAATGGATTCATATGCGTTTATGCTGTAGTTATTTTAATATTAATTACTTGAGTACTTTTATTTTTGAATTGCACTTTGTTAAAATGTGAATGCACGATATAAAGGCACACGTTTGTCGGGAAATCGGTATTGCTGAGCTCATCGTTTTGCAGAAATTTCATCCAATAAAACAATTTACGACTAGTGCTGATGTGCAGCTGGCTGCACCATCACTAATGGCTTTTAAATGTGCTCTTTCTGGGCTGACGGAGAGAAATACACGAGAACAGGCCGTGATTTATGGCCTTGCTTACCTTTCACCTCAACTGCAGTGCTGCTCCACATTCTCCCTCCGCTCACGGACGCGCGATATGGCGAAAACCGCGCTACTGTGTGCAATTTTTATTGTGATCTTTGGCACAGTCTTTCTCACAGGTGCCAGTGGAGATAAAGCATGCTACGCTTCTGATTTACTGAGACAAACAGATCATAGCTAATAAATGTGCTCCAGTTAAAAAAAATGGGCTCCAGTGTCTCAGCACGGCTTTTTTCTCGTGCCCACCCATGCTGGATTTGCCAATCTTACATTTTATTAGTCGCAACTGTTGCGGAGCATGACCTCATCATCGTTTAGTTTACTCTCAGGACTCTTTCGACTACTGTTAACCATGATCAAATCAATGCATGTCGCTCCTCAGCTAACACAGAACCTTCTCAGAACTTTGGCCAATGTTCTGGCAAGGTTCTCTCAATGTTCTTCTAGTAACGCTAATAGAACGTTTGTTCAAAGTTTTCTGGTATGTTCTCAAAACGTTAGCACAAAACATTATTTATGCATCATTCATGGAATGCTTTTATTCTGAAACATTTGAGTTGGATGTTTATCTAACTTTTTTTATTTTATTTTTTTTAATGTAGTGACTAATGTTTTATAACATTCAGAAAACAGAAAACAAAATAGAATGTTCTCTTAAACATTTGTATAACCAAGAAAAAAAAAAGTTTTAAAGCATTTTAAGAAACTGGACATTTTGAACTTTCAGAGAACATTCACACAAAAACTTCATAACTTAATGGGAAGACTATAGCAAAACGTTCTTAAAACATACATATTTATTTATTTATTATGTTAGCTGGGGTTCTTTCAGTGTTATATACAAACGTTGTTTCAGTAACAGTGATAATCATTCAAATCCTGGTCATTAATAATGTTTTCAAAACGCCAAAACAAAAAATATTGTTGATACATTGTTCATGTGTTTTCTTCTAAAACGTTTTAATTGGATGTTTGTCTATTGTTTTTTGAATGTTACTTGTTACTTCTTGCTACCTCAGAGAACATTCACATGTAACATTCCCATAATGTTTATAAAATGATAAAATGGTTATTCTGACATCAAAGGAACATTCCATTTAAAAAACTGGGAATGTTCTAAAGTAATGTTTAACAAATGTTCTTAGAACATATTTTTTGTTAGCTGGGATTCTCCGTTTTAAACAAACGTTCTTTCAGTTACATTAATAGAATTTTCATTTCAAAGTTATTTGTTCTTTAATGTCCACAAAATGTTAGCAAAACAAACAAACAAAAAAATCCTGCATGTTTCTAAGTAATCTAACATTTATTAAATGTTACTACCTTTTTCAGGATGTTCAGTGAACATTCAAAGTAACATTCCCATAACGTTCGCACAACCAAGAAAAAAACAGGGAACATTCAGAAATAACAGTTTTGTAACTTAATGGGAATGTAATCAAGACGTTCTTAGAGTGTATTTTTGTTAGCTGAGCTGTGGCTGTGTTTCTATAGAGATTTGAGTTGTGTAATCATGATTCACAAGCATCAAGCTTCACCGACAGATGACACCCATTTTATACCAATGAGATGCAAACGACGCATGAAATACCTCAACATTTCCACTGCTTGAGTAAAGGCCAGTGCGAGAGCACAAAGAGCTTTGGAGGAGCGGTGATGAACGTGCCGATAGCGTCGTGCAGGGCTGCACAGGATAAGCAAACATCTACTACAAGAGCCAGGCCTTTATTGTTGAGCTCGTCTCTGGCTGTCAGATTGACTGTACTTTCCTCAATCCTCCAGGGGAATGTCATGTTCCCGTGGCAGAGACGAGAGATCAGGCTCTTATCACGACTGAGACCGAAGGTTCAAACGCTCGGGCAGCAGCAGTGATCTGAAGCAGAGCTGAAAGCGCTTAGCCTGATGCCCGTGTTAGTGATTATCTATATATAGTGTCATCTGAGGTCTCTTTGATGCCCACCTATCGTCTAGAATCTTTTGTCGTGACTTTGCTAATTGTCTGAATCCTTGTTAGATGTGCACGTGCCACCAAATGGCCAAAAACTCACTTATCACTCTGATTTCAGTGGTCAAGTGTTCTTAAGCACTGACTCCTGTTTGGTCTTCAACTGAAAACAGCAGTGTGTGTTGTTTTTGGTGGCATGGGATCCAGCGAGGCTTTTTGATTATTGAAAGTCGGCATGCAATTAAAATTCCCCTGTTTTTTAAATGCATGTTATAGATCTTATTGTAAACAATTGGTTTATGTCTCCCCCCTCCCCCCTTACTGACCTTGTAATGTTCAATATCATAACTTGATCTTCTCTCGGGACGTATGCGTTTTTTATTTTTTATTTTTTTTCATCTCTTAAACTCTGCCCCTGCAAACTCACACTCATCTGCATACACTTTTGAGAGCCTCGCCCACGTCTCAACATATAATCAACAGCTGAATCATAGAATTTAGCCCCACCTTTTTTTATTTTATTTTATTATTATTTTTTTTTTTAAATAATCCATTACGCTCGGATGTACTTTACAATAAGAAAAGAAAAAAAAAAATCTGTTGCAAATATTATTGTGTAGGCTAGTAATCATGTATTGTAATATATAATCAATGACCGTTTTTAAGTAATTTATTGTACATATAATGCACTTTTCCATTTTTCTAAATGTTTGTTTGAGTGCCTAAAGCAATCAGCATTTTTTACTGTTAAAATTTTTTAAATTTATTATACACTTACTATATAATATGTATAATTTAATATTTATTGTTTAAATATTTAATATTTAATTGTTCATACACTATTGGTGTATAGTTAAAATTGTTAATACATTTATTTGATTTGTTAATATTTACATAAATACTGTATTTACTGCATTTATATGTTCATATAATATATAGTATAAGTAAGCAAATAAGTAAATAAATAAATAAATACCAATTTTGATATCTGTAAAGGTAAAAAATAAATAGTCCTTGAAAAAAGTTATTTATTTATTTAAGTAATACTTAATTTATTTATTAAGTATTTATTTATTTATTTATTTATAACACTATCTAAACATCCTTAAAGCAACAAGTTTACTAAAGTTTGCTGCCAATATATCTTTCTTACCCCATTGTCAAATTGTTTGCTTTTGTTTTACATTCACACAATCTCTTTAGATTTATGCTTAAGAACAGAAAACAACAAAACTTGCAAATGTGGTCATGTTGCTAAAAAAATGAAATTTTAGTACAGAGACTAATGTTTAGAAAGTACAAATCTCTGTTAATGTCTATGCTGAGAGCTTAATAATGCTGTTGAAACACTATTCTTATTGTAGGCCTCAGATGAAACCCGATGACCTGTGATGTTTCTGCTGACGTCCTGCTGCTGGAGTCTCTGTGCTGCTGCTTCAGCTGCGAATCTGTCAGTAAATCCAGGTCAGCCGTGGCTTTGGCACAGGAGCTCGTGTGTTTGGCTCAGGCCTCGACAGGCACGAAACGCAGAGCTTTTGCTGAACCAGTCCATGCAATGAATACACATATCAGTTACCAGCCGTAATATGTCGTTCCAAAGCATCGACTTCATCTGGCAGCTTCCTAGTGTGTGTTTCTGTGAGGAGGACAGGAGAGAGAAATATAAAGCGAGAGTGTATAAAGAGAGGGCCGTTGTGTTGATGTGCTGCCTGGAGTATAAACAGCTGACTGCGTCTGATTGCACTGACCACACGTCTGTCCACTGCCAACTCATGCAACCAGAGTCACAGTGACCATATACGGTCTGAGATGCTTCTATTTGATATTCTTTATTATTTAATTTTATTAGAATAACAATTTGTGTGAAAGTTCATAATTTATATGAGAGTGGCTTAATATTTGTTATGCATCTCTTTTGCTTTAACAGTGGCAGCATAAAAAGCACAAAAATGAGCATGTCATTTACAGTATTGTGATAGTTGTTTGAAATTTAGCAGCATTCTGTGTTTCTTCTTATTTTTTCTTGTGCACATTTGTATAAAACGTCTAAATTTTGCAGCATATTTAATTCTGTCAACATGAAATAGTTATAAATGTATTTATAGCTCTTTTCACAACACACATTGTTACAAAGCAGCTACACAGAAAAACATGATGTTAATGTTTATAATATCTTAATATCTCCATGCAATATAGTTGCATTTATCAAATTAGAGCTGGGCAAAAGTATAGTTACATTCTGCAGTGATACAAGCAAACAAGCATTTGAGTTTTGAGTATACTCTATGCATGCAATAAATTTGGATGCACTTATATATACAACTTTATATAAAGAGCTGGGCAATTCATTTTTCTGCAATTTAAACAATCAACCAGTTGTGATTTGCTGTATAGTATTTATTGCTTTCCAAAAGTATACTGCATGTATGCAGATGAAGTTGGATGTACTGTAAATCCAACTTTTAATATATCACTGGGTGATAATATATACAGTACAATAATATTTGTGACCCTGGACTACAAAAGCAGTCATAAGTAGCACAGGTATATTTGTAGCAATAGCCAACAATACATTATGTGGGTCAAAATTATACATTTTTCTTTCATGCCAAAAATCATTAGGATATTAAGTAAAGATCATGTTCCATGAAGATATTTTGTACATTTCCTACCATAAATATATCAAAACTTAATTTTTGATTAGTAATATGCATTGCTAAGAACTTAATTTGGACAACTTTAAAGGTGATTTTCTCAATATTTAGATTTTTTTGCACCCTCAGATTCCAGATTTTCAAATAGTTGTATCTCAGCCAAATATTGTCCTATCCTAACAAACCATACATCAATGCAAAGCTGATTTATTCAAAAAATGATTTATGAATTTCAAAAAAATTGACCCTACTGGTTTTGTGGTCCAGGGTCACATATTATTGATAATATCAGTAGTTAACTCATTTTACTTCTGTACCGTGAAAAAAAAAAAAAATAAATAATAAAAAAATTTGTATGCTGACATCTTATGAAAGATATGAGCACAAACTATTTTAATGTGCACTAAAGAATCATTCATAATGAGACCAGGAACATGTATTCAAATAAATAGAGTCTGGTGTATTGTGATACCATTTTAGTATTTTTTCAGACATTAAATAGAGTGAATTTTGTTTTGATGTTGACTTGTGTCCATCCTCTTGGCATGACAAGACAATGACAACTTGCTGGTTGTGAGGAATCTGCCTAGAAAGCATCTCCGATGGATTCAGCACATGCTGCAGGATGGAGAAGCCATGAGACCGATTATAGCACTATCGAAAGTGCCATAAAATCTGAGAGATCTGGCCCAATAATGACAGAATGAGAGAGAGAAAGAGTCAAAGGGTGCAGATGTTAAAACCTGGTACTAGGAAAGAACCATTTGAACCCTTCCTGACCGACTTAGAGATATGAAATATTCCACTTCCTCCTGATTGAAATCCATGTGACACACGTCAAGCAGAGATCAGGCCATCTGAACAAACTCTTAACCATAAATTATCATAAGCAGCAAGTTTTGCATGGGTAAGCATGATTGCATCCTCTTTGCAAAATAGTTTAAAATAGGTACAATCTATAACTCTCAATTTTTCAGGTAATAAAACATGCATTTCCTCTATATTTGCAGTCATTTAGATGAATAGACATTAAAATCATGCAAAAAAAGCTTATTTTTCCATGTACACACAGAGCTGCTGGTAGCAAAACTGCCTCTATATTAATCATACTGTAAGTTTATAGAGGGAAAATTATGTTCTGCAGCCTGAAGATGTGAATTTATTCTAATGGAAGGTGATGTTTGACATACAAGTACACACATGTCTCCAGATACAGTTATTCGAATATTAATTCCACTTTTCCCTTGCTTTCTTGTGGTTCTGTGTAAAATAAATCTAGCTTATTCTCCTGACATATTATAAATGGAAACCTCCTCTATTACCCAGATCAAACCATAAAATTGATTTATATTCAGAGCTCCAAAATGTAGGTTAGAGCGTGAAAGCTGGTAGTGGAGCCCGATGTTGAAACTGATGAGTTAATCCAGTTTGAATGATTAACACAGAACCTTGGCCAGCATTTAGAGAACATTGTTAAAGACCAGATAACGTTGAATGAACGTTTCTGTTAATATTACTAGAAGAACTTTGAGAGAACCTTGCCAGAACATTCTGAGAACGTTATCTGGTGCTGATTTGACGACGTGTTTTTTGAGCAAGTTTAACAAAAGCAAAGTGATATTTCTATGACAGTGTGTTTTTGGTCACATGGGAGCGGGTGCAAGTAGGAGTCTATAGGAGTTATATGTGGATGAGATGAATGTTTCCCACGTCAGATGAAGTATGTTTGTTCAGTTGTGTTTTGGATCGTTCCACATCCATCATGATCATGATCGGTCTACGACCTGAGAAAGCAATGCAATATTTATTCATTTATCACTCTGAAATAATGCTTAGAAATGGGTCGGTTACACTTGTAAAAGTGCTACTGGTCACAAACGCAGTAAGAAACTGTGAGATGTTCATCAGAAAGTGTCAAGAGAGGAAAAATAAATGACCCAAGCTGCTATTATGTCTCTGAATGATCAACATGATCAAAACTTTTCTGTCACAGACGATCTCTTCCATGTCTTCTGTCGTCTGATTGATAGTTTAGAGTGTTTAATCCAGTAAAAGCTCTTTTAGTGTAATTGTGCAAACGTCCAGCTTCAGCTGCTGCTTCTCGTCTTTTTTCTGTCAAATCTTGACTGATTTTTCTCAAGTAAATGTCAGAATAACTGCAGTCATATTTCCAGATGAACACTTACTGGACTGAAGCAGCTCAGCTTTACTTGATTCTCCATCAATCATTTTTTTAGAAACATCAGTGCGTCTCAAATCTGATCATCAGGATATTTTGAGGAGCGTTTGTTTCCAGAAGCTTAATCTCACGTCTTCTGAGGAGCGTTTATTTCTTCATCTCTCAATCAGCATTGCATTGCATTGCATTATATGTTTGGATCATTTCAATCTCATCTTACTAAGACATATTATTGGAGATATAGATTGACGACTGATATTTAGATCATTTTATGTAAGTATCTGCTGCACTGTTATAAAGATCTCATTGGTTTGCATTACAAGCATCAGAATTTCATCATAAATATTAACATCTGCACCAAATTGTTGGCTCAGAGTCTCTGAATAAAATTGAGCTGTTTTTTTTTCTTTCATATTCTCACTATTTCAGATTTTATGAGCTATGCAAGCCTGATGGAACAAATACTCAACAAAAAAACAAATGTAAACTTTTTATTTCGTTTGTATATACAGGTATATTTTTTTATTTCTAAAAAAAAATAAATAAATAAAAACCTTGATTATTATTTTATATGTAATGCTTTACAGGGTTAAAAAACAAAACAAAAAAACACATTTTGTTCAGATTTTTAGAGCACACTGTGTGTGACATTATGCAGATAAAATGAGTTGCAGACATGTTTCCCGTCGACTTTAATGCAGATTTCAGTGTTTTTCTCGGGCCTCTTCTGGTCTGTTTTCATTCAGAGGCGTTCAGGGTTCAGAGAGTTTAGCTCAGGAGGGTTTGTGGACTGAGTTTGACCCAGTACAAAGGTTCAGTGGGGTAACGCTGGGACGGCTCTCTCTCTCACACACACACACACACACACACACACGTCTCTCTGAGGGCTCAGGAATAATGTCCTCAGATGGTCCCTGATCCTGCACTAGTAAACACAGGACAGATTCAGATTCAAACACCTGCCGGGCCGCTCTCGTTCTGCTCAAACTATCTCTGTGAACACACTTATATTAAACCAGCAGAGCACATGTCCATTAGTCATGCCATTCAGTCACATTTACACTGCTGCAAGTTTAACTGAAATATTTTTGTTCATTTTTCTAGATTTCTGTTATTTTGAAAGTATAAATCCAGTGAGCTACAGCAGATTAGTGCTGAAGGTTTAAACTTTAAATGATAAAACACTCAAAAATACTTTAAAAAATATTATTAAATAGTTGTTTGAATAACTGTTAAACTGTAATATATTTCTGTGATTTTATTTTTCAACAGAAAGTTCAAATGAAAAGCATTTATTTCAAATAGAAATCTTTTGCAACATTATAAGTAAATGTCCTTACTGGCATCAACTAAATGCATCCTTGATGAATAAAAGTATTAATTTCTTTCAAAAAATAAATCTTACTGACCCCAAACTTTGAACAGTAGTGTAAAACGTTTCTGTATACAGTATATTACGCTGTGATGTAAATATAATCCCATCATCACACTGCGATAAGGCTGTAATATCAGTTAGGCCTCAGTCAATGTTATCAAATCACATGAAGATGGCACTTAAGAGACTTTATCATGTTTGTTTTGCCTTGTTTCCCTCTAAAATCTCACAAATAGTGCTTCTCACATGAAATATCCAAGGAACTTGACATATAACACAAATACACTCAAATTACTGTGATATATAATTACTCTGTGATGAAATATTTTGTTCAAACCGCCGGCAGTCGTCCATATAATACTCATAATTTAAGGTTATTTAATATATAATATGTGTGTGAAAAACACACAGTATTTCAGGTTCCTGTCTGACTGGGTGGTCTGTCTGTACTGTTTATTAATGAGAAATGTTCCTGTATTCATAACACACACACACACACACACACACAGGTCAGGCTATCGGTGTGATTACTGCTATCACAATGAAGACCAAATGTTGTAATGAAGCCGTCATCAGATGCATATGTTTCTCCTCTCCAGCATGTGCACACACAGATCCTGATAAAGAGCTGCAGGGTTTGTTGCAGAAGGAGTTGTTTTGAGAAACAGTGGCTTTAATGAAGAACAACATGACGGCGATGTTTTGTACGGCGTTTTACTTACTTTGGCTCCTTATGTTAAACATTAGCATGATGAAGAGTGTAGAAAAGCAGTGATAACACCAGCTGTTATTTACAGGTAATCTGAGACCAGATCTTATATTAAAGGACGTCAACATTTGCTCTTCCTCAAACCTGTATAACTTTCTTTCTCTCTTCAGTGGAACACAAAATAAGACGTGTAGCAGGATTGGTACGTGGCTGTTTTCAATATAACTCATGCACTATATTCACTATAAGTCTTATGATGATTTGCATGCGAAACAGACATTTTTTTAAGTCATTATTACCTGAAAATCTTTAGTGTCTCACTGATGCAAGATGTGAGATTGACATTAAATATGAAATATTGCAATTCAAAATTCAAAATCCTTTTATGTTAAGAAACAAAATAGAATTATAAATTGAAAAAAAAATGAGTGTTTTCACTCTGAAATTGCGGAGGAATTTTACAGTTAATTACAAAGAGATGGCAAGTAACAGTGAATTAAGCATGAGTTTTTCAAGTGGAAAGACGGAAATAGTATTTTCTTGTAAAACATACTTCACTAATCTTTAAAACAGTGTGCAGGTTTTATTTTTAGGTGAACTGCCACTTTTAAACGTGTTAAATGATATTCATTAACATGCATGCTAAAATATGCATATTTATCATTTAGAACAACATATTTACTCTACTTTAATGGATTCTTTTTAAACAAATGAGATAAAACAAATCAAAGACATCAAAATGTAATCAAACTGTTTTCTTTCACACTGAATCAGAATCCAATTTATGTATGCTTGCACCAAAATAAACAAATAATAATTATGAAATCATAAACAAATTTTATATATAGAAGGATGAGCGAAAATCGAAGAGAAAGAAAAAACCTTTTGCATCTGCATATAAACTCACCATATACTATAATTAGTCATGAGAGTCTGATTAATCCTGATATAAGCCTAACTGTTGTGCAGTAATGGCTCTGTAAATGCAGTATTTGTTGTTGTTAGCTGACTCTTATAACCTCCAGATGTGCGAGCGGCAGAGATCACGAGAGATGCTGGAGAGAATGAGTCAGATAATGATGCAGTCCATCTATAGATGTGTGAACACCATGCAGCATGTTAACACTTCAGCACGCCGGCCGTTTAGCTGCTTATTTATTTGCTGTTGACTAAAGCCTGAGACTGTTGTGGACAAGCAAGAGCTGCAGTGAACTGTCGCTTAAAGTGACACATGAAAACAGTGACACTGTAAACACCTTTTGAACTAAATGAATGAATTTCCCTGATCTTTCCAGTTGTTTATGGTTACTGGATTCGTTTTTTTTAATAATTTTGATATAGACTGATTCGAAGAATCAAAAACTAAAAAAAAAATCTCAAAATATATTATAAACTAGAAATATTATAAAAAAAAATAAATTATATATATATATATATATATATGCAGGGTGTATATGGTCAGGGTTTTGGACTGTCTCGTGTGTTTTTGCTCCCCATGTGCTCCGTGACCCAGTTTCTGTCTCCAGTTCATTATGTCATTTGGTTCAGGTGTGTGTAGTTGTTAGTGCCGTAATTGTCTGTGTATTTAAGGTAGTGTCCATTCCATTAGTGTTTGTCGGTTCTTAAACTTCATTTCCATGTGTTCTATGTCTGCTACGCTCCCTGTTGGCTGATTAAAGACTCTCGTTTTGACGAATTCCTACATCTCCTCGTTCCGTGCTCTTTGAGAAGTGTGACATATATACACAATAGAGTTTTTTTTGGAGAATTTTTATATTCTATTGATTTTTATGACTTTGTCAGGTCTGGAAAACACTAGAAATGTTTTTAAAATGTCCTGTTTTTTAACCATTGTTTTCCATAATCATTTATGTTTATATGAGAAGCAACACATAGCATTGGCAAATGCTTTTTTGTCACATTGTATTGCGCGCACAATATTTAGAATATAATAGAATACAGAATTTAATATAATAGAATATTTATTTTTATGTTATATTTGAAGTTTTTTTTTTTTTTTTTTTTTTTTTAAATTTTGCTTTAAAGCTTCCAAAAACTTTTTTTTTTTTTAAATCTTACCCACCACAACCTTTTGAACTCTAGTATATCTTTGAATTTTATTTCTTTGTATGTTATTGCTTTAAAGTTAATCTTATGCTTAAAATAATGACAATCTAAAAAGGATATTGTTCAAAAACAGTTAACCATTTGGTAACCAATTTTTAAGAGTAGTTTAAATGTAGCACTATGTGTTTATCTCATTGTATATACAGAAAACATGAAACATTTTCATATATAATAAACATTTGGGTTTGAAAGTCATTTGAATTTTGATGCTTTCTGCTAAACGCAGTAAACGCTGAATGTAAATGTAAACAGCTGACAATCACTCTACTGATATCATGAAACAAATGATCTTGACATAACGTTGAACTGAGCGGCTGTAGATGGGTCTGATACTGCAGTTATTCATCCGTTCTCTGTGCTGACAGACTGCTGTCGTATCGGACAGGTGGATGTTTTCAGAGACGTTTAGCCTGAAGTGAAGTGCAGATAATTCCTCCATTGTGCTCTTGTTCAGGAGGACGGAGCGGGAGGTGGAGTGATGCGTTTTACACCTCCGTCTGTCCCGATGGAGAACACAATGTGGTGTTGTTCTTGGTTCAGTTTCGTCAAGATTTGAAAGGTCTAATCAAAAAAGAATGAAAACGAACCGCTGTCTTGATTGAAAAGGCTGAAGGTGTTAGAAAGAGACGCTTAGTTTAGATTAGATTCATGTAATCCTCACAGAAAGCTGTTGGATGTACTGTATATTTGTCTATTAGTTTATGTTCTCATGATGCCGAGGCCCATTTCTACCTTAAAGACATAAAATGCATAGGTACACTAGAGTAGGGTCAGTAACATTTTTTTTTGAAAGCTGTCTCTTCTGCTCACCAAAGCTGCATTTATTTGATCAAAATACAGTAAAACAATTAAAATATTACAATTTAAAATAAAATAACTGTTTTCTATGTGAATAAATTGTAAAATGTAATTGATTTCTGTGATGCAGCACTGAATTTTCAGCATCATTACTCCAGTCTTCAGCGTCACATGATCCTTCAGAAATCATTCTAATATGCTGATCTGCTGTTCAAGAAACATTTCTGATTATTATCAATATTGAAAACACTTGTGCTGCACAATATTTTTGTGGAAACCGTGATACATTTTATTTTTCAGGATTCAAAGATGAATAGAAAGTTCAAAAGAACAGCATTTATTTGAAATAGAACTGTTTTGTAACATTAGAAATGTCTTTACTGTCACTTTTGAGCAATTTAATGAATCCTTGATAATTCCTTTCAAACAAAACCTTACTGACTTCAAACATTTTTTTTTTATATATGTGCACATTAGAATTGTGGGATTTTGGTGAAATTTACTGACTCGTTCATATGATAACGCTATTTTGCGGTTGTGAGGAATTCCCACGTCTGTCTTGTTCACCTTATCTGGGTATTAAAGAACAAACGGTTTTATTGATTGCAGGAGACGATGCATGACACTCGATGAGTCCTTCTCATATCAGGTGTTAAACACCTGGAGAGCTTTGATTGTGACGCTGTAAGCAGTCTTACCCCAAACCTTTGATTATTACAGTTTCCACAAAAATATGATTCAACACTGATAATAATCAGAAATGTTTCTTGAGCAGCAAATCAGCATATTAGAATGATTTCTGAAGGATCACGTGACTCTGAAGACTGGAGTAATGATGCTGAAAATTCAGCTTTGATCACAGAAATCAATTACATTTTAGATGAGATTGCATGTAACAAAATGTGTTTAGATTTGATATCAATGTTCTCCTGTCTAAAGCTCTATTGAGGGTATTTCATCACCCCTCTGTAATTGCGGGTGTTCATGTTCTGTTTGCACTGGACACGTATGAACGTGTACGTCTGCAGCTGTTGTGGTTCTGCATGTCTGTGTTGCGTCTAGACAGGCGTGTTAAACGCTGATGGAGAACACATCACTTCTGAGCACGTCTCTCCTGTCAGGAGTCCAGAATGGGCTTTGAGGGATATGGTGAAGGGTTGGTCTTGAGGTCTTTCAGTTAACGTCTCAGTCGACAGCGTGCGGAAGAGCACGTCAGCGGCCAGATAAGCGATCTTGGGCCGACAGAAGAGCTTCAGAAGCAGATGGACCGGTCGGGTGAGTCAGACCCCGATGGGGAGATTAGTCCCCTGACGTAAAGACTGTCCCCAAAACGCCCGAGAGGCGAAGGAAGAAAGGTGATTGATGGAGGATGGAGGGCGGGAGCGGGTTTAGTGCCATTCATCAAGCCGTAAAAGCTTTCCAGAACATGTCCGGGGTGAAAGGGCCTGCTTTGTTTTTTATGAGGGCTGTTTAGAGGATGTTCCTGATGGTGAGATACGGCGGTGAAGGTATGAGAGTGTGTTTAGGGCCCCTGCACTCCATATAACAAGACACCATATTTCAAAACAAGTCAGTCCTGAACTCTGACCCTCGGTAGATGTGACCTTTGTCAGAGGATGCCATGTCAAAACGCTCAGCTCGAAGAATCAAACATCCTTCAGAATATCTGCTCACTGTATTAGTGAAAGCAAACGTTAGTTTTAGCTCTTGGTCCCCAGAGATGCGTGACTTGCTGGCCTTTGGCTTGCACAGGTTTAAAAGACAATTGTGAACACAATTTGAAACCTCTTAGTAACCCCCTACAAACCGTCCAAAACACCCTAGAAAACTCCAAGCAACTGCATAACCCCTAGAAACCACCTAACAATGCAAACCCACTCAAAACACCCTAGCAACTCCCTAGAAACCACCCAAAACACCCTAGAAACCATCTAGCAATGCAGAAACACACAAAACACCCTAGCAACTCCCCCCTCCAAAGAAAATATTCAAAAACACCATAGAAAACTCCTAGCAACTACATAACAACCCCTTGAAAACTACACAGCAAAGCAGAAACATTCAAAACACCCTAGCAACTCCCTAGAAACCACCCAAAACACTCTATAAACCACCAAGCAGTGCAAAACCACTCAAAACATCCTAGCACCCCCCTAGAAACCAACCAAAACACCCTAGAAACCACCTAGCAATGCAGAATCACTCAAAACATCCTAGCAACTCCCTAGAAACCACCTAGCAACCACATATTTATATATTTATTTATTTTCTTTATTTTCAATCTTTAGGTTAGTTCAGAAGTTGATTAGTATTACTTTTTTTTTTTTTTTGCATCTTTTTCTTCAGAATTTTCTTTCCTTACCTGGTGGTGTCTTTCTTCTACTATTTAGTGCATTTTTTGTGTATTTTCTAAAATGTATTAGCCTTGAATTTATTGAATTTATAACATAGTTTATTAATCTGACTATTAATAAGGATAAAAAATGATCTGTAATTTAACTGAATTTGAATTGTATTGAGAAATTTAAGGAAAATCTGAACCTGGGTTTACTCCTTTAACATGATTGATTTAATAATTTATAGTGTTGTGAGTCATACAGTATCTTGCACCATTACTCTATCAGCATTATGTGTATACTTACACTGTAACCTTCATTAAACCCACTGTAAATAAACTCTAAGCTAATGACATTGCATTCTTGATGTATGACAGCTGTATGGTTGGGGAAGTTAGAGGATCAGTTATTATCATGCACTTAAAGGTCTGAGATGATGGATAAATGGACATAAGCTGCCCTCCCTGTGCTTTTAAGGTCTCAGTGTCTTTACATCCAAAAGAATTCCTTATCTTCCCTCTCTTTCCTCCTCTAACATTTCCAGCTAATATGCTATTTGCTTTTCTGAGAGACGAGAGCTCCTTAGAGCATGTAGCATCCCGTCTGTCTGCACTCACAAACCTGAAGACCAAGAATATGAATTGGATATTCATTTTAATTCTCAACTAAAGTTTTAGGTTTGGTTTTAACTTTTGTTGGGACACTTCAGAGCAGCAAAACTATATAGATACATTTGCACAGTTCATCAATTCTTGTTTGGAAAGAGTCTGTGTAAATCTGTTTATATATATATATTTTATGTCATTCTGTCTACCAACAAATAATGAACTATTAGTGAACATTTAATATTTGACCTGCGTAAAGCAAACGTAAAGTTCTGCTACGTAACGTAAACTACTTCTCACTCATTTTCTCCAAATTACTGCTTATTGTTTTAGTGAATAAGTGTAACAAGGAACCCAATCTTGTGACGATATATATATATATATATATATATATATATACAGTGGGTACGGAAAGTATTCAGACCCCCTTCACTTTTTTCAATTTTGTTATGTTGCAGTCTGATACTACAATTGTTTAAATTCTTTTTTTTTTTCTCATTACTCTACACTCTGTCCTTTATAATGACAAAGTGAAAACAGAATTTTAGAAATGTTTGTAAATTTATTAAAAAGAAAAAACTGAAATATCACATTTACATAAGTATTCAGACCCTTTACTCAGTACTTAGTTGAAGCACCTTTGGCAGCAATTACAGCCTCGAGTCTTTTTGGGTATGACGCAAGAAGCTTTGCACAACTGGATTGGGGGAATTTCTGCCATTCTTCTTTGCAAATCCTCTCAAGCTCGGTCAGGTTGGATGGGGACCATCTGTTGACAGCCTTTTTCAGGTCTCTCCAGAGATGTTCGATAGGGTTCAAGTCAGGGCTCTGGCTGGGTAACTCTAGGACATTCACAGAGTTGTCCCTAAGCCACTCCTGTGTTGCCTTGGCTGTGTGCTTAGGGTCATTGTCATGTTAGAAGGTGAACCTTCGGCCCAGTCTGAGGTTTTGAATGCCCTGGACTGGGTTTTCATTAAGGCTATCTCAATATTTTGGTGCATTGAGCTTTTCTTCTACTCTGATGAGTTCCTCAGTCCCTGCCGCTGAAAAACAGCCCAACAGCATGAGGCTGCTACCAGCACACTTTACTTTTGGGATGTACTCTGCAGGTGATGAGAAGAGCCGGTTTCCTTCAAACATGATGCTTAGAATTGAGGCTCATCAGACCAGATAATCTTGTTTCTCAGAGTCTGAGGGTCCTTTAGGTGCTTTATTGCAAATTCCAAGTGTGTTTTCATGTGTCTTCACTGAGGAGAGGATTGAGTTTGGCCACACTCCCACAAAGCCCAGATCGGTGGAGTGTTGCAGTGATGTTTGTCCTTCTGTAGGTTTCTCCCATCTGCATATATGATCATGGAGCTCAACTAGAGTGACCACCAGGTTCTTGGTCACCAGTCTAGACAAGCCCCTTCTCCATCAATTGCTCAGTTTGGCTGGGGACCAGCTCTTGGAAGAGTCCTGGTTGTGCCAAACTTCTTCCATTTGAGAATTATGGAAGCCACTGTGCTCTTGGGAACCTTCAGTGCAGCAGAATTTTTTTTGTAGCCTTCCTCAGATCTGTGCCTCAATATAATCCTGTGTCTGAGCTCTGCAGGCAGTTCCTTTGACCTCGTGGCTTGGTTTTCGCTCTGATATGCATTATCAGCTGTGAGGCCTTTTACAAAGAGGTGTGTGCCTTTCCAAATCATGTCCAATCAATTTAATTTACCATAGGCGGACTCCAATCAAGGTGTAGAAACATCTCTGCAATGATCAAGAGACATGGGAGGCACCTGAACGAAATTTCAAGTGTTGTTGCAAAGGGTCTGAATACTTATGTAAATGTGATATTTCAGTTTTTTCTTTTTAATAAATTTACAGACATTTCTAAAATTCTGTTTTCACTTCATCATTATGAGGTACAGAGTGTAGATTAATGAGAAAAAAAGAATTTAAACAATTGTAGTATCAGGCTGCAACATAACAAAATTGAAAAAAGTGAAGGGGGTCTGAATACTTTCCGTACCCACTGTATATATATATATATATATATATATATATATATATATATATATATATATATATATATATCTATATATATATATATATATACACATTTATCTTCATAAACCACCATAGGACATACGTAGGTGTTATTTTGGTGTCTTTGAGATACTATTATAGTTTTTATTTAATTTGAATTTTGAATTTTTTTTATTTTCTTTTTATGTAAGTTAAAATTTTAAATATGTCAATATAGTTTTCTTTTTTTTTCTTTTGTTTTGTTTCACTGCATCATGTTAAACTAACTGAAAATTGGAAATTTTGCTTAGCAACTCTCTCTCTCTTTCTCTTTCTCTCTCTCTCTCTTTCTCTTTCTCTTTCTCTCTCTCTTTCTCTTTCTCTTTCTCTCTCTCTTTCTATTTCTCTTTCTCTCTCTCTAATTTGATTTAAAGTTTATTTAATTCCAGTTAATTTTTTTAATGGTTTTAGTTAACTATAATAACCCTGAATGAGAGCAGTTTACGATCTACGATCACGGTTATTCAGTAGTCTCTTTACTTTGGTCTGGTGCCTACCATCTAAATCCACACCCATGTCATAAAAAAGATCACACTATGGCACATTTATTGTTCCTTTTTATCACCCCCGAGCATGAATATAACAATCATCTCGATAGATTTGCTCATAGAATCTCAAACATGCCCATAGGCCTTTGACAAGTTCCTCATACTGTCTTTCCCAGCCAAGACAAAGGCCTTATTGAGAGCGAGCTGCGAGACGGGACCACACAGAGTTTACGGTGCATGCAGAGGGCCGCTGGCGTCAGATCGACCCGCGACGGCAAACCATCCATTATTATCAGCAGCACTATGACAGGCTGTCATCTCTTGGCTTACAGAAAGGAAACGCTTGACTGACTGAAATACCCTTCAGCACATCATGACGAGAGGAACGTGTACGTGAAGACAATGGATTACTTGAGTTTGAGTTCTCTAGCGTCCCGTGTTTCTATCTCTGTCTGACAATAGGGGTGGAGGACAATAGTGTGTTGTGTGAGGTGTTGCTGGTGCTGAAGACAACCAGATGGATGAAAGGATGATCGCGACTGCTGAATGGAAGGAGAGACGGTTAGATCAGTGATATTGTCAGGCCTGTGTGGGCTGTTGATTGATAGACAAGAGAAAAAGTACTGTTAGAGATGGGCGGGATACCCTACAAAACACATCCGTTAGTAGATATTAGTCCTTCTTGATATGGTGCTTCACATATAAATGATTCCTCAAATCATGTGTGTTGTTGATCAGAATGTGCTGCTCCTTTGCAAAGTGATCGGATGCACTTTTTTTTTTTTTTGTACCAGAAAACAGGTGAAGAAATCCCATTGATGCACATTGAAGGAGGAATGCAAACCAGATGAGAGGGGGGACACTTTTCATATGCTAGACAAATAGAAAAAGCCCAGGACACCCTAAAAACTGCTTAGCAGCACCCCAAAAACAACCTAAAGCACCTAGCAATGCACAACCACTGAAAACATGGTAGAAACCACCCAGAAACAACCTAACAACCAATCAGAAAACCCTAGAAATCTCATAGCAACTGTAGAGCAACACCTTAGAAACAACACAGAACACACTAACAATGCCCTAGCAACTACATAGTAATACCTGAGCAACCACTCAGAAAACTATAGAAACTACCCAAAAAAAAAATGCCATAGAATCCACCCATAGCAACACATTAAAAACCTCCTAGCAACTCTCTAGCAACTGCATAGCAGCCTTAGAAAATACATAGCAAGGCCCTAGCAAGTACATAGTAATGCCTGAGCATTTACTCTGAAACCCTAGAGACCACCCAAAACACCTTAGAAATCTTCAAGCAACTCCCTAGCAACTGCATGGCAACACCATAGAGACCACCAAAAATACAAAAACGTCCTAGCAAGGGGGAAGTTTTAAAAACCTCCCAGCAACTGCATAACAAATCCATAGAAACCACCTGAAACACCCTAGCAACCATATAGTAATGACTGAGCAACCACTCAGAAAACCCTAGAGACTTGATAGCAACTGCATAGTAACACCACACAAACCACCCTAGAAACTACCGAGAACACCCTTGGAACCACCTAGCAATGTCCTTGCAACTACATAGTAATGCCTGAGCAACAGCTCAGAAAAACCTAGAAACTAGAACCCCCCCCCCACACACACACACACCCTAGAATTCACCCATAGCAACACCCTACAAACCTCCTAGCAACTCTCTAGCAACTGCATAGCAACACTTTAGAAAAGACCTGGCAATGTCTTAACAACCACAAAGTAATTCCTGAGCAACTACTCAGGAACCCTAGAGACCACCCAAAACACCCTAGAAATCTTCAAGCAACTCCCTAGCAACTACATAGCAACACCCTAGAGACCACCCAAAATGCCCCAGTAAGCACCTAGCAAAGCACAAACACTGAAAACATGGTAGAAACCACCCAAATATGCCCTAGAAATCTCCTAGAAACTCCCTGGAAACACCTTAGAAACCACCCAAAAACACCCTAGAAATCTCTTAGAAACTCCCTGGCAACACCTTAGAGACCACCCAAAAACACCCTAGAAACCTCCTAGAAACTCCCTGGCAACACCTTAGAAACCACCCAGCAACTCCCTAGCAACTGCACAGTTGGGTGGTTTCTCTAGGGTGTTGCTATGTAGTTGCTAGGGAAAGAACTCAGAAAACCCTTGAAACCACCCGAAAACGCTCTAGAATCCATCCTTAGCAACACTAGCAACTGCACAGCAATGCGCTAAAAGCTACTCAGATAAACACATACCAAAACATCTACAACATCGTAACGTCATGGCGAAGAGTTTTATCTAGATATCCATATCTGAGTGCAGAGTATGACAAAAACTAGACAGGAGTAAAACACCCAGCAAACAATTTTGAAGAAAAAAAAAATCATTATATTCTAAGAGTTTGATTTGACTTGGCAGCAGAGCAAAGAACAGTAGAAGCAAGCAAAAGCCTCTGCCAAATCATTTTATTGGCAAAGAGCAAGTATGTCTGGTGTCTGCTTACTAACGGCTGCCTTTCAACAAACCAGGACAATCGGTGAGCGTCACATCACATTATATGAATATTCATGAATATTCTACATTTAAAATTAGGTTTAATCTTCAAAGATGAATTAAAATTGTAATTGTAAATAGGGACAGAAAGAAAACAAAGGGAAGTCCCTCAAAATACAGCCATAAGAAATCTGACAAACACCCCTGATGACTTTCAGATGATGAGTATTTCGTAATATTTTTATTACATCAGCTTCATATGGGCATTGAATGTCATAGCAAAGATTTAATGCTGTCATTTTGTTGTTTAGTAGAAACGAAGGTGGTTCCCGGATTACTGCAAGATCTGCTTTGACAGGAAACACGAGTTCAGCTTCAAATTCAGTGTGATTCTTACAGTGAACATTTGAGTCACTGAACTTTCCCATCCGTTTCCTCTTCTTGCATTGATATGGATGCAGATGCATTGTAAAAAGACGGAAGATGATGTGGAAATACCTCATATCCTGATGGTAATAAATAAGATGATAATATTAACCTGGGAGGGTCGATCTACCGCACAACTTGATGTGAATGGATCCGAAACTCTTCCCGGATCTGAGCGTCAAACTTCCTGCTGCTATATTTATCCGGGGTTTATTTTTATCTCTTATATTTCTTCACACTGCTGCTCTTTAGTCCAAATGAATAGAACTAATCCACTGTACAATTCAAAAGTTTGGGCTTAGTAGGATTTTTTTATGTTTTTGAAAGAAGTCTCTTCTGCTCACCAAGAATGCATTTTAATACAGTAAAAATTGTGAAGTATTATTTTAATTTCAAATAGCTGTTTTCTATGTGAATTTCTGTTAAACTGTAATTTATTTCTGTGATCAAAGCTGAATTTTCAGCATCATTACTCCAGTCTTCAGTGTCACATGATCCTTCAGAAATCATTCTAATATGATGATTTGCTGCTCAAGAAACATTTCTGATTATTATCAATGTTGAAAACAGTTGTGCTGCACAATATTTCTGTGGAAACTGATACATTTTATTTTCAGGATTTACATATGAATAGAAAGTTCAAAAGAACATAATTTATTTGAAATAGAATAATCTTTTGTAACATTATTAATGTTTTTACTGTCACTTTTGATCAAATTATTGCAGTCTTGCCAAATTTTTTAATGCATATTCCAAACTTGATCATTAATTATCAGTCACAGTTACGCAGCAGTTAACACAACACCTTTGAAACAGTAAATTTATCTTTCAAATGGTTGAAAATGCATCTGCACAGAAAACTCATAGTTATAGTTAGAGAGGCTGGTGAAGTGTGTGTGTGTGTGTGTTTAGTCATGGATTGTGTGACCCTGTGAATTGGAGTGAATCAGCCCAGTCTGCTGTTTTTCTTCCTAGTTACTGTTGCTGCGTTACCCTCTATAATCACACAGGATGGTACCTGACGACCGGCTCCAGACACACAGCGTGGTTTCCACAGACATGACCTCTCGCTCAGCAGGGGTCACGGGGTAAATGTCACACAAACACACATGGACCAACACACTCTCTAAATGAGAACGCAAACAAGCACAGACAGACACACAGAAGCACACACGTTATTGTCAGCAGAACACCTCACAGTACATTTGGAATCAAAATCCTGTCAAACACACGAAGCAGAGTCCTCAATAATAATTACCCATATATATATATATATGTACTGAATTTGTCAGCATATATTTAATTATAAATAGTGTATGCATCTTATGCATCTATTAGCTGAGACTATTAGCTCATAGGACACTAAAAGATTTCTCAGTAATGTTTCAATTGAGGATAAGCTTTGTCTCAGATCTCCTAAAATGATAAACACACAGATGTCACTAGTTGTCTTACAATAAGAGCATAAAGTTATATAATTTATGACTTTGGCATCATGACAAAGTTGAGCACAGTTTGAGACGTTGAGATGTCTTCTGGAGACCCATGCGAGATTACTTTTTTCTCTCAGGAGGACCATCTCACACTTCATCTCCATTTAATCTCTTTGCTATTTAGAAGAAACAACTGAGACATTAAAGAGATCTTATTAGCATTTTTTTTATTGCCAGCAGGAATGATCTTGTCGCAATAACAAACCATTTACTCTGCGAGCTGTTAAACAGGATGTACGACAACACTGCAGTTCCTCTGCCAAATGCGTCACTTGGATCCTTATAAACTCATTGTAGGACACATTAAACTCACCTCTCATACGCAAAAACATACTCTACGCAAGTATGCAAACGCAGATGGAACGCTCAGGCAATGCAATGCAAAAGGTACAGTCGTACAAAATGTATATAAGATGCATTTTTGTGTTACTGTGGCCATTACAAACCTTAGTACTCAAGGCAATAAAGTCTTCTGCCAAATAATATGTCTTCAATCTATTGTTCAATCATGACAGTAGCTGAGCCGAAAGAAAAA
This sequence comes from Spinibarbus caldwelli, assembly GCA_039654775.1. Taxonomy (NCBI): domain Eukaryota; kingdom Metazoa; phylum Chordata; class Actinopteri; order Cypriniformes; family Cyprinidae; genus Spinibarbus; species Spinibarbus caldwelli. Next base: position 1,564,423 of record CM077224.1, read on the forward strand.
GTAAAATTACTTGAAGACAGTTTATGCTAATGGACTCTATAGCGCCCCCTGTGGCAACACTGAGAAATCAATCTCACATATCTACAGCAGAAGCTTCTGTATTCATGTACTTGAGGGTCTCAGTAAGTGGCTCTGGTGGTGTAACACTAATGTAACATTATTCTGTTGGCGGTGGAAGTCGGCGGTGCAAAGAGAGAGAGAGACGCTAATCTACTTTACTGTATCAGCCTGCATGAGTCAGGGCGGACACAGCCTGACTCCGACCGCAAACACATGTACACAAATTTACAATATTAATGTAGACCAAAACAAAAGCACATTTCCTGTTATTATTCATGTAAACAAACAAATACACATTACTCACAAAGAAAGTCAAAAGTAACAGAGCTGGGACACATCACTGTTACATCCAACAAACACGCTTGTCTAAATGTGCTTTAATGACAATTCTGCAAAATTTCTGGAGAATTGGCCTAATAATTTTTATTTATATTATTTATTTATTTTTTTACAATAAAGTAATAAAATAAACACACACTTTTTAGAGGTGCAAGTTAAAGGGGCAAACTAAATAAAGAAAAAATGTAACAAGCATCGTTTATAAGTTACCAACATTTTGGCAAAACAAGTGGCCTTCGTCAAGGTATGATGAGCGAGTGTGCAGTTATATTTTTCTTTATCTGATCTTTTTTTTTTTTTTTTTTTTTTGCCATTAAAATTATTTTCAGGGGGGATTTGTTTCTAATTTACTCTAAAGTATAGCAAAGTAAACAAGTATGGCTAAGTATACACAACTAGCCTCAAAGTTTCAGTAACTTTGTTGTTTAGGTCACAGTTACCAATGTCCACACATTCTGAATCACTGAATTGCTTAAAAATTTGCAAGGAAGCTGTGAATAATAGGAGGACAGTGATCACCAGTGACAATGACCTCAATTCAGTGTATTTAGTACATTACTTGCTCTTCGAGATTCACTTTTCAGGTTTCTGAGAAGTTCATCTCTTTACCAGGTCACAGAAATTTCTCCAGTCCACCTTAAATGAAGACCCGCCCCTCAGCTCCAGAAGTCCCATGAAAATGCCCTATTGGACGGTCTCACACTGCCATCTACAGACCATGGTAATGTGCTGCAGCCCTGCAGGCTCTTAAGGTGGACCAGAGGAATTAGGACTCGTTGACAAGATGACAGAGTTGTATTTCGAAGTCAGTAGCTGAAGCTCATGTAAAAGTGTTGTTTCTCATTTTAGGTTTAAGTTTCAGAATAATAAGATCAGATCTTACTAAAGGTTCTGTGAATGCTTTGCTGCATTCCACCAAGCGTGCATGGGTTTACCACAAGATTTCACCTCATCTCCACTAGGGGGCTCACAGCTCTTTTTACAGGTGCAAGTTGAGACACGCCGGCAGCCGTTCAGCGTCATGTGAACGCAGAGATGCACAGCTGGACGGTTCTTGGAAGAAAAGGTACATTTTGGACAGTTTGTATTTGGAAGTTTAGATCTGAACCTTCCGAAAGTCTACAGGAGACACATGAGATTTACACAGTATGTTTCTCAGGAAGTGCTCGTTATTTAATGTCTTTGCTCTCTAGAAGAAACACTTGATATATTAACAAGTCACTGGTGATCATTCTGTCTTATAGGTTAGCTAAGACTTGGGTTGAAAACAAACTTTCAAGTTCATGTCAAAGTAAAACACACTGTGAGCAGACAACAACAGAAGGAACTGTGGTGGGGCGCGGAAGGATGCACTTCTCGTATCTTTGAGCCCTGTGATGATGAAAGAGAAAGAGATTCAATCAGCCTAATTCATCTCTAGAGAGAGAAAACAAGAATGAGAGGGACTAGTGGCACAATGAAGAGATAACAGCTCAGAGATTACTGAAAGAAACAGAGATAACCTAAATATGAGCTGCTCCAGAGCCATGCTAGGGCCGAGATTGACCCACCACACACACTGCTGGTAGAATAAAAATGCCTGTTTGTGGGTTTGGTAAAGGCCTACACCACATTATGACCCTGGTTATGTGGCCACATGTTTACAAATACACAAACAGGGCTCCAGAAACTATTTGGACACTTAGAAATGTCTTATAGAGAAAAGCAATAGAGTATACATGTACTTTCTTTTAAGTTGTAGTTTGGATCTCACTTGAACATTTGACCTCATGCATGTGCTCAAGGAAGCAATGGTGGCCACCTTGATTTTTCTATAGTATTGCTTACAAATTTGGTTGTTGCTGCCATTACATGTACTTATTCACCCAACTGGATTTCAAAATCTCATTTTGTTTTCCACAGAAGAAAACATCATACAGGTTTGGAACAACGCAAGGATGAGTAAATGATGACACAATGTTCGTTTTAGGGTGAACTGTCCCTTTAAAGCAATAGCATCCATTCCTTCTAAAAATCAGGAAGCATTTGTCATTTTTAACTGGATAGTCGCAGTACTTTTCTGTCACACCACACAACATATGCTAACTTACTGTCTCTGGATTGTATGAAACTAGTTAATGGATTTCCATCAGAGCGTGTCTCAAAAACATCACGCAGAGCTGTTCTCCCTTGAGTGAAAACGACAGACTGCACACATCAAATCTGAGCTCCTTTGATAGCATGACTGGAAACTTGAGCACGCTCCAAGTTCTCACCAAAGCCAAGATGGCGAGAGCTGGAGATTGTGCCAAAGCGTTGATTGAGTGATAGGATCGGGGAGCACTTTGATTGCACTTTCGTAAGCCAGCAGTTATTGGTGCGTTATTATGACTCATTGTTGCGCAAGACTCTCAATGTGATGACTTGCCGGTCATCACATTGGTGTTCTTGTGAATTGCTCTGACGTTAATGACAGGGACTCTAGTCCTTCCAGATACTTCTGCCCCTGCACGCTTCGTTCATCGGTGGGCTGCTCTCCTCAACCCAGCCTCAGTACTGCGAAAAATGCTTCAACAATTCACAAGCACACCTGATGTCGTTTGCCAGAACCCTAGGGTGCCGTTGGCTAAGAAGAATCAAGTGTGTTTTGGTTTAGACCTTGCCCCAATATTGCTGTATTCCTTGGCATACCCTTCTGTTTTGTACACCGTAGGGTTCCACACTTGTTGAGTCTGAAATAGCGGAGGGCAGCTCCAGCTGCAAAGCTCTCATTTGACCAAGAGAAGTGACCCTGCTGTGAGAGACGCAGAACCTTCCATCATGTACGGATCAAGAAGCAGTCCCCGTTCGAGGCTTCCAGCATTCTGGCAGCATGCCTTAAGACCTTGTTAAGCAGTGATGTGGCAAAGAAAACCCACAGCAACATTTCGTCTCGCTTTCAGTCTCTCTGACCACCGAGCTGTGAATTAAGTGGATTTGTCTGTTGTACGTATAAACAAGTTGTGCATTTCTGTTCCTGGTATTTCTCAGCCCACTCTGGTTTCTTCTGTAAAACCAATTCGTCTTTGACCTAAGACACAATTTCTGCTATATACCAGTGCTAAGAAAATGGCCTGCAACCTCTTGGACCACCCAAGTAAATAGATCCAGGATGGAGAATTGCTGCAAGGTCTGAATCTACTGGTGTCCACAGGAAGGAAGTGTTCTCTGCAGACTAATTACAGGTCTCCAGGGTCATAACAGACATGATGCATAGACTCACTTTCCCTTTAATTCACATAAGCTACTAATCCTTATCCCTACTTGTATAAAGAATGGAAGCTTGGGAATACTGCAATCGCTGATCGACAGTGGAGATTATGGACATGGATCTTAAAGGGGTCATATGACGTTGCTAAAAAGAACATTATTTTGTGTATTTGGTGTAATGCATTGTGTTTATGTGGATTAAGGTTCAAAAAACACATTATTTTCCACATACTGTACACTATTGTTGCTCCTCTATGCCCCGCCTTTCTGAAACGCGCCAATTTTTACAAAGCTCATCGTTCTGAGAAGCTAGGCGTGCTCTGATTGGCCAGCTATCCAGTGCGTTGTGATTGGCCGAATGTTACGCCCCTTACCATATTGTGATGCCGTGTCCTGGCGTGACGACACAAAAACAATAAAACTCATTACAAACGAGGCATTTGTTGCATCCAATGGGGACATAATTACTGATTATAATGACTTATACTGTCTTTTTAACATTAAACATTACCATGTCTGCATTTGTGATCGGAGAAATGACAAACAACAAGCACTACTCTACACTGCTCAAAACTCACATTTGAATCGTCAGTGGCAAATTCTTTAAATATGAAAACATACTTACAGGCTGTGAGTCAGAAGTGCCAGACTGTCCTCGCAAAGTTGGAATTGCCCCACTTTATAGAAACAGTCTTTGTGGATAGTTGGCATTGTAGGCTACTCCCAGGTTCAGGAAATAGTCCTCCGTAAAATGTGCTGCACACACTCGAATATTTGGGTTGAACTGTTCTGGAACAGTGTTGTAAATACAACTTAACCACTGATTTCTAGTTGTGTCCTCTTTTGGAAGCCCAAACACAGTAGTTTCGCTTTGACAATGAAACAGTGTCTCCACGACATGGCGCCGGCGGCAGCAACAATACTACAGTGAGAATAAAAGTTACACCTTCTTTCTCTGCGTATACATTTGGGCGGTGTTTTGCAAATCTCCCCACACCGTGACGTAGGCGGGGGCGTGTTTGAATCAGCCGTTTTAGGGGGCGTGGTCGAGTCTTAACTTTTATAAAGAATATCTCTTTGGTTTTGAGACTTTAGTCTTTGCAACTTCAGGGATCTTATATATGCACAAACAGCTTGTAACACTCCAAAGAGAAAGGAAAATTTGAAATCGCATCATATGACCCCTTTAAGGTCCCAGGTAAAGATCAAAGAGACTAAGGGTATCCAAAATTTCTATAGCTATAGGGGTCAGAGTGTCTTTTCCTTGTGCACGGTGCAATTGAGAGGAGGGTAATGATGGTTGCAAGGGTTGGATGAGGGACAGGGGTTGGGGCTTGCGCTGTTGTCAGCACCTCCTCTTGTGTACATTAGGGTGATAAGGCCTCCATTGAAGTCCTGCCAGAAGAAGATAATGGCAGCTCTGACAGGAGCGCTCTGTGAAGAAGCCGCTTAACTGGGCCTCAGTGTGCCCGCAGTGTAGCCCCCTCTAATGGCAGCTGCCATCCCCCCTTCACCCCTTGGTCTTTATCTCCAAACAGGCGCCCCCCTTCGGACCGGTGGCTTTCATCACCTGCCAGAACTGGCTGGAAGGCCGCAGTGTTTTGGGTCCATACTACCCCTCTGCTGTGTGCCAGTCCAAGGCTTTGAGGTCAACGTGCAGTTCCATCTCCCAAAGGGGCCTTGTTGAGAAACGGAGGAAAGATCTGGGCTCTTGGGGAGGACCCAAATGTGTCATCTGAGAGGATACAGAACTGTCTCTAATCAAGAACGTAGTCTTGTAAACAAGGAGGACATGCAAGTAAACAAACGAGCGGCTACATATACAACAACATCCTCTTCTTTCTATCCTATTCCTTCTGCACTGGCCTCCTGCATATATGACCCGCTCTCACCCTCCCCCCTTCTCTCGACATAAACACGCTAAAAACCATGCGTGTTTCCCTGAGTCAGCTGAGAGCAGGCCTTTGATCTATTGTCGTTTTCACCGTGGTTTCCAGGCCCTGCTCAGTGGGTAGTGTGTCTGGATCTGCTCTCTATTGTGTGATCTATACCCAGGCATATTCCTTTGAGGCTCCATGCTGCCTCTTAACATGGTCTGTTCACAATATCCAATATTTAAATGATGCAGTTTGTAGCCATCACTCTATTTACCGTGTCAATCATAAAGCCACAAAAAAACAGCGAGGCGCCACAGGTCCAGAGAGTTTAACACAAGATTTGGCCTGCAGTTTTGTCTTTGTCTTGTGCTCTCTATTTCTTTCTGAATGCCTCTACAGTGTTTCAAGAGAAACCAGTGCATTTTTCTCAGGAGCTTAAGCACGTTTTGACAGAGATTCTGAGGTAAGTCGACATGAGGGCTTGGAGCTTATCATTGGCAATACATTAAATGCTTTGTGATGAAGTATAGACTAGTGACCAACCAATATGGGTTTTTAGTGGCAGGTGCTGAGATCTAGGGAGCACGCTGCAAATATAATGCCAGTATATACCATTTAAAACTATTTAATGATGTAAAAATTGACTGCGCTCTACATGTAAGCTACATGTGCACCCTTAATCTAAAGCTATTCTTATCAAAAACACAACAATACACATCAGATCTTATGAGCACTTTGGATAGTAAACATATCTCACATATCTCACCCTATCCTTCATTTATGGTCATTATCATAGGTAGAGGGATGGATGGAGAGGAGAGTGAGATGGATTGATCCTGACCTAGTTTCAACCCTGCCAGCTTGACTGCCTGTGGTTTGTTTTCTGTATTTGGTAAGTACTTTTCTTTTCATTGCATGGTCCCTTTGGGCCTGCAGAGTAGCCAAGTCAGATTCATAACCGCTTGCTGAGTATTTTGGTCTTGTTGTAGGCTGGTGAAGGATGAATATGGAAGAATATGTCCTACTGCTTTTGGCAGAGATCTGCATCACAGTCTGAAACAGATCTTGTGCAAGACCACATAGCATATACTACATCTCTGCCTGTACCAGGTGGAACATTTTTGACATAAATTACAGATGAAGACATCTACTGCTGAGTTTCCCATAGCTGCTGCACCTGTGCAAATGGAAGAATGCATCAGTATGCATGCTCAAGAGATTCAACTAAACAATCCCAGAGCCACGGTAAACTCGACGTGTGCACAGTAGAGTGAACGTCAGAGCAGTTTGGAACAAATAATAACTGAGTCTCACGGGCAGAATTGACCACATTTTTGACCTCACCCAGAAGAAAATGTAAACTTATGATGGCTGAAGTCCTTAACCCTTAGTATGTACAGCAACAGTGATGCTTAGCTTAGGAAATCCTGCTAATTAAGAGCTAGTGACGTAAGGGGTAAACGCTGGGATAAATGACAGGAAAAGCTGAAGCTGATGCTTCACTTTATAGCACTGACACCAGTCATAAGGGAGTGCGTTACCCTTAAACACTGAAAAGATATTAGGATATTACGAGAACATTACTCTTAGGACATCGCAAACTAATTTGTTTCATGAATATGACTTAACCTGATGGAGGACGCGCTCAGTCATTCAGGCAATCTCTCTCTCTCTCTCGCACGCGCGCTGTTCAGGCATGTTTTGTGCTGTTGATCGTGGTCGTCATCCCTAATAAATAACTCATTTATTCATGCTTGTGTGTCGGCGGTGAATCCAGTGGCGAGAAATCCCCCACCACTAACTGCAAACTGGCATTTCAGATCTGCCTACATTTTGTTAGTAACGCCCCAACTTCCAACGATCCAATCAATTCCCGAAGCACGAAATCAAGTCCCGCCCTCTCATTTCAGATGCCGTTTCACTCAGATATACGTCACAGTAGAGAAAAAAAAAGACAGTCGCAACTTCCGTTTCATGCCGACTTTAAGGATTACCTGTATCTAGGAGACTTGGAAAATGTCGACAATCCCACAGATCTAGGTACTGTAAGAGATATGCATAGCCCACAGAAAACAGCGACGACATGACCTCCTTCAAACTAGGTCAATGATCTTGAAAAGCTGTGCCAGAATTTTTTTTCCCCACCCTCCCTGAAAAGGTATTTTTGTTTCATTGATGTCAATGATAAAGTTTTTTTATATATTTTTTTTAATGTGTGTAGAATTTTTAAAACACTAACAGTAACACAGTAAAACAGTAACAGTAAAACTATAAAATTATTCTTTAACATTTTTTTGCTAAAGTGTTCTGAGTAGGTTTTAGTATGTCGTTAGAGTGTTACTAGGTGGTTTCTAGGGTATTGTAGTTTGTTGCTGGGGTTTTGCTGTCTGGTTTCTAGGGCAATGTTCCCTCCAATTTTTTTTTTTAAATTATTATTTATTTATTTATTTTTTCTTACTGAGGAAAGCTTTTCTCTATTGAGCGGAAATTTCGGCTACCTGAGCAAAAACATTCTTTATATTAGACCTGTACAGCGCACACACACACAAAAAAGTGTGTAACTTTTAGCTTTAATGTGCTATTTATATTTGATTTGACCATTGATGTAACTAAATGATGCACATTTTAGGTTACCAGAGAAAACATTTATTTTTTTATTTTTTATTTATTTTTTTTTTTACAGTGCTGTGTTACCAAGAAATTTTATATAAAAAAATAAAAAATAAAAATCTCATGCAGAACAGCTCAATTCTTTATAATATAATATAATATAATATAATATATAATATGAAAAAAATGAAGCAGCTATTGCTCATGAATTCCATTTTTGAGGTCATCTAATCATTTATTAGATTTATAATTATAAATTTATTAGGTTTATAATATAATATAATATAATATAAAAACAAACTGAAGCATCTAAACAGAACAGAATAGAATAGAATAGAATAGAAAACAAGTTGAAGCATTTAAACTGAAATATGTGAGCTAAATATATATATATATATTTTTTTTTTTTTTTTTTTTTGTTTTGTTTTGTTTTTTTTTTTTAAAAACTAGAACATGTGAATTCAAGCCACTCTTCTTTAAAACATGACATCGTTTTATTTCATGTCATTGTGTTTGTGTTGGCTCCTGTGTTGAGCTATTTCATCCGCAACCATTAAAGTATTCGATTTCTACAGCCACTCATTTATTGGTGCACATTATTCTCTTTCTATGAAACCTGTAAACCGCATTCGCTGGTTCTAACTCTATAGCGACACCAACTCTGTAGAGGTGTGTCCGAGCTTTGCAATTATTCTGCATCGAGTAGAATTTAATCAAATGGCTTTCCCAACTCATTTTTGCGTGTGCGTGGCTGCGACGGAACATTGTTCGAGGGTATTCTGGGTGTTTGCTGCACTCTAAAAAATGCTGGGTTGTTTCAACCCAACATTGTGTCAAATATGGACTAACCCAGTTGATGGGTTAAATTTTTTAATTAAATTTTTAAACTAAAAATTAGGTTAGTCCATACTTGACCCAAAGTTGGGTTGAAACAACCCAGCATTTTTTTTGTAGGGCATTGCTATGCAGTTGCTAGAGTTTTGCTGTGCGATTACGAGAGTGTTCTGCTAGGTGATTTCTTCCTGCTACCTCTTGTAGTCTTACTCAGCTCTTTTTTGTGGAAACCATCTGGGAACGGTGTGTTCTCAATTAACTCCCATTCTCTTTGTTCATGGGTTCAGCACTCCAGCCATTCTGTAAAGATCTACAGAACACCAAAACCGCCTCCTCAACGGAATTAACGTTTGTCTTAGAAACCAGGCTTGTCATCATCATAGATGAAGTTGGTGAAATGCTCAAATACTCCTTTTTCACCAAAATGACGCTGGTGCCAAAGCATCACTCTCTCAGAGCTGGTCCACATTCACACACAGGCATGAAAGTCAAATGTTACAACATAAATACTTACAAACATCGCCAATTTTCCAACTCAAAACCCTATTCTTTGGTTGAAATGTTGGACACGGAGCCAAATCAGGAACTGCCTCTAGCACCAACGTTCTGCCAGTGGAAAAGGGGTTACTTGATTTAATTTGCAAGCTAGCAATGGCTTGTATTCAATATCCTACATATATAAGGTGAAATACTTAATTTTAATTAGATTTAGATTTTATGTATACTTTTCAGTAATTGAGGATTGAATTAAATAAAAATATATTTTTATCAACATTTCTCGATTCTGTTCGCCATCTTTTTTCTTCGATTTCATTGCAGTGCATTATGGGATTGCCATATCTGAGAAGTATGTTATACTACCTTACCTTTTGAATAAGTCCACCAATCTTCCTTTCAGTGTGCTCAGGCAGCTCACTAGAATTTTTGAAACCAAAAATGACTTGGTATTTGTTTTTATTTGATTTGGGAAGATGATAAATGTCCGTCTAATGAGAGCAAACCCGAGGCCTCAAGGAGCCAAACTCAAGGAGTGTTTCCCTGAGTGCCAGGATCTCACACATCTGAAATGAGAACACGAGGGATGGTGCCAAAGGCCTGTAGCCCAGCACAAATGAAGGTGATAAATGAATGTAATCCATCTGTCCATATGGGGGGGGGGGGGGGGGGGGGCTAACAAACAATCATAAAAATGAATCGATCTCGTGCACATGGAAAAAGTGACTGGCTCCATCCTTCATTATTTTTCTAGGGCACCCGTATTTGGAGCCAAACGTCTGATGTGTATTTTGCAGCAGTGTTTATTTGGCTGCACCTCTAATGTGAAGTATAAAGTAGTGTTGCCCTTCAATTAAGAGCCAAAAATGGCTTGTTCCAGCACCTGGGGTGAGCGACCATCCATGCAGAGGTCTTTTATGCCATGCATTTGACTTGTATAAGACGTGGGAAAATAATGTCATTTGTAAATGCATGGTGTTTGTGGATTGGCATCGGTCTGTCTTTCCACCTTCCCTAATTTGAGAACTCTTGTGAACTGGACAGGACTTTTGCTCAATATCCAATGGTTTTGTGCAGTCCTAGTTGCCTTCTAGTAACTTCGTCCCCCTAAATCGCTGTCAGTTTGAGTATCTAGAACCGAAGTGTAAATCACCTTCCAACTTCAAGACAAAGCTCTATATAAGCTCTTAGGCGTCTAGACGTGACTGTTGCACTGTCTTATGATCTTGGCTGAGCATCTATGGGGTTCTATAGTGTCTGTAATGAAGCCACATATTGTAGTGATTACTGTGTGTGAATGGGAAGGTGTGCACGTGCATGTCACAATCACACCTGTGTTGGAGCAAGGAAAAACAGGAGAATCATCAACAGTCTTTTAATGAACCAAAAATAGCCAGGAGAACACACAAAGAGCAGGGTGAAGACATTCAATACCGGACCAGAAACAAGGGGCAGAACACATTATAAATACTCAACTAAACAAGAGGATGACAAGACACATCTGGAATCAAATTAACACAATGAGGACTGGAACAGGAAAATAACCAAATATGGGCATATGAGGGAGGGAAACACAAGACACAGAAACACAGGCCTGACAGTGCAGAGACACGCATGGCAGGCCTTTTTTTCACTCAATTCTGCATTTTAAAAGCTGCCAGTAGTGCCGAAGATGGTCTCTGCTGATCACTAAAGGTCCTTTAATTCAATGTACAGAAGAGTCTCTATCAGATATGGGTAGTTTTTGTTGCAGAAATGGTTTGTTGTTCTTGTAAATACTTTTTTGTTACACAATCTTAGTCCAAATCCCCTCTAAACTTTAAAGAGCGATATGATACTTTGGTAAGATCAGTTGATTGTTCAAGCCTGTAACTGTAAAATCAGATTGGTTTTGATCCAGGTCCATTATGGATGTTGAATCAGGAACATTTCCGACTTGTCTAAATCATGCTGTTCTCCTCACACATGCAAACGTTTTGGCAATTCCCTCCAAATAATAGTTTTGATGATAGAAAACTTGCTGACAGGGCAAGCGCTCTGCCATCAGTGACTGAAGGGTGTGAGTGTTTCATAACTCATGTGTTCCTTCTTTCATCTGTACTTTTGTTTACTTTAGCAGTGGTGTAAATGTGTGGCAGGACTATCTGAACAAACTATGAACTATGGGAGGAGTGTTTGCAATGCCGTTCGGTTCTGCTAGTGGCACAGAAGTGATGCTTCACCAGAAAGTGTCTGCATATTCTTTATAGTGTTCACTAAAACATGTAATAACATTCTAAAGTTTGGGTTCAGTAAGATTTGTAATACTTTTTAATAATATATTATGACTTTCTATATGCAATATTGGCTTGTGCGTGAGCTATTATCTCATAAAGTGGTTAGCTGAATGACTTGTTCATTTAAACTAGCTGTCAAAAACTCTCACTGGTTGTACAGTATTTGTTTATCAAGATTTTGATCTTTGATCAATTTTTTTAATCTAAAGGTTTCTACTTAATCAACCGAAACTAGTAGTTTGTAGACAAATACGAATTGTGTGATTTATGAAGTTAAAATTAATAATAAAACATTAAATATCATGTTATATTAAATATATTAATATTCAAACAAATAAATAAATATTCCATTTTATTTTGTAGTGGATACTGAAGTAAAAGCATCATGAAGTGCAAATGCAAATTGTGTGTTTTGATTTATTTATAAAACTAAAATGAAAACTAAAACATTAAGTACTTTAAATATATTAATGTTAAACTATTCATATTTTAATACCGGAGTAAAAGCATCATGACATGCTCATCACATTTGTTCCTCCTACAATAAAACATCCCATGTTGCACCTTTTAAAGTTTCTGTACTTTTATTTGTTATATCACTTTTTTTTTTTTTGTCAACTTCACTAATTTAAAATGTGGAAAACAGTCATATTAAAGAATGAGTAGCTGTGTCCAAATCTTTTACTAATAGTGCATGTAGAGTTGTACATTTTTGCATTAAATTCAATTGTAATATGGCTCAAAAATGTAATGAAACTGCATCTTTTCAGATCCTAAAAAGACGATACACAAAGACTCAAGCCGCTACGGACGAAGGAATACGAGACAGACATTAACAACTAAAGAGAATTCAGCCAAGTCAACATCTTTGTGTCTTTCTGCCTACATTCCACCCACATTCCAGCCTGTTAAAAACAACAGTGGTTGGAATAATTACCACCACGTGTTCAGGCCTACACGTCACCATCTCATCCATGAGGATAAAGCTCATTCACGGACAGAGGAAAGAAAATCTTCAGCCTGTTGGTCAATAGTGTTCTCTACTGCTGTAATTTGTCTGTTTTGTTGTTTAATTCAGTGCAATAGCAGCTACTTTCCCACTTGCATTCTCTGCCTCGGATTTAGAACGGGAAAGGGAATAATGCGCCTGTCAAACTTCTTCAGGAATTCTTCCTGGACAAACCATCTTCCACATTCGAGCAGCAGGAGCCAGCTGCTTTCAGAGCAGCTCATCATCTGTCGTTCTGTCACTGCTGAAAACCAGTTCACCTCCTCACTGCATAATATCACATCATTTCATTTCATTTGTCTTTTTTTTTTTTTTTTTTTTTTTAATATCTTACACTATCTTAAAAATAAGAAAGTCTTTCTTACCTATTTTTTATATTTTTCCAGTTTTATTTATTTATTTATTTATTTGTCTGTGTAGTTTTTATTCATTGTTATTTATTAGTTTTAGCTTATTTTAGTGATTTTAGTACTTTAATATTTAAATTAGTACTTTAGTATTTAAATAAATGAAAATGAGAAATTTTTCCTTGGCAGCTAGCTGAAAAATGAAATAAAATAAAATGTATATTTTTTAAATTTCAGTTAATGTTCATTTTGTTTCAAGTATTTATTTATTTTATTTTTTTTTACATGTTTTTAGTTAGTTTTTAATTAGTTTTAGTTAATGATAATAATCCTTGGAAGAAAACACAACATTCTAGCATCATCACTGTAGATTTTGCATGGAAATAATTAAGTTTTTTTTCCATGTATGCAATACATAATAACATTCAAATGTTTGGGTTCAGTAAAATTTGTAAGAATATATTTATGAATTTCTTATTTCTTTTTTAAGCAGTTCATTTCACTGAAGATATATATATATATATATATATATATATATATATATATATATATATATATATATATATATATAGGTATTAACAAACAGTTTTATCCAGTGTGACTGAACCCGTGACCCTGCCGTTGCTGGTGTCATGCTTTGCCAGTTTGGCTACAGGAGCTCTAGTGTTTGATTCAGAGTCTTTGGCGTGTCTCATACGGTCAGCGGTGCACCATCACATTACTGTGAGCTGCTTCTGTGGAATTCTGGAGAAACGTTACTAGTTTCCACAGGCTGTGAACCCACGTGACCCTTGACTTGCCTCAGTCTCACCTGACAGAACATTCACGTTTATGTCCATATAACTGCACACTTACCTGCCTTTGACTCTCAGTGATCCTTTACCCTATTTATTTAAATTATTTTTATTATTAATTATTTTTCTATTTTGCTACTCATACCCCCGGTTTCACAGACAAGGCTTAAGCCTAATCCTAGACTAAACTGTAAGTCTGTGCTGTTTCAACTGAAGAAACTTGCTCTGACTGATCTTAAAATATATCAGTGCCTTTGTTTTGTCTCAAGATGCACACCAGTAATGTGTTTTTATAAAAGTTACTTAAATGTCCTAATCCTATGGCTTAGTCTAAGCCCTGTCTGTGAAACCGGGCCATAATGTCTCAAATTAAACATTGTCCAAAATCCAGATTTCTGAATGCAGGTTTTCACTACATTTCACTTACAGACCCAGAGGAACATTTTACTCCTCAGATGTTGCTCTTTCACAACTCAGGTGTTTTAAGATGTTTAGGCACATTTCTACAATTTTAGGAGAAATAAAAACAGACCCAAATGAGTCACTATTTGACTTACAGTAAGAGTCTAGAGCTGTGAAATGAATGCGGATCAACTCAGATTATTGAGTTTTTATGTTTTCATCTTAATTTTTGCTGTATGTGTTTATTTATTATTTATTTAAAAAATTGTGTTTCTATAGGTTTTAAGTTTTAGTTTTTAGTTATATTTTATTTAGTTTTATATATTTAGTAACAGATAAGAAGTTTTGCCCTGACAGCTACCTGAAATAAGTTTAATTTTTTTTATATTTTATTTCAGTGTTTACAGCGTCAGTGACGGCGTCCTAGAAGAACAGTTCATTGCTCAGAAACTGCTTTCATAGTTCAAGAAAACCTGAGGAACAGTTGGGATCTGAAAGAGATCTTATGGCATACATCAACACTTACCATATATTTGTCAATGAATAACTGTTGGTTTTTCTGTCCTGTAGTGGTGGAATCTGCTGAGGTCCAGCAGGAGAATGAGGAGGTGTTTCTTCATGCAGGTGTTCAGAGTCACATCTGAGTCCTCCATTCCCTCCTGCAGTCCCGGCACGTTCCTCCACTTTCCCCTCCTCTTTTTCCCCTCGTCCTCCATCCAGTCCAGTCAGCACGGATCAATCACACGTTCTCCTGCTCTCTCTCTCTCTCTCTCTCCTGTTAGTTTGTTTTCCTGCGCTGTCATTTTTGATCAATCTCTATAATATTCTCTAAAATAGGCCCAAGCTCTCGTCCTCTGTCTCTCTCTCTGCATCTCTCTTTTGTCATCCATCTGTCTTTCATTGAATGCATTCATCAAGTCTTTTACCATTATACAGAGTAACTAATTAAATGGAACAACACTACTAAGTTTGCAGTGTGACAGCAGTTGAGCTGCTTTCAAAACAATGCAGCAAATTTTTCCAACAACAAGCAACTTTTTCCAAAGCGAAAGCTTTTGTTTTGTTTTTTTTGTTTTTTGGTTTTTTTCATCATATTGCACTTAGCCTAATTGTAATCATATGTATGATTTATTCTTGTTTGCAGTATGATTTCTTGGGGTCTTTTTTTCTAAATTCATCTTTAATTAGCATTAATTTAGAAAGTAAAGCCATGGAAGTTCATGCATTTCTAATAAAAAGAATTTAAAACATAAAAAACGCATTTGAACACACACACAATATGTAATTCAAAACCACTTCCAGGTTTTTTGAAACTATACCTACATGTAATTGCTTCAACATTTTCACAGATTTTCTTTACTTGTTCAGCAGATGATGCTTTATATTATGGATATTATGGAGGCAATGCTGTATATTTCCACTGTGAATCTAGTATGTGACCACATGACAAAGACATGCATTTAACTTTTTCCCTTCTGAGACTTTTCTGGTGAAAGTGCATTTGTTTATTCAAATATGGGTTGAATTTTGCGTGCTAGCAATTGCAAATTCTCCTTAATGTCGTGTGCTGTAATTTCATGTAATTCTACATTGAACTCATCAAATCTAATGAGTTTGGATGTGTGGCAATGACATCCTAGAGGAACATTTCATTTCTCAGAAGTTGCTCTTTCATACAGTAGCTCAAGAAAGCTTCATAGTTAATATGCGAGGAACAGTTGAGATCTGAAAGAGATCTTATGACATATATCAACACTCACCATATATTTGTCAATGAATAACTGCATAAGTGTTTGCTTCAGCATCACTGTTTGCTGGTGAAATGCAAGATCAAGGCTTTTGCCCATGTCATGCAAAAATGATGTGTTAATTGTTTCAAAATTGATTCTTGCAAAAAGTGTTCAAACCTGAAAGGCTCTCTAGGAAAGTGGCACATATTCACATTTGTGATGTTTAGCCCAAGAGTTCGATAAACAACACTCTGATATAATCGATGTATTTTTGTACGATCTGCTTACACACCAATGAGGGTTTGATTTAGTGGTGGAAATTCTTACATTTCATACAGAATTAGCAGCAAAACTCTATACTTGAAATTTCACTTATTTAAACAGTTTTTTTTTTTTTTTTTTTTCTGCTTCACTTATATTAACTTGTTTTTCTAATGTTTCTTAACTGTTGTATTTCACACTTCTAATTTGTCTCTGTTTGGTTTATGCATTTATTTTATGTATTATGCATTTGTAAAGTGACCTTGAAAACCAGAAAGGTGCTACATTATATAAAAATGTAGCCTTTACATATAATGCATTATAAAAGTAGCTTTAATGCATTCATTATGCTTTGATATGCACCTCATAATGGTCTCTTAAATAACTGTAACCACAGTTATAATACATTACAATACTTATTTATTAATTGTTACACCTTTAAAAAGTACTGTATAATGCATTAAAACGCATCCTTATATATTAAAGTTAATGCATTTTAACTTTCGTTACAAGTATTTATGAAAAGATATAATGCATTACAATGTACATTATGAATGCATTATACATAAAGATTTTAAGTAAAGTTTTACCACAATTTTTATAGTTAAAGTATAATCTTAAGTCATAGTAAAAATTGCATCCAAATCTAATGAGAAAACATAACTATTTTGTGAGTTAATAATAATAATACTTAATTTGCTTGAAATGCATTACAAGGCATAATTAATGCATTTTATATTACATTACATATAAAGGCTTTACATAAAGTGTTACCAAAATAATAATAAAGAAATTTGAAAGCTTAATTTTTGTCACAGTACACTGACACTTGTTGAAAAGCTTGAAAATTGTAGCTGATCGTGGCGCTACTTTTAATTAGTTATACTAAACATGGCTACATTTAAGTTTATATATCAAATGTCAGTTGGTTAAAGAGTCTAATTCATCTGTTTCTGTATCCTTTTAGTCTTTGGCCCTCATGTTGGATTCACCATTCCTTTCCATAATTCAAGGTAAGTTTCTTTAAGAATGTTCAATTATATCTGCCACTCTTGAAAATGTGAATATTTTTCAAAAGTTGAACCTATTTTGTTGCTAATACCAAAGAATGGCCTGTGTTGTTTTGCTCAGTTTGAGCTTGCAAGGATTCCCACTGACAGCCGCAGTGTGTGTGTGTGTGTAGTGAGAGAGGTGAGAGTATGCTCATTTTCTGTATTCATGGAGACCTACTAGAGCATATATCCAAAATGCAATGCATTTTACATTACGTTTGATGCATTTATCTGTTCTTGCATTTCCCAAGAAGACCATTTTATTTATTCACAATGCCAAAAGTAAATGTTTTTTTCTCAGAAAAATTCAATTAAAAAAATGCAAAACACCCATTTTACTTCCAAGGTTATAACACTTGCATGCAATGTGTGACGTGCATGTACAAATAGCATAAAACAGACAAATAATGACAAATAATTGTCAGCAGTATACAGTATACTGCACTACATTTAGTAGACTAGTATGGCATTGTGAACACAGCCGCAACCTGCTGTAGAATGTGCATGTTCATTTGCTAGACCAACCTGAAAAATATAGATTTAAAGATTCAAGTTAAATGGTGCTATCATAATTTTGCTAATAATATTTAGAGATGCATTTGTAGATTTTGATTGAGATTTTCCCCAATTAATGTAGATGGAGCTATTCTTGTGGTGCCACTTTTCTATTATTTGGTAGCTTGAAACATAAAGGAAACCACCAACTAAAAGAATGCATACATTTTCTACAATTGATGTTGTTTTAAGTTTTTATTTTTAATGCAAAAATATCTATTACTACTATCTATTACTTCATTCAAAACCCATAATCCTAATTATTAAATTTAAAGCTACAAAAGTAAATGAAATGTTGTACTTGCAACGACAAAGTACAACATCTGGCAGTAAACGTTACTGAATTCTTCAGAATAACGTGCATTGATGAATCGCACACAATAAGAGCAGGAATGCGTATTAAGATATTGGTTTCATGTTGACTTTGAAACATGCAGCTATATTCTGGCACAGGATGGATTTAATAATACTGTGCTAGCTGATCTACACGGGCTTTTAAAACAAGATGTGATCTGCTCCAGCTGCTTTCCCGGTGTTTCTGAAAACACTCGTCACATTCACTTTAGTGAGTTTAGCGTCTCTGGTGAATGTGATGAAGTGTGAATGCGTTCCTCTCTTTGCTAACGCTTGACATTCCTGTAAAGCGGCGCTCAGCTCAGGTAGGAAGTGGCTTTGTGTGTTGTCTTGATTAATTTGGATCGGATGGAGAAACATGGCTCGACATTCCCGTCTCATCTGGATCGACTCTTTACTCACTCTTCACAAGGCCAAACGACTGAATTAAAACAATCCCATAATACAGACTCTTAACAAAGGTATATTCATGTCTTCTGAAACAGCACTTCACAAATGGACCTTTCATACTGTAAAAATAAAGACCTTTCTATTATTCTGTACCTTGAAACATACCTTGAAATTTTTGTTTTACATTTTATTACACCATCCATCAAAACAATGGATTCGTTTTCTGCATTGAACCTACGTTTATTTATTCATTAATTAATTAATTTATTTATATTAGGCCAAAATCTCTGTTATTATTATCATTCGAAACCCATAATCATAAGTATTGAACTTTTACATAACTCGTCCCATGGCTTCAAATGTAAATGATATCTTGAGTGTTTTTTTTGTTTGTTTGTTTGTTTGTTTGTTTTGTTTTTTGAGAAGTGTGCTGTACTTTATACCAAGCAATTCTACATGTATGATTTTAACCTAGCAAATTCTCTAGAAACCAGGGTGTTTCTATACAGATGAGTTTTTCTTAGGCGTAGCACATTGCTATGTGGTTCCTAAAGATTTCTGGCGGTTTTCAGGGTGTTACTGTGCAGTTGCTGAGATGTTCTGAGAGTTTTCTTTTTATTTGGCACATTGCTATGTGCTACTTTTCTAAAGTGGTATAGGTGGTTGCCAGGGTGTTGCTATGCAGTTACTAAGCTGTTGGCACATTGCTATGTGGTTCCTAAAGTGTTTATGGTTTCCAAGGTGTTGTTATGCAGTTGCTTCCCAGCAGGCACAAAACAGGCACACAACATCATAAGACGTTGATATTTGGTTAAATTTTGGTTGCGACGTCGGGTGACCAAAATTCAACGTAAATTCAACGTCTAATGTCAATGTTAAATTGATGTCCAATACCGACGTCAGCTGACGTTGAGATTTTGTTGTTTTTAGGTTGTGCAACCAAAATCCAATGTTAAGTCAACGTCAAATATTGACGTCAACCCAATTTTCATTTTCAACCAAAATGCAACGTCTGTCCAACGTCATGTCCAACATCAACCTGATGTTACATAGACGTCTGGTGCCTGTTGGGTTAGGTGTTCTGATGGTTTTCTTTTTATTTGGAACTTTTTATTTGGCTGTTGGCATTGATATGTGTTTTCTAAAGTGTTTTAGAGCGTTGCCAGGGTGTTGCTATGCAGTTGCTGCTTCTTATTTAGCACTGTGGTTCCTAAAGTGTTTTAGCGGGTAACCATGGTGTTGCTATGCATTTCCTAAGCTGTTGGCACATTGCTGTGTGGTTGCTCAAGTGTTTTATGTGGTTTCCAGCGAGTTGCTATGAAGTTGCTAAGGTGTTCCAAGATTTTTTTTTATTTTTTTTTTTGATGTTGCTGTGTTGCTATGCTATTGCTAAGTTTTTTTAGGTAGTTGCCTAGGGTTTAGGGTGTTGCTGTGGTGTTCCTATGCAGTTACCAAACTGTTTTTATATTGCTATGTGGTTGATAAAGTGTTTTAGGTGGTTGCCAAGATGTTGCTATGCAGTTGCTAAGCTGTTGGAACACTGCTATGTGTTTTCTAAAGTGGTATATGTGGTTGCCATGGTGTTGCTATGCCATTACTAAGCTGTTGGCACATTGCTATGTGGTTCCTAAAGTGTTTATATGGTCTCCAGGAGGTTACTATGCAGTTGCTAAGGTGTTCTGAGAGTTTTCTTTTTATTTGGTACATTGCTATGTGGTTACTAAAGGTTTTAGGTGTTTGCCAGGGTGTTGCTATGCAGTTGCTGATTTTTTTTAGCATTCTGGTTCCTAATGTGTTTTAGTTGGTTGCCAGGGTGTTGGTATGCAGTTTTAATTTTATTTGGCACATTGCCACATTGCTATGAATTCGCTAAGGTGTTTCAAGATTTTTTTTATGATTTTTATTTGTTTTTTTATTTATTTTAATTTTTTGCATTGTGGATGCTAAAGAGTTTAGGTGGTTGCCAGGGTGTTGCTATGGTGTTCCTATGCAGTTACCAAACTGTTTTTACACTGCTATGTGGTTGATAAAGTGTTTTAGGTGGTTGCCAAGATGTTTATATGCAGTTGCTGAGTTTTATTATTATTATTATTATTATTATTATTATTATTATTATTATTATTATTTTTAGCATTGTGGTTCCTAAAGTGTTTTAGCTTGTAGCCAGGGTGTTGCTGTGAAGTTGCTAAGGTATTCTAAGAATTAATTGTTTTTTTTTTGTTTTTTTGTTTTTTGCACATTGCTATGGTTTTCTAAAATGTTGCTAAGTTTGCTGAGGTTTTTTTTATTAACACTTTGGTTCTTAGACTATTTTAGGTGGTTGCCAGGGAGTTGCTATGCAGTTACAAAGGTGGGCTTTGTTTGTGCAGTTGTTAGGGTTTTCAGAGTTGTTGTCAGGGTGTTATCTATTGTGCACCACCCAGAACTACATAGCAACAAGCTAAAAACAAACAAACAAACAAACAAACAAACAAAAAAAACACTAAAAGCAACTTATCAACACATAGCAGAACCCTACAGCCTAACATTGTTCCAGTGAGAATTGCATGGGCTTCAGACACCTTGTCTGTCCATATTGTACAAGACCAGGTTCTGTTTGTGGGTCAGAAACTCACATGAGGGGTCAGAAACACGGGCTTCACGTGCAACGTGACAACAGCGTGTTTTTCGAAGTGCTGCCAAAATTCTGGATTGGTCTTAATTACACTTTTTTTTTATTTTTTTTTTTTTTTAGGCATAATGGAGCCATATTTGGATTACACATAAATGGCTGTAGTTGAATGAGTATCAGTGGGGGTGTGTTTTTCCCCCTCCAATAATTTGAATCAGGGCTTTTACAGCCTCCACGTGTAGCTAGTTATCACATTTATGTCTGTGCTAAAAGAAAATACACAGAGACGAGAGTATAGTGCACATGCATATACTGAACTGTGCATTTTTTCTTCGATTTCTGATGATGAAAAATGATTTTCCATAATGTTATACCTTATTCTTCATAAAGAAGCATTTACTGCAGTCAACCATCAAATATACAGTACTGTAATGTGGTATAGTAAGAGCTTTTCTTTATGGGAATTCTTTAGATTTTTTTGTTCCAGCAATAATTGTGAACTTTGCTATGTAGTTGCTATATGGTGTTTATTTATTTATTTATTTATTTATTATTTTTTTTGCACATTGCTATTAGTTGCTAATGTCTTGCCAAGTTTTTTTCCTTCTTCTTCTTCTTCTTCTTTTTCTTTTTTTTTTTTTGTTTTACATTACTGTTGCTAAAAATTCGTTAGAGGTTCCCAGGGCATTGCTATGCAGTTGTTAAGATCAATATGAAGTGGGGTGTTTAGCATTTTACTGTATAGTTGTTTTGTTACAGTATATTGTGTGCTGTTCATCTGTGTGATGTCCTTGTTTGTCCTATTAGTCTGAACATTAAAAAAAAGAAAGAAAACAAACAAACAAAAAACACGAATCTGATTTTTACATCCATTTGAAATCTGTTTTAAAATGTTTTTGGAAATGTGTTTCAGTCTGAACTGATTTCAAGTCTTCATATTAATAAATTGATTTATGCTGACATAGTGAGCAGCCTGTGTGAACAAAGCCCAAGTGGCTCTTCACCACAAGCTAAAGGACAATCAATGAATGAAGAGATACCAAACGAGACAGTGATGTTGCTGTTAAGGATACTTGTCAAAACACACCTGTAGAGGCTGAGTGTGTGTGCTTATGCTGACCATTTTGTCTGACCTCAGGACTTGAGGTCATTGTAAGGCAATGACTTCGCTCTGGAAAAGGTGTTCAGGTTCCTAAAAAGCACAGTGTTTGTGTACACACTGAATGATGAACCATGGAACATGACTTTTACTTAATATCCTAATGATTTTTGGCATAAAAGAAAAATAGATAATTTTGACCCATACAATGAATCGTTGGGTATTGCTTCAAATATACCCATGCTACTTATGACTGCTTTTATGCTCCAGGGTCACAAATGTCACCAAAAGCTTGAAGAGAATCTTGCTGAGAAAGTTGAAGATGTAAACATGTACAATATGTACAGTAAAGCAGTACACTGCACTTGCAATGCATTGGCCAAACATGTGCATCTGCATTTGCATATTTGTGCAAAGTTTGTTTCTGGCTGTAGCGTTTGTGTAAAGTGAAGACTATTTTCTTTATGTGCAATCAAAATTTCAGTGGAAAGGAGTAAAATACAAGAAATCCTGTAGGAAAACCCCAGACTTGTTGAATCATAGTTTCCTTTTTTATTTCATTCAATTGTGAAACTGTGTTTTCTCAAAATGCAAGTGGCTAGAAAATTAAAAACTTATTAAAATGCTGAATGAATCATACCTTTTCATGTAGGCTATAGATGTCATAAAGCATTACAACTCCAGGACGAATTTCATAAGCGATCGCTACCCGATCCAACATACCATCACGCCCACCATTCCTGGTAAAGGTTATCTCCATTTCACAATGATTCATATGTGCCTCGCATATCCAACCGCAATCAGAGCTTTATTACAAAAGGTTGTCATCACCTGTGCACTGGCCTTTCGACCTCCAGACCTTGAGTATCCAGGAAATGACCCTTCCCTTTCGTTGCTCTCATCGGCGTTAATGCACCAGAGGTTCCCTGGCCTCTCAACACTCCGTTACGCCTCAAAAACTGCCCTGTGACTCAGGGCTCACGATGCCAGAGTTACCCATCGTGGAGCCCTCACAACTTGGGCACAGGATGCGGTCATTGCTTGTTGAGTGAGTTAAAGTTCAACTGCGTCTGAACCGTCAGATGCAGAGGTTTGCCATGGGTAAGTGGTGACGTATTAGGTGTGTTTACCGATATGAGTGAGCTTGAGTCACTGAGAAAACACAATGAGCTCCAAGACTGAATTTGATTTCCGCTTAATAGCAGAGCTCATAAACATTATGAGAACAGAACAGCAGGACGCCTGCATTGATGGAGATGCCAGTGATGTGAACGTGAACCAGCAGTCATTTTCTTTAGTTCCATCATGATTTGTTTTGGATATGTGTGTGGATAATTCTTTCTTTCATACGAAATTGACAAGAAGTCAAAATTAAGATCGAGTCAGAATTATGTAAAAAATGGCCTTCTTTATGTCTTAATTATACATTTTTATTTTTATTTTAGCTTATGTCAATCTTCTACTTCTGTCTCATTATTATGATTTGGACTTATTTTTGACATATCATAATCATGACTTTTTTATCTCATAGTTTAAATTTTCACCTCAGTATGTGTGATAGTAACAGTGATGCCAGTCTTAGCAAACAGCGCTAATTATTGTTTATCTATGTGGATAGTTTTGAGTTTAATTACCCATACATCAACGCTCTCTTCCATTTAAAAAAGTTGAAATTGATATAAATGTTTTTAATTATTTTAAAAAAATATGATTTTTATGTCATAATTATGTATGATTGGCTATCTCATAATTGCACCTTAAGTCAATATCTACTTCTGTCTCATATTTATGATTTAAGTATCTCATAATTTTGACTTTTGTCATCATGATGTTTTATCTCATAATATCAACTGTAGTACATGTGATAGTAACAGTTATGTTTGTCTTGGCAAACAGTGCAAATTACTGTTCATGTGTGTAATTGTCCATGCATCAGTACTCTCTTCCATTCAAAATTGATAAAAATTATATTTTAATACAAAAAAAATATTTTGTCTTTAATAATTCATTTTTGTCATAATAATTAAATTTTATCTCATAATTTTGCTTTATATCAAATTCTACTTCAATCTCATAATTATGATTTAATTATGTCATAGTTTTGACTTTTATTATGCTTTAGTATCTCATAATTTTGACTTGTTATAATTATGACTTTTCTTCTCATATCAGTTTTTATCTCATAATCATGACTTGTATAATGATGTTTGTCTTGGCAAACAGCACAAATTACTGTTTATCTGTACATCAGTACTCTCTTACATTTACTTATAGCTTACGTCAGGTGGTTCATATTACGATTTGAGCTCATTTGAGGAACCTTTTGACTTCAGTGATCTTAATTATTTTCATCAAGGTCGAGCAGCAGAAAATGGTCAAGTTTAAAAGAAGGGATTTTCCACGCAGATGGAAAACAACAGCGTCTTTCCACTCCTGCGCTGGAACGTGTCAGGGTTTCTCCACGTCTCATCTGGACGGGATACAGAGGCAGCTGGCAGCTGAGTGAAAGTGGCCATAATGTTCCCGTTTTTAAGACGCTCACGGCTGTGTCAACACAGGACAGCATGATCCTTCAATTGTTTTGTCAAAACAACTGAATTAAAGAACAATAAAGTAGATTATGTTTGCCATTATTTTGGTTCCACAAAACATACTGTTGCATTTAGATAAAATACAAGATAAAAATGGACTAATCTGCCGTCTTCTACCCTAGCAGGATTCAGCCTGCATTAAACTTGCTGTTTAACTCATGCAAAAGACATATCTCATGAACCAGTTTATGTGATATAATAATAAATTAGTTTTAAGAATCTAACCTTTAAGACGGTTTGTTTGCAGGAAATGCAGACTTTTCTTGTTTTGACATGTCCTGTTTTTTTATAAGTTCGGTTTGAACATATAGATTTTTTTTTTATTTTTTTTTTTATAGTTAATAGCTATTATTTTATGTTATAACCTGACACGATATGATTTGTTAACAGAGTCATGCTAATGCTAGTTAGTGGTATAAAAAGGGAGGGATATTCTCATTTTAGGGAGCCTTTTATTGGAGAAATATTACTATTTTGTTCCATTTCATGGAAGAGTGCATTTAAATGTCTAACTTTAAATGTCTAATATTTAAATCTGCTAACTTTAACTAAAACATTTGAATGTGAAATGTTAAACAAAATTGTGCATTAAACTGAGGAAGTAAAAAAAAAAAAAAGTCAAAAAAGTCAAAATTATTACATGAAAACATAATTGAAGTTGAAATTATGACAAAAGAGGTCTGAATTATGAGATAAAAAGCTGTAGTTATGTCAAAAATTATGTTATGTCAATTATAAATTTATTGCAATTATGACTTTTCATATCATAATTATGATTGTCCAAATTTTGACTTTTTATCTCATAGTTTCAATTTATATTAATTCTGACTTCTATCTCATAAGTATGTCATAATTTTGACTTTTTGTCTCATAATTTAGATTTTTGTCTTTTTTTATCTCATAATTAAGATATTTAATATTTTTACTTTACATACAAAACTTTTCAAATATGCAAAAAGTGCAAAACTCACTGATGTCCTGTGTTGTTTCCATATGTTTTCTTCCTGTCTGAAGTTCAAGAGTCCTGAAAGTCTCAGTGATCTTCTGGACTCTATATATGGCTCGGGTCCCTGCTTAAATGTAAGTCTTTGGGGATGTTTTTTTTTTTTTTTTTTACCCATTTTATCACCAGATCCAGTCTGATCACTTAGAAATACAATAGCACACCTCGACATGCCACACAATCACAGGTATCATTCACACGTGATCGTAACAGTACTGCTTGTCTTAGCAAACAGTGCTAATTACAGACAGAATGTCCTCATGAAAGGTCTCAAGTATGCATGCTCTGTGTAAACGATATAATGAGTATGTATCTCGATGAAGGGTGTACAGTCAATAGCTCTGGGTGGGTTCTGTATTCAATAGCACAGTACATTCTTGTTTACTTAGTCACTGTTTTGCACTGATTTGGCTCTTATTACCCCCCTCTCTGCCTCTAAATACCCACCAGTACGATGGAATAACACAGACTTCAGTAATTACGGCACAAATCGCGTCAATCAATTACATGCGAAAGGGCGGTAAAGCAAACACAGGAGCGATCTGTGTGGCTCTGATTACATTGAGTGGAATTCCAGAACTGGATTACTGTCAGAACTGTATGTGCGTGTTATTTGAGCAATTGAATTATTAAAAATGCATGTACAGATAGATAGGAAGTTTCGATCCCAGGGCACGAAACGTCCCATTTTTGTCACGTAATCTCATCTGATCATCCGTCTCATATTTGCTTGCTTTTGTATGATCTGTCGCGGGTACAACGCATGCAGGGAGTCACATGAGGACAGACTGTTCCTTCTCAAATGCATTTTCTGTCTTACAGCAATCGAGGACCCATGACATAAGCGCACAGCGTAGCTCTGTGTAAATAGTATTATGTAAGCGTTCCGTACGCGATGATGGATGGTCTGACGAAGACTCGCTGAGGCCTTTAGACGTAAGAATCTCCAGCAGTAGGCCAGTGGCCTGTCTCTATAAATCAGTGCTATAGGGTTCGTACTCCTTCTGGAAATAGAGGGAGGGAGAGCATGAGAACAAATGAGACGAAGAGAGAGAGAGAAGGGAAAGAACAGTATGGTTCATACTGGCCCACAATCCTCCAGGCATTTGTGTTTGGATGAAAGATGCCTGACAGCTGCCAGTGAACGTGTCTTATCCAGGCCAGAGATGTCAAGCATGTTTGTCATCATTTGGCTTTTAACGTGTGCAGCAGAAACTGCACCAAAGCCAAAGGCCCTGTTTCTGCAGCTTCCCCCTAAAACCCTGAAACCAGCAGATGAGCCAAACACTCAGAGCTTGACGTCTTTATTATTGTTGTGCTGTAATGAAAATACTCAGGATTTGAATAAACTGATACTTTTTGCTGCGATACTTTGTAACCAGAGTTTAACTTTCTGACATGAACTGCACTGAAAATGAGATGTTTTCCCATGAAAATGTGTTGGTGGTTGCCAGGGTGTTGCTAGGTTGTTTTGGATAGTTACTATGCAGTTGTTAAATGACTTTATTGTAACTTGTATTATCACAGAGCTTTGTAAAGTTAAATATCAAGTACATCCAGCTTTATCCGCATACATTCAGTACACTCATGCGAAGTGATATACAGTATACTACGGTGAAAATTTTAACTTTAAAACAATTTTCACTCAGAAATTGCTAGTTCAGAAATAATTGTAAAGAAAATGCAAGCAATGCATTGAATTTAACATTAAATTTGGAAGTAGAAAGAAGTAGTATTATTGAAGCAGTAACTTTTTACAGTGTATACAGCATATGCAAAATGCCTGATTTATTATTTTGTTACACAATGTAACTATATTATCACACAACTCTATATATAAAGTTTGATATATATATATATATATATATATATATATATATATATATATATATATATATATATATATATATATATGTGTATCCTATTTTATATGCTTTGTGAGTTATTTGTTTAATTTACAATTTAGAAATATATATTTTTTTTTAACATTGTGTACAGTAAATCTCAACTGCCTGATTTTTATTTTATCACAAAACTTAACTACATTGTTCTCTGCATAAAGTTGTATATATCCACATACATATAGTACACTTGTGTAGGACGATATATAGGCTACTATATAGTAAATCTCATTGCCTAATTGCTTTTTTGACGCAAAATGTAACTATATTATCGTCCAGCTCTAATCTGCTGAATGCAACTATACAGCATGAAGATATTATGAACATTAACATCATTATTTTCTCTAAAGCTGCATACTAAACTGTTTTTAAGGAGAAATCTGGCGTTCAATTAACTTCTTTCCCATTAAAATCCTAAAAGTCGTTTTCTTTCAGGTTAATGCCTCTTCCTGTTAATTTAACCACAGAGAGGCCTTGTGGACGGTGAAACTTCCGATTTCTACGACCAGGACGAGGCCCTCATGCATCTCAATATCCGCCTCAGGAATGTAGATGGCAGGGTAGCAGTTTTTCCCTCCTGCCTCACACACCACACACAGAGACGCTCGTTATGAGTCTGATGCACACGCAGACGCTGCTGAGAACACCTCACGTTCACTTTATCGTCAAAAGTTTTGTTATTATTAAAAAAAAAAAAATAATAATGCAATAGACAACACTGTGCATGTTAATGCATTAATGCATACATTAATAACACATTCTTATCTATCTCTCTGATTATAATTTATTAGTCATGTTTGTCCATCAAAACTAGTACTAGGGCTCCTAGTAATGCAGTGTTAATGCATTAATGCTAGTAATGAAGTGTTAAGGCCCATTCACACCAAAAACAATAACTAGAATAATTATATTAACATCCACACCAATGCACAATAACATTCTGTTTATTATTAGCATGTGCTGCATTTTTGTCATCTTTAAATGCTCAAGCTCTTTAAAGCAGGACAAATTGTGATTGACTGTTGATGGTTTTTATCATTTATCACATAGAATAAAACAGTCTGAAAGTGTTTACACCAATATCGTTCTTGTTATTGTTATACACACATTAAAAAAAAAAAAACATTTCACCCAGCTAACAAGGAACATTCTCAGAACTTTGGCTAATGTTGTGGCAAGGTTCTCTCAAAGTTATGATCAAACATTCTTCTAGTAACGTTAATAGAAAGTATTAGCACAAAAAACATTATTCATACATTGTTCATGGAACGTTTTTTTTTTCTGAAACTTTTTAGTTGGACGTTCATCTAACGTTTATTAAATGTTACTAATTGTTTCAGAATCTTCAGAGAAAATTCTAAAGTAACATTCCCATAAAGTTTGTTAAAAGGATACAATGGAATTATGCTCTTAATGTTCACATAACCAAGAAAATGCATTTTTAAAACATTTCATTCAGAGACAATCAGAAATAACATTTTCATAACTTAGAAAAGCTATCAGAACATTCCTAGAACATATTTTAGTATATTATCAGTCTTTCATATAATTGTGGTATACTTGCCATGGATGAAAGCATCTGCCAAATGTTTAAGTGTAAAAATGTAATATAAATGTATTTTGTAGTCAGTTACATTGACAGAATCTGCAAATCATTAATTCATAATATAAACCTACAATACTTGCTAATATTTTTGTCTTATAGTGTCCACAGTGTGTGTTTGATTCTCATTAAAAACTGAGACATACACCCGGACCAGCAGTAAGTGTGTGTGTGTGTGTGTGTGTGTGTGTGTGTGTGAGCGCAGTGCTTTATTGTTGTGTTTCTTGAGCCGGTGAGTGCAGCGTCCCATTTCAAAGATAACACCAAAACACAATTAACCCCGGCGAAACTGGAGATGCGTTTCCTGGTGCTGGATTACTCGTTCTGACAGGTAGCCATGAGGGGCCTATTGTACGACGCTGTGTTGACTTTGGCCCGAACGCACCTCACACGAGAACATGTGCAGTCTGAGTTTGACGTGAACCTGTTGAACAAGCACTTTATTCACCACTGTCCTGCGGCCTTGCAGATGAAACCGACTTTATCTTGTTTTCTTGTTGCGTCAGCTGTTTATTCAGCCATATAAACCCAGCCGCATCTCTGATGATGACTTGAGCAAACAGAATATTGCATTATTTATTCTGTTAAGAAAATGTTAACATAAAACAATGTCACACAAGCAATTTTATGTTTTAGCAAAATGAGAGAATTGGCTTTGGATCTGAACGCTTTTCTGATGCATTTTTCCAATGCACATTCTTCAACATGAACATAAACATCATGACTTACAGTGAACCATCAGAAAAGTGCTTGACTGATTTAAAACAAGCACTCATGGCCTCATGTTGATGTGTTCAGTTTGACTGTTTATTGTTACATTCAAGAGACTTAAAGTTACATTTATCATCAGTTTAATCCTTAAAAGGCTTCAAATATGAGTGTATTAGTTGCTTCTAGCAGATGCATATTTATTTCATTTAATTGTGCATTTATTCATCTCTTTTTGAATTTATTAATGACTTTATGCATTCATTAATTTATGCATTCGTGCATTCGTTAATTCATTAATTATTTTTGCATTATGTTAATGAGGGGGGATGCATTACAGTATAGTTTCATTTATCATTCGTGTAATCCTTAAAAGGCTTCAAATATGAGTGTATTAGTTGCTTTTAGCAAATGCATATTTATTTCATTTAATTGTGCATTTATTTATCTCTTTGAATTTATTAATGTTTTATGCATTTATGCATTTATTACATTATGTTAATGAGGGGGGAATGTATTACAGTATAGTTACATTTATCATCAATTTAATTCCTTAATTGGTGATGCTTTTAGCAAATACACATTTATTACATTTGCTTATGCATTTATTTATTTATACATTTTATTTTAATGAGACGGATGTATTTAATATTCCTAAAATGTGTATTTATTTTTTAGGGTCTTTACAATTTTTGCATTAAACAAAACATCATTTTTTTTTTTTTTTTTTTTTTTTTGGTGTTTTGGGAATATATTTATAATTTATCATAAAGTTTAATTTATTTTGTTTACTTATTCATTTATTTATACTTGTATGCATTTCTTATTATTGCATTATATTAATAAGAGAGGAATGTATTTAATTTTCCTTTTATGTTTTTTTTTAATACATTTTTTTTAAAATAAATTGTTCCAAAGGAAGTGTTTGTATGGGCAAAGGTTGGTGCAAGAGTGAGCGAGGTGATAATGAAGGACACAAACTAGACCAGAAACTTGAGCTATTTCTGCCAAATTATGAGCCACATTTCTTCCCCAAACTGCACATTGACGGCGTACTGTAACTGTACGTCCTGCTGCGCACATCCCTCGTTTCAGATGTGTGTTGATAATGACAGAGACATGCTCTACCCATAACCATAATTATACACACATTCACACATAAGTGTATTTTGGAAGCGGAGAGAAGTGATGTGGTTGGCCATATAATCACATCCGCTTCAAGCATTGATCACTATCTTTAGGGTGATCTCCTGCGTGTTGGTCATGTTCATACATGCGGCGGTGAGTGTGTGTTTATACTGGACGACTAAATCCACACAAGAGCGTCTCATCTGATTCCAGCTCATGACAGATGCGTAGTGTGACTGTATGTTATACAGATGCTTTTCTACAAACTAGGTTTTCCTCTGCTGTCAGTTTGCTCTCATAAACACTCCAGCTCACAAAATCAAAATAAATAAAATAATAAAAAATTAAAAATAGACATGTTATTTATTGCAATATGCACAAAGAAAATCAAGTCTATTTTGCAGCCTTACATTTAAATCAAGCATCTAGTCTATATTTATTTTATTTTATTTTATTTTATTTTATTTTATTTTATTTTATTTTATTTTTTTAATTGTACCATTATTAAGCACATTTCCCAGCAAATTGTCATTAAATGTTTGAAATTCTCAGTATTATCACTGATGATTCTGATTTAATTCTCGTTGCTATAATAATGTAATGATTTTTAACTATTTTTTTATTTAACTTTACGTATAAATAATTTTTAAATAAATGTATTTTATATATTTTAAATACATCATTATTTTTCCCATTATGGTAATGAAAATGTGATTGTGTATGTATGTGTATGATTCATTCATTCATGCATTTATTCATTCGTTTACGTGTTTGTGCACTTATGCGTTCATGCATTCAATTATTTATTTATGAATTCGTTTATTTTATTTGCATTATGCATTAATTTCCTTTTTTGTATTTACTTATGTATTAATTTTATTATTTGTGCATTTATGCATTAATTTCCTTATTTGTGCATTTATTTATGCATTCGTTTACTTATTTGTACATTTATTTATGCATTTATTATATTTTATTTATTTATTTTAATGCATTGCATTAATGAGGTGGGGTGTATTTAATTGTGCTTATAAAAATGTCCCATTTTTTTGTATTGCACTGTGCATTTTGTGGATTATTTTATAGGGTCCTAATGATTTATATATATATATATATATATATATATATATATATATATATATATACATATATATATATATTTTTTTTGCATTAAATAATATATATATATATATATATATATATATATATATATATACATATATACACACACACACACACACACACACACACACACACATATATATATATATATATATATATATATATATATATATATATATATATATATATACATTTTTTTTTTCCCCTTTCTGTGCTCTTCTGATTTTGAGGCCAAATGTGACCTGGTTATGTTTCTTGCTGGGTATCGTTCACCTCTTCATCGTTTCTCAATCTCCTGTTTGATTAGCATGTTTGCAGTTGCTTGTATTTGGGAATGCGTTCTGCCAGACATGCAGTATGTTCCTGTTGTTGTTGAGCTGGAGTGCTCCAGCTTTGTTATCTCTTCACTAAAATCATCTGGATGATTGCGACACGGGGAGGGATCGGAGGAACGGATGGAGAAGCACAGTGAAAATATTCCCGCAACCTCTGTTTCTCCAGCAGCTGTAATTTCCTTTCTTCTCCTGCAATCCGACTCCTCTAAGCTGGTATCAAAACACTGGAAGGGGTGCCAGACCCCCGCTTGACGTCAAAAGGGTTTTCCCTGAAGGCCGATGGGACTTTACTCCACGTCAGAGGTGGGCTTCGACACAAGATCCCGTCTGTGCTTTAACTCCATTTGAGTGTGTGGTTTCTTACGGTAATCCTGCGCTCGCTGCACATGTCAGTGCATGACCCCGTTCACTCACAGGCCTCATAACGACCCTAATCAGAGGTCTCTGTCCTCTTACTTCTGCAGTGCAAACCGGGAACGCTGTTCATGACTGCAGAGACGGAACATATTAGAGGTTCTGGAGAACAGAGAGACAACTGAATGTGAGGGGTTTGAAGAAAAGTAAGCAGAGGTGGATAGTCCAGGGGTCAGAAAGTAAAAGTCCTGCCATATGTTTATTCCACTCATGAACTCAGCAGCTGATTTCACTAATTAGTTCTATGCCCTGTCTGAAAAAACTGTGCTAATTAGCAAATTCAGGTGATTGGAACAAAATACTGAGGAGGACTTTTACTTTCTGAACCTGGACTTTCCACCTATGAAAGTAAGTGAATAGAACTGCATCAGTTTCTAGATCTGCAACTTCTAGATCAGTTGTTGAGTCAGTCACGACCAATAAATTAGTTGCAGGTTGTGATGGGTAAAAAAACTTTATTAAATTACTTACCAAATCATTATTCTACTTTTCTGAAATTAGTGCTGACATAACTATTAAAAACATTTCTGGTAAATGGAATAAAGTTGATAAAATTAAAGTATAAATATTAGATGAAAAACAAACAAACAAAAAAAGATTAGGAAAAAAATAGAAATGTTGTAGATTGAAACACTAAAATAATTATTCAGAAATAACTTTTATTTCCAGTAACCAATTGCAAATACATAAAACTAAAAGTGAACTAAACCTACAACTGGAAAATAAATAAATTAAATAAATAAATAAATAAATAAATAAATACATTTGTAATTATGAAAATATAAAAGAAAAGTCTAAATCAAAATACATTTATTTTCAATAACTAAATTAATCTAAAACTACATCTGAAAAAAAAAAGTAATAATAAAAAACAATTAAAATGAAACATAAAAGTATAAACCCAACTACAATCAAAAGACAGAAAACACAGAAAACACAAAAATAAGCCTAATCTCAAATAACGTTTATTTCCAATAACTAATTGGAAATAAAACTTAAACTGAAATAAAATAAAATAAAATAAAATAAAATATATAGAATGAAAAAAAAACTTAAAATTACTAAAAAATTAAGTAAAATTAAAATGAACACTGAAATTATAAAAATAAAAGCTAATCAAAATCTTAATAAAAACTATTATACTATAGAAATAATACTAAAACACTGTCTCAAATGATATCCCTTTAATATCTTTTGAAATTTTAGTTGTAAGCAAACAGAAACTTTCCCTTAAGTCTCTCCGGATTCTCAGATGTTTCTCCTGAGAAGAAGACCCCAGTGAGCCAGTACTGGTTATGAAACACAACTGATATCTTCATTAACCCTCCTGAGCTCCTGTTTCTGCAACCTAGTGAAGCACGACTTGTAAACACTAATAAACAAAGACTTGTGATGTGAACGAAAGAGCTCTCAGGTTTTCTCTTGTACGTCAGTCACACAGGTGTGAACCGAACGAAGGCTTTGGCCCAGAGAAGAAGTGGAGAGCAACAGCTGTTCCAGTGGAGACTCTCATCTGTAATCACTGTGCTTTCCACACTCATCCAGCTGTTGCTCCACTTTCATCCTAATCATCACCTACAGCTCAGCCTTCAAAACACACAGTCAGACCCAACATGTTTATACTCTATAGACAAATCGGTGAAAGTTTCGAAGGTCTCTTCTGCTCACCAAGACTGCATTTATTTGATCAAATATACTGTAAAAATAGTGAAATATTATTGCAATGTAAAATAGCTTTTTTTTTTTAATGTGAATATCTGTTAAAATGTGATTTATTGCCGTGATCAAAGCTGAATTTTCAGCATCATTACTCTAGTCTTCAGTGTCACATGATCCTTCAGAAATCATTCTAATATTCTGATTTGCTGCTCAAGAAACATTTCTGATTATTATCAATGTTTAAAACAATTGTACTGCACAATATTTTTGTGGAAACCGTGATACGTTTTATTTTTTAGCATTCACAGATGAACACAAAGTTTAAAAGAATCAGCATTTATTTGAAATACAATTTTGTTTTGTGACATTATAAATGTCTTTACTGTCACTTTGTATCAATTTAATGCCTCATAGATTAACACAATTATTCATTTCTTTAAAATATATATTATATATTTTATATATAATATATACATTATATATTACATAATATATATATATATATATATATATATTATAAACATACATTATACAGTATATAAAAAGAAAAGAATGCATGTTTTTCTTCACATGCTTCTGTTTTCAAACAACTGTAACTGTGAGAGTCACTGGCGAAAAGTGATAAAACTTTTACATAAGTTTTAATGAATTTGAAATTTGAAAGAGAAGCTCTGGTTAACTTCATGAGTAATGGGCTTGACATTTCTGATATAACCTCTTGGATCTTTGATATCTGTGTTGTGGATTTTCCACTGTTTCAGATTTATGGCAGAAGGCCTAAACCACGTCATCAGAAACTGTGAAATGATCTGCACAGAAATCGGCCTGCTGATCTTTGTACATATTTAATGCAAAATGCAAAGAAATACTACATTTGAAGGAACATCATAACTGCTTATGTTTTTCGATTCGTCTCTAAATGTATTTAGCTTGCACACGACTTACAGCTTGACTTGCTGTTGAAATGAATGATCTTATAATAAACTGCTGATAATGGTTGTGAACTGCATGATGCTGCTGTGCAAATATTTAAGAATAGGACTGAAGACTGTAGTAATAATGATAGAGCAGCTGTTGATTCTGTTGTGTAGAAATGTTTGCTGCACGCTGATTATCATCTGGGACCAAAGCCAAAAACAATAGCTTACATTTATTCTCTTAATGAACATAAAGTAAGTAAACAAACCTCTGTGATGCGATCTGAATTGTTGAATAATGTTGATTTAGTGAAAGGAGACGTTCTGTAGTTGTCTTTAACAATTACTATTGTTCAAAGCGCTATATAAATAAAGGTGACTTGACTTGACGTTCTCCAGCTGACCGCATGATAGAGTCAACACTGCTTCTTTAGAGGAATAACTTCAGTTAAGTCGAGGGAGAGTAATTAGGGCTTTATTATGGATGAATAAATGTGTACACTATAAGCATTTGCAAATAATTACAAAGCTTTATTATCAATCTAGTAATTGTTTTTAATTGGTTTTTGCTTGCATTATTATATTCACTGCAAAAAGTAAAAAGCAAAAAAAAAAAAAGGATTTTCTTTTTTAGTGTTTTTATTTTATTTTATTTTTAAATCAAGATACATTTATTTGAGAAGCAAAAACATATTTGACGGAAAAAAAAAGATTATCTTTTTTAGTGTTTTTATTTTATTTTATTTTTAAATCAAGATACATTTAGTTGAGAAGCAAAAACATATTTGACAAAAATAAAAACATAAAAACATTTGTTTTACAAAAACATATCAAGATTTTATTGATTTATTGATTGTATCTTTGTCTTTATTTGTATTTTCTTTCTTTTTTTCCTTTCTCTTTTCCCCCCAATGCAAACAGCTAAACATTTTTAATCAAAATATTAAGTCTTGTTTTCTGAAAAATATATATATATATAAAAAAATAAGTGTGTTTACGCTTAAAACAATATATATATATATAATATCTCACAAAAGTGAGTACACCCCTCACATTTTGGCAATCATTTTAGTATGATTTCTCAAGGGACAATACTACACAAATGAATCTTGGATATATTTTAGAGTAGTCAATGTGCAGCTTGTATAGGAGTAAAGATTTACTGTCCTCTGAAAATAACTCAACATACAGCCGTTAGCTGGCAACAAAAGTGGGTACACCCTAAGTGATAACAGCTATACGTGGTTTAACCATGCAAAGCCACGTGTCCTATTCATCATATTCATCTTTTTTTTTCATGGCAAAGAACTCTCTGAGGATTTGAGAATTAGAACTGTTGCTCTCCACAAAGATGGCCTAGGCTATAAGAAGATCAGTAACACCCTGAAACTGAGTTACAGTACAGTGGCCAGTGTCACACAGAGGTTTTCCAAGACGGGTTCCACTCGGAACAGACCTCGCAAGGGTCGATCAAAGAAGTTGAGTCCTCGTGGTGTGCGTCAGGTGCAGAAGCTGGCTTCAAAAAACATACGCATGAGTGCTGCCAGCATTGTTTTAGAGGTTGCAGAAGTGGAAGGTCAGCTTGTCAGTGCTCAGACCATACACCACACACTGCAACAAGTCAGTTTACATGGCCATCGCTCCAGAAGGAAGCCTCTTCTGAAGCTGGCTCACAAGAAAGCCTGCAAACAGTTTGCTGAAGACAACCTGTCCAAGAGCATGAATTACTGGAACCATGTCCTGTGGTCTGATGGGACTAAGATAAACTTGTTTGGCTCAGATGGTGTCCAGCATGTGTGGTGACAGTACCAAGAAAATGACCTACAGTCGAGCATGGTGGTGGTAGCATCATGGTCTGGGGCTGCATGAGTGCTGCTGGTACTGAGGAGCTGCGGTTCATTGAGGGAAACATGGATGCCGACATGTACTGTGACATTCTGAAGCAGAACATGATGCCCTCCCTTCAGAAACTGGGCCGAACGGCAGGTTTCTAACAAGATAACGACCCCAAACACACCGCCAAGATGACAACTGCCTTGCTGATGAAGCTGAAGGTGAAGGTGATGGAGTGGCCAAGTATGTCTCCAAACCTGAACCCTATTAACCACATGAGGGTCATCCTCAAGCTGAAGGTGGAGAAGCACCATGTGTCTAACATCCAGCAGCTCCGTGATGTCATTATGGAGGAGTGGAAGAGGATCCCAGCAACAACCTGCAGCTCTGGTCAATTCCAAGCCCAGGAGGATTAAGGCAGTGCTAGATAACAATGGTGCTCACACAAAATATTGACACTTGGACACAGTTTTGACATGTTCACTTAGGGTGTACTCACTTTTGTTGCCAGCTATTTTGACAATAATGGCTGTATGTTGAGTATCCAAGTTCCATTTGTGTAGTATTGTCCCTTGAGAAGATATAATAAATTTTTTGCTGAAATGTGAAGGGTGTACTCACTTTTGTGCGATACTATATATATATATATATATATATGTGTGTGTGTGTGTGTGTGTGTGTGTGTGTGTGTGTGTGTGTATATTTTTTAAGTTGTAAATAAAAAAAGAAAAACAACAATTTTTCTATACTTTAAAATTTCACATTTAATTCAATGCTTTGTTTGCACATTGTTATTTTTCTTACCCTATGGTCATTTTTTACATGTGTTAAGCAAAAACTCTTATTATTTATTTATTTATTCATTCATTCATTCATTTGTTTGTTTATTTATTTATTTATTTATTTATTTGTTTGTTTGTTTGTTTGTTTAACCTGGATTTAATATCTCACGTCATTTTTCTTCTCAAGTAAATGTATCTTAACTTAAGAATGTTTAACTATTTTTACTGGAAAAGACAAGAACTCTAATTCAGAAAATCACTTTTGCAGTGTTGTCCATCAAAACATGTCATGGTGATTTTTCACAAAAGGAAATCAGTTTTGTTTTGTTTTTTGCAGCAGTTCAAATGTCTGCAGAGAAACTCTCCTGAATATTTTCAGATGTCTCTCTCGACTCTGTTATCACGCTGTGCAGTTTGAACAGTGATAGCACACGATCACTGCTCCAGACATTCATATCTTGACACTGACATTGTCCACGTTCACCGTCCTTCTCTTCCATTCCTTCTCCAGCGTCATTTCTGGGAAAGCATACGTCAGGAGTGAGATATTGACAGAGGAACGGCCTCTATTTTCATTGCACTCCACATTGGGTTGACTGAAGCCTTCAGTAACTCCAAAACCGAACGCAGGCCCTTACGTAAGTCTTGAACCTGTCTTAACCTTTAACCTTCACCTGTGACCTCTGCTCTTAACCCGATCTTAAGCCTAACCCCAGACACTCATATCCGTACACTCAGGAATGTGTGTTTACTTTTGATTCGTTAAGAAAATACAGACAAACACAGCTGAACCTTGACCTGATTATCCCCTTTAAGAGTTTGTGCCACTTTTTTTCTTTAGCTTGCCAAAAATATAAAATGTAATCACCGTAATGTTTTTCCAAACCTTTATGAGAGAGTTATGGTGAAGAGGGCTGAAATCTGGGTGTGTGCCTCAAAAAAGTCTTATACACACATATACACACACACACACACACACACACACACACACACACACATATATATATATATGTATATATATAAATATAAATATATATATATATATATATATATATATATGTATATATATATATATATATATATATATATATAAATAAATATATATATATATATATATATATATATATATATATATATATATATTAATGTATTTATTTACTTAAAAAGTCATTTTATTTTATCTTTTTTATATATTTTATTTCTTTTTTTATATAGTCTATATAATATAGTCTTTTATATTATATTATATTATATTATATTATATTTTATTATATTATATTATATTATATTATATTATATTATGTGTCTTTGTCATGCATGCTTCTTCCTCACACAAATGTGACTTCAGAAAAATATAAAATTCAATAGTACATTGGTCGAATTGTTATTATGATGATTTATATATTTTATGTATTTATTTTGCAGTACAGGTTTGGAATGATTTGATTGGTGAGTAAATAATAACCTAATTTTAATTTCTGTGTGCACTATGATGTCTTTGTTCATGCTGGTGGCTTTGAGTGAGAAAGAAACAAACCTCTAACAAAGCTGTGGTTTTGATTGGAGCGCACCTTCAGTTGAGTCGTTAATTAGTGGATCGGGGATGGATGCCAGTTCGGAGCTCACAATTGGACTCATCAAACATAAAAAAAAATCAAGAAGGCTGGCGGCGTTCTGATGCCTCGTATTATTTATCACACGCTAATGCCGCCTGTGCTTCTAATTGAATGTGACACAGTGAATTGATCAAAGCATGTTGCTGGACAGGCAACTCTGTTGCTTTCTTTCCATCTCCATCCATTTCCATGTCCATCCTAATCTGACAGTCATGTTCTGATAACAGACATTGAGTCCATACTGCATGTGCTGCACACTATAGATCAAACGTAAGCAATTAGTGCACTACAGTCCGGATCCAAACCCTGGATTGCTTCCATCTGGACCATGAATCATTTCTCATAAATTCATGCAAAAACATGTTTTCCTGAGAGGAAACAGTTCATCTGTCTTTAGAATCACTGCAAAAGCAACATATACCATGACAAGACATATGGTGTAGGATCTGCTTTGAAACAAGTTTCACTCAGAAATTACTAGTAAATTTTGCAAATAATTACAAAGAAACGACAAGCAACACAATGACTGAAATAGTATTTTCTTGTAAAACATACATATTATCTTTGTGTAATTTAAATTTTGCAATGTAGGCTTCTTACTGTTGTGTGGTATTTGCAAAATATTTAAATTTAAATATATCTATTTTATTTTATTTGGTGTTTATTTGGAATTTAAAAGAAATGCAGTGCTATTATGAATATTACATATTTTTTTGAAAACAACTTTCACAATAACAAAATATTAATTAAAAATATTACTTTTATTATTGTTATTATTGTTGTTGTTGTTTTTATTTTTTATTTGTTTTATTTTTTTATTTTTTATTTGTTTTATTTGTTTTAATCTTAGCTGTTAAGAAGCTCATTTGTATTTGAACTGATGCGAATGGATGCAAACATAATTTCATGGTCCTTTTTTCTCATTTTTTAGACCTTGTCAGTAAAGCAGTTAATCTGTCTTTACATTGCAAATACGACATATACCATGACGTTTGCATAAAATTCTTCATGTTGTGGGATATTTGCAACATATTTATTTTTAAATGTAATATTTATTTATTTATTTATTTAAAAAGATGCATTATGATTTTGTAATATACATATTAAACCCTTTTTTAGTGAATTTTCCATACTGCTCACTGATATTCTTAGCTGTTAGGAAGCAATTTTGTGTTTGAACTGATGCGATGTAATTTTATGGTCCTTTTCCCACTCGGAGCAGTTAATCTGTCTTTGCAAAAACAACCATTACAGACAGATTTGTAATGTTATGTGGTATTTGCAGTTTCTTTAATACTTTATGGAATTTCAAAAAAGAGGCCTTACTGTGCAGTTATGTAATATATTATACATTTTTGAGTGAAATTTCCATAGCGTTCACTGATATTCTTAGCTTCTAGAAAGCTAAGAAGGTAAATGATGAGACTTCTAGAAAGTAAATGATGAGACGATCATTTTTGGTTTACTTTAAATAGATTTTGACTTTATTTTTATGTGCATATCATGTAGGTCATGCATCCAGATCAAGATCAAGAATAACAAATAAATCAACATATTAACTGTAAGTATTACGGTTCTGGTTCCAAAACCAAGTGTGTTCCCTGTAAAGCGCATTCCAAAAAGAATGCAACCTTTAAAAATACCTTGTTTCGATCTGATTCTAACAGCATCACATGCATTTTTATCAAATGCAGTAGACCCATAATGCATTGCATTGCATCTTGAATAAACAGTTGATGTGATTAGTTTAACAGCATGCTAACATCAGAGCAGTGAGTGTGAGGACTCTTCCATTTCTGCAGTCTGCAGTATTTGGCTTTAGACAGCAAACTAGGGTTTGGAACAGAACTACCTTTGTCAGCCTTCATCTGCTGTTCCTCTAAAAGTGTGTGATTATATTAATATGGACACAATAATTTCTCCACTGTCGCTTTATTTGTGAAACAGCATCTGGCGTGCAGTCGGTCTAATACAGTCCGGCGTCTCTGCTTTAATCAGGATTCTTCAAGCACTGTTGCATCACAGTTAAATAAACAATGAAGGGACAGAAAGCTTCGGACGTATCCAGGAACTGTAACTGTACATTGCAAGCGAAGGCTCTCTGTCGTTCCTGACCCTGTGAGAGCGGAGAACAGCTGGACACAGCTGTCAAACATCAGCAGCGCTGCAGAGTCACACTGACCCCTACAGTCACAGCACAGCAACAAACCACTGCACTACAGGTCTGACTGTGACTGTGCTGCAGGGCTGATGCCATGCAGACTCTCAGCTGCTCTGTGTTGTGGTTTCGCTTTGGTGCATCGCTATGCAGGTGCTAGGGTGTTCTGAGGGGTTGCTAGGGTGGTCTGAAGGGTTGCTAAGGTGTTTGATGTGCAGTTGCTAGGGTATTCTCAGGGGTTGCTAGGGCGTTTCATGTGCAGTTGCTAGGGTGTTCTGAGGGGTTGCTAGGGTGTTTCATGTGCAGTTGCTAGGGTGTTCTGAGGGGTTGCTAGGGCGATTGATTTGCAGTTACTAGGGTGTTCTGAGGGGTTTACTAGGGCGGTTGATGTGCAGTTACTAGGGTTTTCTGAGGGGTTTACTAGGGTGATTGATGTGCAGTTGCTAGGGTGTTCTGAGGGGTTGCTAGGGTGATTGATGCATAGTTGCTAGGGTGTTCTGAGGGGTTGCTAGAGTGCTTGATGTACAGTTGCTAGGGTGTTCTGAGGGGTTGCTAGGGTTATTGATGTGCAGTTGCTACGGTGTTCTGAGGGGTTTACTAGGGTGGTTGCTATGCAGTTGCTAGGGTGTTCTGAGAGGTTGCTAGGGTGTTTATTGTGAAGTTGCTTGGGTGTTTTGAGGGGTTGCTAGGGTGATTGATGTGCAGTTTCTATGGTGTTCTGAGGGGTTTACTAGGGTGGTTGCTATGCAGTTGCTAGGGTGTTCTGAGAGGTTGCTAAGGTGTTTAATGTGAAGTTGCTAGGGTGTTCTGAGGGGTTGCTAGGGTGATTGATGTGCATTTGCTAGGGTGTTCTGAGAGGTTGCTAGAGTGTTTAACGTGAAGTTGCTAGGGTGTTCTGAGAGGTTACTAGGGTGATTGATGTGCAGTTGCAAGGGTGTTCTGGGTGGTTGCTGTTCTGTTTTTTTAAGGGTGTTTGGGGTGGTTGCTATGCCATTGCTAGGTGGTTGCTAGGAGGTTGTGGGTCATTGCTGTGATATTCTGGGTGACTGGTGCTAGAGTGTTGCTGGGCAGTTGGGTTATTGCTTTGATATTCTGGGTGATTGCTAGAGTTTTTAGAAGGGTTGCTAGGTTGGTTGTTACGTTGTTGCTAGGGTTTTATGAGGGTTGCTATGCCATTGCTAGATGGTCGCTAGGAGGTTGTGAGTCATTGCTGTGATATTCTGGTTGATTGCTAGGACGTTTCTGAGCTAGGTCGCTAGGGTGATTTCTGTGCAGTTGCTAGGGCTTTCTGGGTGTTTGATGTGCAGTTGCTAGGATGTTCTGAGAGGCTGCTATGTCATTTCTAGGAGGTTGCTTGGAGATTGTGGGACATTACTGTGATATTCTGGGTTATTTTTCAACCCAGGCTCATTCGAAATATGTGCCTCTAAATACATTTCTGCAACACCATTATTATGTACCTTGCTGCACGTTTTGCTGCAGTTTCAAAGTGAAGCGTCTAGAGAGTGGCGCTAAAACGTGGTTTCTATATGTTACCCTGGCACGTTTTTGTTACGTTGGTACAGGCACATATTTCTGTGTTTGTATTACATTGCTTCAGGTATGTATTGCGGTGGTTCATAATTCAAATATCCGAGGAGTGTCACTAAAAGTTAATACTCTATCGTGTTGAAAATATCCCCTACACCAAACCCAACCCTAAACCTACCCGATAGTGTTAACAAATGCAAAAGTGATATAAACACGTATTTGTTGATGCAGCCGTGCTATTTTAATTTCCTTATGCGGATTTGAGCTGTTCTGTCGAACCATAGTTTCACGGGGTTCGTACCGGAGCTCTTCATCACCCAAGTGCAATGCCGTATTGCGTGAGCTTCCGAGCAAACCTACAGAATTAGGAAACTCATGCATATGAAGCTGTATATGTGACGACAACGTTCAAAAGTATGATTTTTGAAATTTCGCAGCATGTTAAAATTGTTATGAATTTATAACATAATATTCCTCAAGTAATTATGCGAAAATTTGGCTTTATTAATCGAAACTGTGGACCTGCAAATCATATTTTGTGTGAAAAGGAATAAAAGTTGTCTGAGTTTTACTGCCTCTAGTGTTCATTTTAACTGGAAACTGCAGCGATTCGTATGTATAGGTACGTTTTTTTGAGTTTTGCAGAAATTTATTTAGAGGCACGTATTTCCAATGAGCCTATGTTGTTATTTTTAGGGCATTGCTATGCAGCTGCTAAGGTGTTCTAAGGGGCTGCTAGGGTGATTGCTATGCAGTTGCTAAGGTGTTCTAAGGGGCTGCTAGGGTGATTGCTATGCAGTTGCTAAGGTGTTCTAAGGGGCTGCTAGGGTGATTGCTATACAGTTGCTAGCGCTTTCTGGGTGGTTGCTATGCAGTTTTTAGGGCATTCTGGGTGGTCGCAAGGAGGTTTTGTGTTATTGCTTTGATATTCTGGGTGATTGCTAGAGTGTTGCTGGGTGGTTGTTAGGGTGTTTGGAAGGATTGCTAAGGTGGTTGCTACATTGTTGCTAGAATTTTATGAGGGTTGCTGTGCCATTGCTAGGTGGTTGCTAGGAGGTTGTGGATCATTGCTGTGATATTCTAGGTGATTGCTAGGGTGTTCTGAGAGGTTGCTAGGGTGGTTGCTATGCTGTTGCTAGGTGTTTACTTGGAGGTTGTGAATCAATGCTTTGATTTTCTAATTGATTGTTAGGGCATTGCAG
Organism: Spinibarbus caldwelli; assembly: GCA_039654775.1. NCBI lineage: Eukaryota > Metazoa > Chordata > Actinopteri > Cypriniformes > Cyprinidae > Spinibarbus > Spinibarbus caldwelli. The sequence continues at coordinate 1,609,248 of CM077224.1, forward strand.
GGTGATTGCTGTTTTTGTGGTGTTCTGAGTGGTTATGTTGTTGCTAGGTGTTTGCTAGAGTTTATGGAAGGTTGCTAGGGTGGTTGCTAGAAGGTTGTGAGTCATTGCAGTGATATTTTGGGTGATTGCTAGGTCGGTGCGGGGTGGATGCTAGGGTGTTCTGGGTGATTGCTGTGTGATGGTTGCTAGGGTGTTCTGGGTGATTTCTGTGTGGTTGCTAGGGTGTTCTGGGTGATTTCTGTGTGGTTGCTAGGGTGTTCTGGGTGGTATGCGGTAACTTTGGCATTATGATAATTTTTTCCAAGCCTCCGTGATCGTCTGCTCTCTAGATATGGCCTGGATTTCTCTTTCAGTATGCATTAAAGTGTAGTGAGGTTTTTTTTTTGTTTGTTTTTTCTCCACTAATACTAGCAATGACTCACTTAGCAAGAACTACTAACTATTAAAGGAAAAACAGGCAATGGAAAAAAAACTCAATGCAGAGGTCTTTATTCTGAGGATCAGTCGAGTCCGTCCACTCTCTGTGGTTTTCTAGGTTGTTTTCTTGAGAATTCTTCAGCGTGTAGGAGTCGCTGATCTTTGAACTGACAGGCCCAAACATGCCTGATGAATGAAGCTCTACTCACCTTTCCATAAGTGTGGATCCCTGTCCTTACAGTTTTGGCCCTAATTACCCATAATCCTCAGTGAGCCTCTAAAAGTCAGCCAAAACCCGCTGTTGGAGAATAGGGAGTCTGTCTGAAGATTAGAGCGTTCGCTCTTTCACAAGTCTAGAAATGATGACAACGGTTTCTTACCCGGAGTTCCTCAGACTTTGATTTGGCTGTTTTATCGGTGGTTGAAATGCTTTTATGTCCGAGTCTTTGAGCGGTGGACGAGGCCTTTCAAAGTGCCGGTTTCTTCAATGGAATGATTTTTCCTACTTGTGGCTGGAATAAAGTGATGAGGGAAAATTGTTGGCGCTTGTGATGTGTGGGTGAACATGGCCGCTATCACTGCAGAACCATATAAACATGATTCTCCAGACGTGCAACAAATCAATAAACCAATGCCTGCAGATGACTCAAAAACCTTCCTCCTGTCAATATTAACTATTAGTATTGTCCTCTCTACAAATATGTGAATGCTAGCGCTTAAGGCTATGCTGTATACTTTGTTTGTGACCCTATTTCATTTCAAGTCCAGTTTTAACCCCAGTCCAGTTTTTGTTTGATCTACTTATTTTAAGTAACATAAATCAGTCCACTTATAGTCATGCAAATATACTACTACTATGGTATAATCATAAAAGTGAACTGGTTTACACATTTGTAACGTCTCAGGTTACAAATTTAGGTTATAAAAACGTTGCAGGAACATTGCTTTGAAATGTTTCTAAAAAGTTTAAATGTTTTCTTGTCGTGATTATAACATTATCTAAAGGTTCATAAAACGTTTCTTACAACGTTTTACTAACATTATTTTCACCCAAAATATACTGTTATTTAAATTTATATTTTTTATATTCTAAGATCATCAAAATGTCCAGTTTTCTTGTTGTGATTAAAACGTTATTTAAAGGTTCCTAAAACATTTCTTACAACTTTTTAATAACTTGTAGTTTAATAAAATGTAACGTTATTTGTACGTTCATTTTAAGAACACTAAATTGTCCAGTTTTTATGTTGGGCTTAGAAAGTTAAAGGTTCATAAACTGTTATTTTTTTTTTGCAACATTTTACTAATTTTATTTTCAGCCAAAATTAAATGTTATTTGAAAGATTATTTTTAATATTCTTAAAGCGTTAAAAGGTCCAGTTTTTTTTTTTTTTTTTTTTTTTTTTGTCGTAATTAGAATGTTAAAGGTTACAAAAGAAGAATCCTTAGAACATTCACCGAAAACAAATAACATCATGTGGATCAACATTATGAGAATGTATATGTTCCATAAACAGTACTTTAAGAATGTTTTATTCTAACATTCATATTACATTAAAAAAAAAAAAAAAAAAAAACCTTAGTGAAACTTTTGAGAACCTTTCCTCTTAGCTGGGACCTCATAGCATATATATTGTCCTACCACCCAGAATTATGATATAATACTTTGGTCTAATGAGTAAAACTCGTTGTACTCCACCACAGTTTTTTATTCCATTGAACAGAATGCAGATTTTATTTTGCTGAACTCATTAACTCTAATAGAGGTTTTACTGTACACTAGATCCACACTAGGTTTAAAGTTCTCACTCCTTCCTCTTACTCATTCAGTGTGGCTTTCTCAGTTTGTAGATTTTGGGCTCTCAAGTCGTTCCAGAGCCATCCATCGTTTCTGACAAGCTCTAGAGGTAATGATGTGGCTTTGGCCATAAGCACAACTGTATTTACCTTGCTGTTCACTGGCATATGAAATCTAAGCATTCGTTAATCATGCTGGCTAAATGGGAGGACATGACAAGGTTTGTCTGCAGAAACAAGCTTGCCAACAAACCATCAGGCAACCAAAAAGCTCATTAGCTAAACCACTCGAACTGCCAGGGATTTTCCTACGGGATCTCTGGATCTGGACCGTAAATGTGTTCTGTTGTCCCAGATTTAGAAGATAAAAAATAAAGATGTATAAAGAAACTAAATGGAAATGCTAACATTTGTTTTGCAGATGTACGGTTTTCAGCAGAGATTATTATTTTGCATGTGTGTCTCTGCAAATGTTTGTCAAACTGGTTTTTGAGTCATGTTGCATAGGAACTTTGATTCATCAGTGCATTTTATCTGCTTAACAATGATTGTTTATCATTAACTGTACATTATACACTTCCATCTTTTCCAAGTTCCAAATGTCCCAGTTGGAAATCCAGTGTAAAACAGGCCTAGTGACCCAAATCCATTGTAGGTCACACCATCATTTGTGAGTCAGTATCCTAGTTTCCTAATGATTATATTAATATGATTCCAGTGCAGCAAAGCAAAAACTTTACTCATTGCAGACATGATTTGTTTTCATTCTTTTTCCATGCAGCTAGTATCACAGATTCCCATACTGGAAACACACGCAACGTCTACAGCCAACTGCTCCATATTCGCCTCTGCCATGTCTGACTGAATTAACGCTCAGAAGGAAAGTGAGATTAAAACCAGAAATAACCTTTTTATTTTTCATAAATGAACTTCTTTTGAATTTCTGATGGCTGTTGATCCATACTTTGCTTAACTGAATTGAGTCTGAAGATGCTCCACAGATGATAATGCTCAAAAAGACATGCTTTCAAAACATGACTTAAAGGAATAATTCACCTTTTTAATATGGAACACAAAATGAGTATTTTAAAGAATAGTAATGAAAATGGCATTGTAATTAGTGGGTAAATAATAACAGGATTTACAGTTTTTCCATGAACTGTTCCTTTAAATACCATCTGAGTCTGGCATCAGTGGAGTTTATACAGTTGCCATAAACCCTGTGTGTCTGACTGATAGACACTAATGACTAACTACACAAACTATCTCTTATTTATACCGTGTATGTGTTTTCTCTCTCTCTGATTATATTAGGTAGATCTGCAAGTCTCCAGAACTCTGTAAACTTACACTTTCTCATTGGATCTACACAAATCTCATAGGTGACCAATTTTGATCTCAAAAAGGTGAGTTTGCATCTATGAATATAGGTTATATATAACAAATAAAATATAGCTTATACTATACACCACTATTAAAAATAAATAAATAAATAAATAAATTAATTAATTAATTAATTAATTAATTAATAAATAAAAGGTCAGTAAGATTTTTTTATTGGTTTTGAAACAAATCTCTTCTGCTCAGTAAGGTTGCATGTATTTGATCCAAAAATAAAATAAATAAAATAAAAAATTAAAATAAAAAATACAGCTAATATCTACAATTTTAAAGAACTGCTGTCTTTTTGAATATTTTAAAATGTGTTTTACTCTCATGCTAAAGCTCCATTACTCCAGCTTTCAGTGTCACATGATCCTTCAGAAATCATGCTGATTGCTGCTCAAGAAACATTTCTTCTTATTATTATGGCACACCACACTGACATAAAAAGCAAGATTTGAAATTTAATGGACTAACAAATGTATAAATCAGGACAGCACTAAAATAGTAACTATTTTGAAAATGAGGAGCATATGTTTCTCATCTTTCTGCTCAGTTTTCTTTTAAGTATTTGTAAGCAAACTGAAATATTCTCACAAAATCATGAAATATAGTAAAGGAGGGTTTACATTTCTTCCATTTGCATGTATAAATGTGGTATTTACTGATCAAAATGTCTTTGTCTTTCCTTCCTCTCTGTCTCTGTTTGACTCAGGTGGGATTCCTGTGTCAGAGTGAATCTGAGCTCTGTTAGAATCATAATGTTCATGGAAGAGAGACGCCCACTGTCTGATGGCTTTACAATGTGACAAAAACCAGGACTGTTTTAGATTTCATGTGCATTGCACCTTAAAGCATGTGGGGCATCTAACACACTAAATACTGTTCTGACATGAACATAGACTACCAGTTAAATTTTGGAGTCAGTAGTTTTATTTATTTATTTATTTTATTATTATTATTATTATTATTTATTTTTTTTTTTTTTTTTGAAAATTAGAAATACTTTTAATCCTCAAGGTTGCATTAAATTGGTCAATATGTATAGATAGATAGATAGATAGATAGATAGATAGATAGATAGATAGATAGATAGATAGATAGATAGATAGATAGATATGGATAGTTGACATATCAATGTGTCCTATGGTGTGACGGAAAAATGTAAAAAAAAAAAAAAAAAACTAACATTGAAGATAAACCTCTCTCATGCTATTTGTAACTCTAAGAATGAACATACATTTTTCTCATGTTATTTGTATGTTAATTTTTTTTTTTTTTTTTTTTTTTTTGCTATGTCACACCATAGGACACAGTCCAATTTTTATTTGTCAACTACCCATATATGTGTGTATATATTTTAAATAAATGATGTTCTTTGAAATTTATTTGGCAAGAAATCCTGAAAACAATGCATAGGAAATACTTCAAATCAGCATATTAGAATGATTTCTGATCATGCAAAACTGGAGTTATGGCTGTTGAAAATTCAAAGGAAAATTACTAAAATAAATTATATTTTAAAACATATTAAAATAGAAAATGGTTATTTTAAATTGTAGTAATATTTCACAATATTACCATTTTACTGGTACATAAGTAAACAAATAAATAAAAATGGTGTTTGGACACTAAATAGAAAGTAAAAAATCTATTTGAAACTGACAGATAGTTTTTTTTAAATATATATAATTAGTCTCAGGGATGAATTGAAACATGCTTTTAATTCTCACTGAATTGCGCAGGTTTTGTGGATGTCGCAGTGCAATTGGTCAGTATATTTATGTAAAATATATACAGTATGTTAAATAAATAATGTCAAACGCATTTTCACAGTTAGTAAAAAACTGTATTAGGGTTGGCAAATTTTCTTGATTCACCTGCCACATACACACTCACACAGAGCCAGGCCTTGACTCTGTGTCTGAAAAAACATTATTATTATTTCATCTGTAGGTTGGCACTGTGTCAATACATACTGTCCGCTCTTCATTTCCACCTCCACACTGGCTCTGTGATGCCTGAAACCCCAGTGAGAGGAAAATTCTGGGAAATGTCGGGTGACGCTGAGGTAAAGGAGCCCAAGCGAGGTGGAGTGGGCTGGTTTAGGGTGTGCGCTCACGTTGTTCCCCAGGGGGCCATAAGGCCCTCTGCAGAGCTGACTTCCTTCCTGCAGGAAACCCCGCCCACTCCCTTCATCCCCCTCCACTAACGAGCCCAGCAGACGCCGAATTCAGAAAGCCACGAATCCTGTTCGCCGGCGGTGTGGCTTACAAACAACACCCGTCAGGGGACGCTCGGCTTGGTAACCAAATGAATAGGATGTTGTCTGCAGCTGGGATGAATGAACTCCCCGTTCCCAGTTTCAGTATTCCTCGGCTGTCAGAGCTCAAACAGAGCAGACAGGTGAGGCCAGTTGTGGCGCCAGGACTGTGGATGGCTGCCGTGGCCCACGGCCAGAAGACCCACTTTCCACATTTAACCTCCTGGCTCCAGGTTCCACCGCACCTACCAATGAAAACAAGAGCTCAGTGTGATGCAGCAGCCTGGAAATCTCCACTGGGACGGGATGGCACCAGCACTCCTAATTCATTTTTATTTAAAGAATGGGAGAGGCATTAAACTCCCCATCACATGAGGGCACAGCTGCCAGAAAGTGCTTTTTTTTTTTTTTTTTTTTTTTTAAATAACTTTGGAAGTAACTTTTTTTAAAATAACAGTGGATTTACTGTACAGTAATAAATATCAAATATTTTAGAAGTCATACAGTTGATTTTTAAAGTACAGTAATAACTAAGCATGATCTGGAATCAGCCAATAGTGTTGTTAAATAATCGGCTCCGGTCCAGTTAGGCCAATATTTGAACTTTTTTGTGTGTCAGATTTAAAAACTGTTATTCATTATATTTGCTGTTTTAATGATTCAAAGCTTTATAATCTTTTAAAACAAAAACAATTCTAGATTATCACTGGTGAAGGATTATTTGCCAGTCTATTGATTATCAGCTATAAAATAAAAATAGTTGTGGGTGGTTGCTAAGTAGTAACTAGATTGTTCTTGATTTATTCTGTCGGGTTGCTATTGTGTTACAGTGTTTTCTTCCTGTCTCTTCCATGTCTCTTTAATATTATGGGTGATTGCTAGGGCGTTGCTGCCTGGGTGGTTGTTATGTAGTTACTAGGGTGTTTGGAGTGGATGCTGTGCAGTTTCTATGATGTTATGGAGTTTTCTTCCTGATTAGCATGAAAATAGATCCTTCTTAAGTCTCTGTGATATTCTGGGTGATTGCTAGGGTGTTGCTGGGTGGTTGCTATAGTCTTCTGGGTGGTTGCTATGTAGCTACTAGAGTGATCGGAGTGGATGCTTTGCAGTTGCTATGGTGTTACGGTGTTTTATTCCGTTCTGGTATAAAAAGAGTCTCCTCTTATGTCTTTTTAATATTCTGGGTGATTTCTAGGGCATTGCTTAGTGGTTGCTATGTAGTTACTAGGGTGTTCTGGCTGGATAATATGCAGTTGCTATGGCATTATGGTGTTTTCTTCCTGTTTAGCATGAAAATAGTTCTTTCTTAAGTCTTTGTGATATTCTGGGCGATTATTAGGGTGTTTGCTAGGTGGTTGCTATAGTGTTCTGGGTGGTTGCTGTGTAGTTACAAGGGTGTTCAGAGTGGATGTTGTGCAGTTGCTATGGCAATATGGTGTTTTTTTCCCCCTCTGTCTAGCATGAAAGTAGTTCCCTCTTAATATATCTGTGATATTCTGGGTGATTGCTAGGGTGTTGCTGGGTGGTTGCTATAGTGTTTTAGGTGGTTGCTATGTAGTTATTATGGTGTTCCGAGCAGGTACTATGCAATTGCTATGGAGTTATGGTGTTTTCTTCCTGTCTAGCATGAAAAGATTTACCTCTTATATCTGGGTATTCTGGGTGATTGCTAGGTGGTTGCTTTGGTGTTCTTATTAATTATGATGGCAATTTGGATGGGTAATAATTACTATCTAAATGCTTAGATACTTTAATGCATCAAAGTAATGGATGTCTTGTGATTTATTATGATTGAACAGTCTTTTTAAAGTTTAAAATGTGCTGAATGGACCATTTATGACTGTCGTTGACCTTTGTCTTTTGACTCATCATTAGGACTGCATCGAGACCACTGGATTCATGAGAATTACACAAAATTCAACAAAAAATTTCCATAATGCCTTTATTTCTTGGAAAACAAGCACTTCCCCAGTTCATGGAAGGCCACATGAGTTTATCCCCTAAGAACATGAGTTTCTGCTCCGGTGAATCCCCACAGGGTTATCCCCCATATCTCAGAGAAGTCTGATTCATTTGTTTGTTTGATCCCACATATGATCTGGTGGCAATGTGGGATGAAATGAGCTTTCTGAGATGTTGACCTCAATCTTTCCATCACACTGGAAAGGAATGTGTGCTGGAGCATGTAAGCCAAAGAAGTGGTCCGCTGGTGAAGCTCCTTGATCTATCAAATACAAGCCACCGAAGGGAGAATCACATTTTGGAGAAGCGTCTGGGAGTATTTGGTAGATGTGATTTTAATGAAGTCTTCTAGTCAGTGGCCATTACAGCGGGCTCCAAGTGTAATTGGATTTGCCTCATTGAGTTCCAGCTTGTTATGGTCAGAGACTCCCTAAAAGATGCTGACGAGAGCATTGAGCTCTTGTGTGACTTATAGATTGCCTCAAACCTTGAATGTGCTCGTGAACCACCGACCAGGAGCCATGTGAAAACAGGGTCAGTTTTAGGACTTTCTAAAGTAAATGTGCTCAGATCCAAAGAAAAGAGACATGTGGTCAGGTCACCCATATTTTTAGGATTCTGGCATCATCTTAGTTTGATTTGACTCATTTTTTTTATGTTCCAAAAACCGATGTGTCAAAGCCTGCACTGTTGAGCCAGTGGCCTTGTATGAGGCTCATTTCCACCAGAAAATGCTTTGGTACATCATAATAATGACATGAAAAGTTATAATTATCACACAAAACTCAAAATTTACATATATCTTAATTATGACAAAAAGTCCAATTTATGAGATAAAAGTCATAATTATGGCATGAAAGTGGAAACTTTGACATACTAAATTATAATTCTGAGACTGACCCTGCATTCCATTCAGAAGGGCTCATCCCTGTGCCCTAATCCCTTTGGAGCTCTCTCTTCAGAGGGTAAACCCTTTGAAGGGATTAGGGCATTGGGATGAGCCCTTCCGAAAGGAACGCAGGGTGTGACGTCAAACAATTTCCTTGTGCAAAGGATCATGGGGGCCCGAAGTGTCCATCAGTTGTAACCTGCGAAATCCTTCATTCCGAAGGGCCCTTTGATGTGGCCAGTTTTGAGCACTTCGGTTTGGAAGGAACCTTCAGTATGGCAGCCATGATTGTTTTCACGCCGAAGTTCCCTTCAGAGAGCGATATATCCCATTTGCAATGCACCGAAAGAGTGAAAATTTACATAAGTCAGAATTATAACAAAAAGTGGCAATAATGACATACTACATCACAATTATGAAATAAAAGATCGAAATGAACAAAGTCAAAAATATAGATACACAGTCATAATTCAATACTCATAATTATGAGAAAAGTGGAAATTATGACATACTAAGTCATAATTGTTGAATAAAAGTTTGATATTAACAAAGTCAAAAATATAAGATAAAAAGTCATAATTGTGAAATAAAAAGTGGAAACTTTGATATACTAAGCCATAATTATGAGATAAGAAATGTCAAAATTGACAAAGTCAAAAATATAAAACCTCATAATTATGACCAAATGAGATATGAACCATGTGTACTGTATGTGCTTGGAAGTAAAGTGTCAGGTTACAGTCAGAGTAATCATGGGTCATGCCCAGCTTATCCAACTTTCCCTTATTATTGTTTCTCAAAAAGTCACATAGAAGTTTTATCTGCAAAGTATGACATATGCAAAGCTTAGAAACTTCAATCCCAAAGTTGTGTGGCCTGCTGTAGTGATGGGAAGATCGGATCACTTTCTCATTCGATCTCGTTCATCAGAATGAATAAATCTGTATTCAAGTCATTCCGTTTGTTTAAGTGGCTTTAAATGTTACACATTTAACAGATAAATTACCCAAACACATCCAACTTACGCCATCTTGATCATATTCCGAAATAAGAAACCATTATTATGCAGCCAAATATAATTTACAGGGAACATAAATAATTACTTTACCTTCCGAGTCTTTTGTTTATTTGTCACATGACAGACGTAATTAACGAATCATGATTGACCCATCACTAGCCTGCTGTAACTTTTGAAGTGCTCTATCCAAAACCTTTTCACTTTACACCAGTCCCAAACAAAAAGACAAATTTGAGATTATTCCTAACCTTGGGATCCAAATTTAGGCCTTTTGTTAAAGGTGTCCATAAGAACATTGTACTAATGTCATATCCTAGAGTCGACCTAGTAGTAATGCTGACTCACTGGGGCGGTGTTGCCTTCCCGAGTGTCTATGATGTACTTCCTCAGAGCAAAGCGTTCCTGCTTCCCAAGGTTGCATTTCCTGCTTGACCTTTGGCTCAGCTTCCATGATAGGGTTTGTCACACCATTCCAGGAACCAAGCGGTGAGGCCTCCACCTACATAGGCACGTATAAATCTGTTTCATGCATGTTGTAAGCCAGACTGGGCGTTGCAAAACAATAGGGGGGCTTCCGGCAATACGAAAAAGATGAATGGGAGTGGTACATAACTAAAGTAACAGTTTGGGAATTTGGTGTGAAAACTGGAGTGAGATGATATCAACTTGCAGGGTCATAAATGGTGCCTCTCAGTAATGGAGTTTCATAAACTTCAACATTGTGGAGTTTCCTCCCAGATACTCCAAGGCACGTCATATTTCCTTCCTTTTCTCAAGCTTTGGCACAAATTTGTGGTGAAGGCAACTTTCAGGGTCAAAATAATGACAACATAGGATGTGAAAACACATCCATTTTATTGGCACATTTTATGATCTTCTCACAGCACAGCTGGGCTCCAGAGATCTTGGCAATTTCCTGGAGGGTCTGCTTCTTGACAGGAGTTTGAGTAGCATTCAAGCTAATTATGATTTCTACAATTGTGACTGTCAGACCTTGAATTCATCAAAAACTTTGCAAGGGAACAATATATAGGTCACCTGAATGCATTTTGAACAGACTGTTTATCGTTTCTTGTTCTTCTTTTGAAAGAAAATGTCATAAATGATTGTAGCAAGTGACTGAGAACAATTTTGTTATCATTGCAATATGAAATCATAAAACAGCTGCAGCATTCATATGTGACCTAGTTCTCCTGAGTAGGAGTCAACGTTTCCCACTCAGTTTACCACACAAACTGTGTGTCTTTGTCTACAAACATCACTAACAAGATTTTTGGGGGATTTTGGCATCATCTTAGTTTGATTTGACTCATTATGCATGCCCGAAAACCATAATTTCATACTGACCTACCGGAGAGGGAAAAGATGTGCCAAAATCTTCTCTGCTGACCTAGTGGTCTTGTATGGAAGCCAAATAAGAAAACAAGCAAAAATTATGACATACTAACTCATAATTATGAAAAAAGTACAAATTGACAAGTTGCAAAACTGACATTATTATGACTTAGCATCTCTTAACTGTGCCCATTTATGTCACAATCATGACTTTTTATCAACAGTTTATCTCATAGTTATGACGTAGTATCTCATAATTATGATTTTTTTTTTAAATCTCCTGTTTGGCTTTTTAACACACAATGTGAACTTTTTATGTCAAAATTATGTCTTTTATCTCTTAAATATGACTTACTGTAGTATCTCATAATTATGGTGTAGTATCTTATACTTATGACTTTTTATCTATAGCTCACGATTTTGACTTGTGTTATAATTTTGACTCTTAATCTCATAATTATGACTTTTTATCTCATAATTCTGGCTTTTTGGCTCATCATTTTGACTCATGTCATAATTTTGACTATTTATCTCCTTAATGTAGGATTTTTAGCTCATAATTTCAATTTATGTCATCATTTTGGCGTTTTATCTCAATTTTGGCTTTTTAATCTCATGTTTGGCTTTTTAACAATGTTGTTATAATGTCACAATTGTCTTTTATCTCATAATTATGATTCAGTATATCATAATGTTGATTTCTTATCTCATAATTATGGTGTAGTATCTCATACTTATGACTTTTTATCTCATAATTATAACTAAGTATCTTATAATTTCAAACGTATCCTGTCGTGTGTGTTTTCAGTTTTCATAATTAGGTTAGATTAGATTTTTTTAGATTAAATGGCTTTGCTTGAGGAATGCAGATATTTTAAATCTATTTTAATCATTAATCTTGTTGTAAACAAACATAAAGCTAAACTGCAACTTGGACAACACTTATAACACATAAAGGCTATGCACTGATTTTATTTAGGCTACCAAAGGTCTGCAGAAGATATCACTCTTCAGAAGGGATATGATGATGTCTGTTTGATGACCACGCCTCAATACCCTGACAGCTAGCGTTAGCATTGGCTAAAGCACCGAGCTCTGGCTGTGCTCCAGTAAGCAGTGCATCCCAAAATGTCATTAATCGCAGTTCAAATACAGCGTTCTGCTGCCTCAGCACTTCTCTGCAATCTCTGTTTCAGATTTGCTTCTTGCTCCCTGGGCCAACATCTGCAATAAATGAAAGCCTTCTATCGTATGAATGTTGAAATGGAATATGGTGGTAACTTAAAAAACTGGTCCACCTACACGATGTGTCTGTTGGATTGAATATCACTGCTTCAACCATACACCACCATGCTGGACTCGGACACAGCGCTCAGAGTGAGCAGCGTCCTGATGGGAAAAGTAATTCAAAACTATCGAATCACACCAGCAGGCATATGCTGATGTTCCCAGGCCTGACAGTGTGTGGAAAACCAGCAGTCAACCTGGATAAACGGCTGCTTAAAGAAATAGTACAATATTCTGTCATTATTTACTAACTCTCATGTTATTTTAAAGTTGTATGACTGGCTTTTGTACAACATGTTGACGCTGCTCTTTGCAGCACTATGAAAGCATTCATAATAAATTCTCAAGAATTTCTCAGAGCTGAAAGTAAGGCAGTTTGGAGTGACATAAGGGTGAATAGATGGCAGAATTTATTTTATTTATGTATTTATTTTATGAACATCCCCTTTATTTCAAAGCAGTGTCTATTTTATACAATGCAAATAGTTAACCTGTTGACAGATTATTTTCACTAACTCCACCCACAATTCCCCAGAGGTTTGTACAGTTTTAACCATTCCATATCACATTTAGTGCATTGCAATGCCATTTGATAATTAATATTTAACCAAGACATGTCAGTTGACATCAATCAACTGACATCAATGACCGCAAATAGCATTGTTTTTTTGTGCATCATAACCGAGTGACATGTCACGTTTAAGTAATCAGAAAAAAAGTTCAAATGAGGTCTCGCTTTCACAAGACCCAACAATATGATGTTAAAATAAACAACTGGGAATTGGTTAAAAACACCACAGACGTGATTATTAAATTTTTAAGTCGTGATTGTGAGGAATGGTGAAGGGTGTTATATCATTATATATAAAATGAGTTATTTTCAGGGTTATCTTCTGTTTTGTGGTTTTGTACAGTTTTTCTTTGTTCCAGTTTTTCCACTCTTGGTTTGTCTCCTTGGTTAATGATTAATTAGCTAACACCTGATGTTGATTTCTTTGATTAGTTTGGTCTGTATTTAAACCCTGTGTTTTGTTCAGTTCTTTGTCCATTCTACTGTGTTGATAGTTCTGTTCAGGTTAGTGTTTTGTTTCTTTTGTTTCTTTTCTTTTTTTTTTTTCTTTTTTTTATATTGAATAGAATAACTGTTGCATTTAATTGATATTAAACCTCATAAGTGAATGGTTTTGAATGATCCACATAAGCAGCAACTGCACAAATAGATTTCACACGAGGCTTACAGGAGATTCAGCTCACAATGATTTTGGTGTTAGTATGTTGGCAAGCTAACAATGTAAAATCCTAATGAAAAAAAACAAATGATACACACAAATACTGGATAAAATATTACATTTTATTTAAACGATAACCAATTTTTCAGTATTAACTGAATTTATAAATCGATTTTCTCATTTTGTCCACAATCTTAAATATATTTTATGCATTTTTGTTAAAATACATGCTTATTACAGTGTTATAGTATTACTTATGTACTATTATAATATTAAACATAACATTTTAGCTTTTATTTTTATATTTTCATTTTAATTTTGTAGTTTTCCATAAAATGTTGAAAATGTTGAAAACTGAAATAAAACATTTTTTTTTTTTTTTAAGTTGTTTCTGAGGCAACATTTCTTATTTTCATTTAGGTTATCTTGTTGTACTTAAATAACTACAAGTAAAATTTAATTAAAATTAATAAAAAACTACATAGACAAAAAACAAATAAAAATGTAAAAAGCAAAAAAAAAAAAAAAAACTAAAACTTTAGCACTGTTTCCATATTTTATTTATTTCCAGCTTTATTTCAATTAATAAATTTTTTTGTTGTAGTTAACAATAACGACACTGCTTACTTTTAGGGATAAATTCATTACATTTGTAATATTTAATATTTATACGTTTAGCAGACACTTTTATCCAAAGTGACTTGCAAATGCAGAGTTTGGCCAAAAGGTGGTATAGGAAAGAAAAAGCAGGAGTTTTATGCTGAACAACCTGTGTGATGGTTGAAAATTCATCTCACTTCTATTTGGATCAGATTCACCGAGCGTGTTTCCTCCTTTCCCAAGTAAATGATGTTTAAGGTGGACAGATGAGCGTTCGCTTCCTCCTATGGTTGGGTTTCGATGAGGGGAGCAGCTGTGTGACCGGCCTCCTCACCAGCTCCCAAAGTCTCTCTTAACCCTGTAAAGCCTGACATATGAAACATTAGCCATAAAATATCATTTTTGGAAATGGAACTGTTTATTGAACCTTCAGACAAAGTATTTAAAAGTTTGTGTATATATATTTTGTTGAGTATCATATTTGATCTATCAGGCTTTTATGGCTCATATAGTCTGATATACTTTTACTTACTTTATTTTTAGTCATTTAGCAGACGCTTTTATCCAAAGCGACTTACAAATGAGGACAACAGAAACAATCAATTGTAGTATTAAAACAACTAAAACTGAGCCAAAACTAAAATCTAAAACTTTATAAATAGTATATATACACGCACATTTAAAAAAAATAATTAAATAAAAATGAAAAATGCATATGACAAAATTTCTAAACTTAACATTTAAATGAAAACAAAATAAAGCTACAAACAATTCAAAATATTAAGAGAACAAAAGGTATAAGAGTGTAATAATGACTCTAACATAAAACTATGTATGTACACACACACACAGACATATATGCACACACACACACACACACGCATATCCATAAATTCAATATTATTTCATTTCCATGTAGTTTGTTGAAGTACTAAAATAACTCAAATTAAATAAAACTAAAACTTAATAAATAACACATACAGACATAATAGAAAAAAAACAAATAAAATGACAAACATTACTGTAACTAAAATTAAAATAGATAACATATACAAATCAAACTACATTAGTTTAACAGTAATCCTAAAAAAATAACTGTGCCAAACATACAAGTAAGAAATGGTTATAAAAACTGAAAGAGAAGTGAAACAAGTAATAGGAAAGAGAATAAATGAAAAGCGATACTTATCCCTTGCCGGTGTCCCTGTCCGGTGGAGTCGCACGGTAGAGTCGATGGTCTTTACACACTTCAGTCTTCACACGACAAGGGCTGCCACGACCGCTGCCGCGGTATAATTACTTTTTTTATACCCGTCTAACAAATCACTAATTGAATTCAGCTGGACACACTTTCCTGTTAATCACAATAAATGGCCACGCAAGCGCAGACACTAACAAGGTACGTACGAGACCAAACGCGATTTCAGCACGTCTCCACTCAGATATAAAGGATAAAGATAAAGATATAAAGGGGATACAAAGAAAAAAAACAGATCAGTTTTATTCAGACTCAAACTGAGCAAAAACATTTAATTTGGTGCAATTTGGTATTTCTATGATAAAATTCTGATGCTTGTAACATAAATCAATGAGATTCTTATAAGAGTACAGCAGATACTGACATAAAATGATCTAAATATCACTCCAATAATATGTCTCAGTAAGATGAGATTGAAATGATCCAAACATATAATGCAATGCATTCCGATGCTGATTGACAGATGAAGAAATAAATGCTCCTCAAAAGATGTGAGATGTTCTGGAGGCTTGTTAAGATCATTCCTCCGCTGAGGAACAGTGAAAGTAAAGCTTTTGGAAACAAACGCTCCTCAAAAAAACCTGATGATCAGATTTGAGATGCACTCATTTTTCAAAAAAAAAAAAAAGATTGATGGAGAATCAAGTAAAGCTGAGCTGCTTCAGTCCAGTAAGTGTTCATCTGGAAACATGATTGTGGTTATTCTGATGTTTACTTGATAAAAATCAGTCAAGATTTGACAGAAAAAAAGACACGTGTAGCAGTAGCTGAAGCTGGATGCTTGAACAATTACACTAAAAGAGCTTTTACTGGATAAAAAAAAAAAACTTTACAACAGCAAAATTGATCAATCAGATATGATACATCAGGCTTTATAAGGTTAAAAATGGTCCCTTTCCTTCTCATACACATGATGGCTTTATTACAAGACACCTGGGAATCTCATTGGACCCCGTTCACTCGTTTCACTTTATTGTATCCTGCTTTTTGAATCGGATACATTCTGACTGGACGGTTTCCCGCGTCATGCCCACCTGCCGTCTCCTGTTCACTGGTCAGAGGACAGGGAGGTGAGGGACAGGGATGGGAAGGAGAGTTATTCTGGATTCGGAGCCTGGGGCTTTTCCTTCCTGTGGTTTAATGGCCCACCGACTGGTGGCTGGCTTTCATCTGCGCGGGTGAATATCTCACACAGATTTGCCTGAGATGTTGCACAAGCCTCGGGGAAGTCCAGGGAAATCAAACCGGATGGCAGGATACGCTCAGGGTTTCATCGCTCTGTGTGTGTGTGTGTGTGTGTGTGTTTGCACTTACTTAACCATATTTTGGGGACAAATTTATACTTAGAAGTGAACTAAACTTTACAAAACGGCCTATTGGGGACATCCTCATTTGTAAAAAATATGATTTAAAAAATAGTAAATAACTATTTTTTTAACCCTCATAATGCTTTCACAAACACATGAACCACACCAAAGAAAAAAAAAAGTTTATAACTCATGATTGTTCAAAAATAGGCTAAATTTATGAAACCTACATATTTATTTCTAAAAAAAAAAAAAAGAAGAAAGAAAAAAAAACAAATATTACTATATTAAAAGTTTTCACACAAAATAGATTTGTTTAACTTGGATAAAATTTCAATTTCAGAACAAAGCAATCAATTTTTCATGTTGCAGTGGCTCGTACATATTCATATTTATCAACAAAATTCAGTCCCAAAAGTGTGTGAGATATGGGGAAAAGGCTGAATATATTTCACAAAAGTTTTGTGACACTATAACTTCATAGATAATGTTACAAAAAGTGACACCTAATGGTAATTGTGTAAAAAAATAATATAAAATAAAATAAATTAAATGAAAATGGTTATTTTCCTAAAAAAATATTTAAAAAATGTGTAGTTTGAGTTTTAATTAATTTATTTATTGTCTCTTTAAAAAATGTATTTATCTTACAAAATACAAATTTTAATTATTTATATTTCAGTCCAAATGCATAAGGATACATTTCAAGTTGTTCCTAACCTGCATGAGTTTCTCTCTTATGTTGAAAACAAAAGAAGACATTCTGAAGAATGTTGGTAACCAAACAGTCATAGTACAACAACTTCCACAGTATTTTTTCCCCCATACTATGTAAATTAATGGCTACCGTCAACTGTTTGGATACCATCATTCTTTAAAACATCTTCTTTTGTGCTCAACATATGAAAGACATCCATACAGATTTGTAAAACATGAGAGTGAGTAAATTAAAGCATCAGAGCATAGATATGTGATGCATGATAGTATCTGCAGAGCTCTAACTGCTCAAGGAAAGAAATAAAGCGTCTGACGTGAAAAGCAGCACATTCTGATACAGTTCAAGGGTCTTTGCCTTCAAAACCTGCAAAAAGATCCCACAGAAGCTGAGTATTGATAGACGTCCAGACTGAACGATACGGCGACTGCGTTATAACAGTGTGGGTTAAATCACATCATCTGCTTTTGATTTCCTGAAGGACCATCAGAACAAAGAGCTTTTGCCACGTGCTGGTGCAGATACTGCAACATGAGGCCTGCGATGCTGGAAAACCACTTTAATATGAAACAAAAGGGCTTGATTGATGACAATGCCAGACAGAAATAGCTCTCTCTTGGAGGTCGGCATCAAATGGTGAAGAATGACACAGTTTAATGCGAAGAGGACAGAGTTTTCACCTGGGAGAACAAGCTTGTTTACGACCGAGATCTCGGTTTCTTATTAGAGCGATCAGTGTGTATAAGAAACCCCAAGATGGAACTAAAGATGCTTTAAGCAGATTAAATGCTAATGGATGATAGATTGGAAAACTGCACGACTGTTTCACATAAAGAGGAAAAAGCAGAACAGAGGGTCGTGGCACTTTTGGAAACCAGTCAAAACACTTATATAAACTCTTTCTTGTTTTATTTGAGGAATTAATCAAATGCAGTCCCTTTGTGTGGTTTTGACAGTGCAAATCAGGCAGTAAATGAACTCTTGAGGATTATTTATCAAGACGACAGCTGCTGGCTCTTCAGAGATGCAACAAGAAACATGACAAATATACTACAATGTTGCTGTTGTTTTGGGCTGCAGATGATTCCTCATCATGCGTCTTGACACTTGAGGGTGGAAAACAGCATAGCAACCACCTAGCAACCAACAAGAGCTTCAAAAGGGTTAATTACACTGAAAAATGGTGTTGGATTTACTTAAAAAATGACAAGTACACTGAATTAAATGTGAAATTTTGTAGTAAAACTGAAATAGCCTAGTATTTCCTTGAAAGAAATCATTTTTTACAGTGCTTTTATATAATTAGTTGTAAATAAATTGGTGATTGTTTTGTACAGTTTTTTGTACTTTAAGATCTCCATTCATCTGTTCCTGTTACGTATGACAAAAGCAGTATTAAATACCACTAGGCATCTGTAAATAAGCTTTATGCTTATTATATTTATGCCTCATTAAGCACAGATAGTAATGTTTCTGTCTATCCTGAATATCTGTGATTTAATTGTGCCATTTCTTGTTTTTTATTATTTTTTTTATCATAATTATTATTTTTATTTTTTTTATTTTAATTTTACTTTATTTTTTTTCTCTTTTTCAGCACTTTATAATAACTGGCTTTTGAAAACCATTGAAGGGAAATTTCCATTGACCTGCTTTGCCAAGAAAATGTCATCTGGCTGAAAAGCTTGGACTTATATTTTTTGTGAGTACAAAACTTTTTTTTTTTTTTGACAATTTAAAATGTAAAACATTTAAGAAAGCTACAATAAAATGGCTTAATATATATATATATATATATATATATATATATATATATATATATATATATATATATATATATATATTAAAAATGCCTAACTTAAGCATTTCTGTCTGTTTTTAAGATATTTTAATATTTTTAGTGACTAGATAGTTTTTTCTTAGAATTATTAGAATTAATATATATGTATTTATTTATTTGCTTGTTTGTTTATTTGTTTATTTATAGATTTTTGCTTTAACATTTCAAACTTTTCTTAAAACCACACTAAAATTGCTTAATATTACTGATATATAAATAAATAAATATTGTAAAACATGAGCCAATGGGGTATGAAAAATTACTCAGTAATATTAAGCCATTTCACTGTAGCCTTGATAAAATTTAGTCTGAAAAACGTCAAATAATAATAATAAAATAAAATGAAAAACTCACAAAAAATATCATTTATATACTGTACATCCTCTGTGAATATATTGTATTAATATTATTTAATACTACTGGAAATAAATAAATAAATAAAAGTACTTACCTTTCAAGCATTTCTGTCTATCTGTAATAAAATATTTTTATATTTTAGTGACTACATTTATTTACATTATTTATTTATTTATTTATTTATTCATTCATTCATTTTAAATGTAAATATTTATTTAAATAATTGAATAATTAAAATATCTATTTGAATAATTTTAAATATATATTTTTAATTTAATTTAAAAAATAATAATGTTTTGAAAAATATATTTATTTATTATTTTATTTATTGAGGATTTTTTTAGGGAATTTCACTCACCTTTTGAGCATGTCTGTCTCTTTTTTTTTTTTTTTTTTTAAGATCTCTTAATATTTTTATTATTTTTATTTATTTTTTTCAGCACCTTATAATCACTAGTTTTTGTAAACCACTAAGGGGAAATTTCCCTTGATCTGCTTTACAAAGAAAATGTCACCTGACATCTCTAACCAGCTCGAGGCATTGACCCGCTGCAGGACGGCTTTTGTTACAAGTGTTTAAATGGCAGATGACATGCAACAGAGCGGTTTAAAGGACGACCGGCTGCTTTCAAAGAGACTGAATGAGTTTAGTCAAGGGTGGCAGTGAAGACCTGAGCCATTTAAGGTGAAAAACTGCACTTCAACATCACTATTACTATTGCTCAAACACTGAGATTTCAACAAACCCCTAACAAATACGTCACCTGTCAAAGCAACACTAACGTTAGTTTTATAGCCGTTTTTATAAAGTGTAGCAGATTCTTGTGGTCATATTTACAAGACATTATGAGTTTTATAAGTTATGCTATAACACTTCATAATTGCTTAGTAAAATGCCACACTATTAAACACCATGTCTACTGTTTGTGTCTTTGTTTAATTATCACCATGAAAATAAACAAGAGAAAAGAATTGGCAAAAAAAAAATTAAATAAAATAAATAAATAAAATCACCAAATTGATCTGCACATATAATGATATTTTTCGAACAGTTCTCTCATCTTCCACTGGTCAGAAAAAAGCAGATAGTCCCACCCCAAACTCATGCCATTGGTCAAATCACTTATTGCTGGTCAGGATTCTCAAGAAAACACCAATGTTTTGGAAACGTTTCAGTGAAATCAGCCTACAAATGCTTTACTTATACCTGACTGCATATTAACCTTAGGAGAAAATATTTTCATGTCTAAAAAACAGCACACATGACCTTTAATACTTCATGTGAGGGGTTAAAAGGACAGCGTTCAAGCTGCAGGTCAGAACATTCACTTCATGTGACCAGTGAAGAAAATATAACAAAATAAAAATGTGGAGCAATTATATAAATTCTGACACTAAACATTGCATGGAATGTTCAGCTGAAGCCATGTGTCAAATATCAGACATATTACAGCTGCGAGAGGTCAGGGTCTGTTTGGTCAACAGCGTCTCACAGTATGTCTGATGCTGTCAGAAGACATTAACGTCCCCGGCTGTGTTTGTGTGTAACATCATTAGTTCTACAGGACTGACCTGCTGTCTGACGAATACCATCAGAGTATCAGTGGCAGGATTTACATTGAAGTATATTCAATACAATATATTCACAGAGGATGTACAGTATATAATTTTTTTTGTTTTGTTTTTGACGCTTTTCAGACAAAATTTTATCAAAGCTAAACTGAAATGACTATAGCTGAAATTTTTTTTTTTTTTTAAAAAGTTATTTTGCAAACCCCATTGGCTTATGTTTACAATATTTATTTATTTATTTACTTACTTGTTGTATTTAATTGATACATTTTTCAATTTAATAGTTTAATTGTCACAACATTTTCTTAAAGCCATGTTAAAATGGCTTAATATAGCTGAAAAGATATGCTTATATTTCTTACCAAGTTTTTTTTTTTTTGAACACTCCATTAAATATTTATTTATTTATTCATTCATTCATTTAAATATCAATATAGATTTTCTGTATTTTTTTTCTTAAAGCAGTAATAAAATGGCCTAAAATAATATTTTAGTCCATTTTTACAGTATGTACCCCATTCTCTGATTTTTTTTCAAATAATTACTGATTTATGATAATATTAATATTATACTTATATTTAATTATGTTTTAACATTTTTCCAACTACATTTTCTAAAGCTGCACTAAAAGGGTTTAATATTGCTGTTTTTAATGTTGCTGAAGAAAAAAAAAAACACATAAATTGATTTAACCTTCCAGCATTTCACTCTATTTTTAAGACCTCGTAATATTTTAGTGCATAGATGTTTGTGTTATTTTTGTGTGCACCATTGGTCCTTTTTTTTTTTTGTATATATTTCTATTTGTTTTGTTATAGCAGGACATTATTTTGCAATTCTGAAGCCACTTTTTTTTTTTTTTTTTAAATACCACAATCGGTACCAGACTTTTCAGGCAGCATCATTACGATCACATTAGTAAACATGTTGGTCAGTAATTTATCAAAAGTCTTCAATAGTGTTTTAATGACAGTGTGTGCTGCTCTGTCGCGTATCTCACAGGTACGATGCAGAGGAGCCAAACGCATCCAAACCGCAGCCCAGTGCTTCTTGGAAGTGAGACTTTCAGCACCGTCCCGCGTCCAACTGCCCTGGCCCCGTTATTTGATGAAGGAGTGGAAAAACAAAATGCAAGACACGACTCTCTTCAGGCGTCTACTTTCTCTGCAATTATTCACAGTTACCTGCATTTGCCAAAGGGGACTTCCACTGTTCTAGGGCCGCAGCATGCAGGAACTGCAGACGAGCTGCGATCCCAGGCTCTATGTGATGGGTTCGAGTTTCGGTCTGGCCCAGTTTCATCCTCATCCAGAAAAAGCCTCCTCCAGAAGCCCATGTGCTCCCAAAACTAGGTCAGAGTTTTGTTATGTTTAATTATGTTTTGTAAATGTGAAAGGAGTTGGATTTCAGCATGCATGTGCTCTGAATTACTGCAAAGTCTCACTGCAGTCGATGTGAACGGATCTATTTCTATCACATCAGAATGTATACAAACAACCGGAGCAAGAAGCCATTAGCTCTGTATACAGTGCTGCACTGTCAAGACTTGATTTAAAATGCAAGTCTGATTAAAAAAAAATAAAAATCTGTTTAAAGCTTATAATGTGCATTTAAAAACGCAACATGTGCCAACCATCCTTTGTAATGAGAATTGTTTATAAAACTTTAAGGGCTCTCTGTGGTTTTTCCGCCAAAATAAAAGCTCTGGTTTAAAGTTTGAAAGCAATAAAGACAGTCAAGAATATTGATATTGTAATTTTACCGTTTTCTGGAAAAAAGAAAAATAAATAAATGAATAATAATTATTATTATTATTATATTAAATAGTATTAAATAGTAATTAACTATATTATTAAATAGTCTTTTTATAGTACAATAATATTATTACTATATATTTCTTTATTGGTTTGTTTAACTTAAAATCACTTACATTTTGATCATTTTTGTTTACACACTAAAAATGCTGTTTTTTTTCTTTTTTTTTAACCCAAATGCAGGGTTCAGCTTGTTGGGTCATTTTATCGGGTTGCTTTTAGTATTTGTACCCAGGCGCTGGGTAGTTTTTATTCATTATAATTTTATTTGATTTTATTCGTTTATAATACTCAGTTTAATTTAATTTGATGTTAAAATATGTTCGGTAATCTCAGTACTGTTTGTTTTTGGGCAGGTTTTGGGGTCAGTCACGGCATCTTTCAGCTACGAGTAAAACGTGAAGTCTAAAGTTCGCATTTCCCCCGCGGACAGCAGCCTGTCACCGGCTCAGATTTCGGCGACACACCGGCACGAGAATTAGCACTATTTTGGTAAAAAGTTATTACAGAGAATGGTTGAATACACTTAAATTAAAATACTACTTTTAAATGTTACATATTTTATGTCTAAAATGAGTTTAAATGTATGTAATATTGTAAACTATGCTGTATTCACCCAAATAAATTTAAATTTTCTTGTATTTTGTCCACGTTTTCTTGCTTAATAATAAATGTTCATCTTTTGATTATTGCTGTTGCCTCTAGTAATTCTGTATGGTTGTTTCAATTTCCAGTCTATTTCAAGCCAGCAATATAATAATTTTTAAACAATAGCTGACTTAAATAAAACGACCCAGCATGTTGGGTAAAAACATTTAACCCAACCAGCTGAGTCAAAATAACCTAGCATGAGTTCTGTCCAAAATTTACCCAGCGCTGGGTTGCCAAATAACCCAAATTGGTTTGTTTTTAACCCAGCATTTTTTAGAGTGTAATTTTAAGATCTCTTAATGTTTTAGTGACTAGATTATTTTGTACATTTCTTACCAAGTAACTTTTTTTAATTTTAATGAAATAATATTTAGAATTAAAATTATATTTAATTTAATTTTTATATAAAGCATAATAATAATAATAATAATAATAATAATAATTATTATTATTATTATTATTATTATTATTATTATTATTATTATTATTATTATTATTATTAGTGTTACTATTATTGTTAATAGATAGATAAATCAGCTAAGTAGTAGTAAGGCGTGGCCCGCTGAATTCAATAACAAGGTATCAGGTGAGTATATAATTGTTTAGTACACCGCGGCAGCCCTTGTGTGAAGACCGACGAGTGTAAAATCCAGCGACTCTACCTGCGCCACTCCACCGAGCAAGGACACCAACAGGGCACTTGAGTATTGCTTTCCCCCCCTTTTCTTTACTTATTGTACAATTTGTTCTCATCTACTTATTTTAGTCAGTTGTACTCATTATGTGCTTTTAAAACTCTACTATTACCACTAACACTGGTTAATTGCGCTCTGTACGTTGGAGGCAGCAAATTCCTAACAGTCTGCATACTGTCCCTGAATCACACACAATTACTATTTCCCACCCTGTTAAAATCCACGTTGTAGTTGTTTATTGTCCCCCAGGTCAACTGGGTAACTTCTTGGAGGAGCTGGACGGTACTCCTCTAGTGCTGCTCGATGACTTCAACATCCACCTAGAAAAACCTAGAAAAACACTCTGCTTGCCTCATTTGACCTCAAGCGAGTGTCTACTACAGCTACTCACAAATCAGGTAACCAACTGGACCTTATCTACTCTTGAATTTTGGGTGAATTCTAAATGTATTTTAATAAACTGAATCATGTGTGCATTCTCTGGGTGTGTTTTTGTTTGGTTTTTGTGATATACTTGATGATGTCTAATCGTATATTGTTAAAACAACAAGGATGATATTATCATAGACAATACATCTCTACTAGTAATATATATTTGTCTACTGGTTTATTAATATATAAATTCTATTTCAATAAACTTTAAAGAGTAAAGTTAGGGTTATAGGCATATAGCACACAACTTAAATGACCAACTGTTGAGGTGCTTTTCTGGTGCTT
Source organism: Spinibarbus caldwelli (assembly GCA_039654775.1). Classification (NCBI taxonomy): domain Eukaryota; kingdom Metazoa; phylum Chordata; class Actinopteri; order Cypriniformes; family Cyprinidae; genus Spinibarbus; species Spinibarbus caldwelli. The sequence goes on from CM077224.1 coordinate 1,634,354, forward strand.
TTCTGACTGTATAACTCACCATTCAATTTCCTCATGTGGACAACATATCTCAGACATTCTACTGAACATCTCCATTTGTGTCTTACTGAAGAAATATATCATACAGGTTTGGAATGACCTGAGGATGAGTAAATGATGACTTTTGCACAAATTATTTCTTCAGCATGCTCTTCTGTTTACTTTCAAGCTCCTTTCTAACTAAACACAGCCCTTTTTGAATCAGTATAGATTTGTGATCCCAGGCTGTCCTGTTTATTTCAGACGTAGTGGCACGGCTTTGCCAAGACTGCAATTCGTTTGTTATGGTTTGGTTTCCCGTTAAGATACCGACACATCGTGTTTCCTGACGTCACACAGACAAGACATACCGAGTCGGGTTTCAGAAACACGGTGTTGTGCTGGCGACCCTGATTGAGTTTGAACACAGTAAATCTCATCTGAGAAGCAGGAACATCAAGAAACCAAGTTTATGGCTCGTCTCGCATGTAACCACAAATCTCTCTCAGCTGCTCTCGATTGGGCCTGGAGACCTCTTAATTTGGAGCAAGACCATGGCGGTGCAAGAATGCGTATTGTAATAACAGACGCTTGAGGATGGTACAAGACGAGCTGAAAGATGAATGGCCACCGAGAGTGTCAAAAAGATTAGATGGCAAAAATCAACGCAGCAAACTACCAAAAGACCAGATAAACATGGTCATCCAGAGATCATATCAAAGTAATATTTTGTCATCATTTACTCACCCTCCTGTCATTCCAAGCCTATATGATTTTAATTCTTTAGTAAAAAATCAATTTCTGTAGTCTTCACATTGCTCTCTTTCACGCAACAACAGTTAATGAACATTAACTGCTCCTCACAAATCTATCAAATGACTTCCAGAGTTATTATAAACCAAAACCTAAAACCATAAATTTAAAAAAAGTTGCCTGAAATATAATATTACTGAAAATAAAATAAAATAAACTTTTAATTTGAGCTGTTTGCCAAGGCAACATTTCTTGCGTAATTTCTTAACTTGTGTATGAAAATAACTAAAACTGAAGCAAAAAAAAAAAAAAAAAACTATAAACTGTTTAAAATTACTGAAAAGTTTAACTAAAATAAAAAATGTAAAATATGAAAATTAAAACTGACTCATAATATTAATTAAAACTATAATACCGCATAACACTGATGACTTCAGAAAACTTGCAATATAGTGCACAAATTATGTACATCTCTGTTAGTTTTTTTTTTTTTTTGCATTATTTATGCTATTATAGTATTTATCAGTATTTTGAATTAGTTTTTGTTTTATATCTTAATGTTTCATTTTAATTTAAACTAAGTAATTTTATGTGATATTGTAATTTTATAGCTTTAATCTATTTTATTTCAGTTTTCATTTTGGTAATTGCACTACTCTTATTTCAGTTATCTCAGTTATATAACTCATACTTTATTTTAGCTTCTCATTTTTTTTATTTCTCATTTACATTTACTTATTATTAATATTATTATTCCTTTTAAAATACAGACAAAAGAAACAAGAAAGAAAAAATTTCAAAGAAACAAGAGAGTTAAGTTGGGAATATTAAGGAATAATGGTTCTCATTCCGATTCATTTAGTATTTTCAAGAAGCCTTTTTATTTCTCTAGTATTTATTTCTCATCATCAGACTCTGATTGGCATCTGCATTGGTTTATAGGATGCAGACGTCCCCCAAGTGGTTGTCATGAAAAGTTATTCAGGGACAGTATTTTGTTAACCCCTTTTTAAGAAGAGCGGTTCTTGATTCCCAAACTACTGGACTGAAATCGCACGTCTGACAGAGCGCTGTGGTTTCCAGCGGTGTGACGGTGGACTTCAACAATGTGTTTATGGTCAGTCTTAACATCGCATCACTGCAGGCCACAGCCACGGCCTGATGGAGCCAATTCCTTGAAATCAGTCAATCCCAGCACTAAAGTAAATCTCAGATGCTCCTGAAAAATGAATCTGTGGAAAAAACACATTTGAGCCCAATGTCAGGATTAGCTATCCCCCGAACGCTCACGCTGCCAGGAACCGAATGAGTCGAATGGAGCGTTGTGTTTCAAAACAACATGTGTTTCATAATGCTCATGAGAGCTCCTTCTTCTCATTATTAATTTGGACAAACTTCACAGAGTGTTTAAGATGCTGGATGTTTCATATCTTATGGGATGCTGTTTAATCCCATATCTTTAGTAGGCCAAGTGGGAAATAATTATTATTGGCCTATATTCCTGTTTTATCCTGGATTCTCAAAGTCTTCACATTATTTTGTTTATGAGCATAAGTTTTTATTAAATATATATTTTTCATTTAAAGGGTTAGTTCACCCAAAAATGAAAATTAGCCTGTTATTTACTCACCCTCGAGGCATCCTAGGTGTATATGACTTTCTTCTTTCAGATGAATCCAATCAGAGTTATATTAAAAATTGTCCTGGCTCTTCTAATCTCTATCATTGTAGTGGGTATGTGTTTCTGTTCCACAGTCCAAAAGACGTCAAATAAAGGGCGCGTATCCGTAATAAATCGTGCCTCACACGGCTCCGGGGGGTGAATAAAGGCCTCCTGTAGTGAATCCATGCATTTTCGTAAGAAAAATATCTATATTTCAAATGTAATAAACACTTCTCTCTCACTTCATCTAACTGTCATAAGCGGAAGTCGTTCCAGCGGATGACGTAGGACGTCGGCTTTGCGTGATTAGTGACGAACGCGGGGAGAGAATAAAACAAAACAATACGTGAGTCACGAATTAGAAGTACAAACTGAGGATTTGTAAAGAAAAATGTCGGAGGATTTCGATATAAGCCAAGAGGAGACTGGTTTTTCTTTGCTAAAGTAAGGAAACTTTTGTTCCTTTGCTCCTGTAAACAAAGTCGCGAGACTAGCATATCTCACCGGAGTTTACGCTACACCTATGTCCTACGTCATCCGCCGGAACGGCTTGCATGTATGACAGTTAGCAGAAGTGAGAGAAAAGGGTTTATTACGTTTGAAATATGGATATTTTTCTTATAAAAATGCATGGATTCGCTACATGAGGCCTATATTAACCCCCCGGAGCCATGTGAGGCATGTTTTATTACGGATGCATGCGCTTTATTTGATGTCTTTTAGACTGTGGAACAGAAACACCTACCCACTGAAATGGTAGAGCTTAGAAGATCCAGGACAATTTTTTTAATATAACTCTGATTGAATTCATCTGAAAGAAGAAAGTCATATACACCTAGGATGTCTCGAGGGTGAGTAAAACACAGGCTAATTTTCATTTTTGGGTGATCTAACCCTTTAATCTTGCCTAAATTCACCCAAAAATGAAAATTTGCTGGAAATGTGCTCCCCCTCAGGTAATCAATTATGTAGATGAGTTTGTTTCTTCATCAGATTTGGAGAAATGTGTCATTGCATCACTTATCACTCATACTTTAGTTAAAAACATCTTAATGCTGGATTTGTTTCAGCTTTAGTCTTCTGAAGATGTTAACTGATGGACTGGAGTGGTGTGGATTACTTGTGGATTACTGTGATGTTTTATCAGCTGTTTGGACTCTCATTCTGATGGCACCCATTCACTGCAGAGCATCCATCCTAATCTCGGATGGCTTGAAATTTTCATTTTTAGTCATCTATTCCTTTAATTTATTTCTACTCAACATTTGTTTTCGGTTCAGAAGTTAAAGTATTAACCTGCTCTGAAGCCCGTATAATGCTCACCATGTTAACTGATGTTAACTGACAACATAACTTGATGATCTCTGGAAAATAGTCTGAATTTTGTGTTTATATTTTAAGTCATGTGATTTCCAGCAACAGCTTCTTGTACAACACCAACACCAGTTTTTGTGTGAGTATACAGCATATGACTTTAAACAGATTTGACAAGCACTACTCATTTTTTAAGTGAAAAACATCAGCACCCTCAACACGTGTTTATTAAAGCCCTCGCAGTTTTATTGCTTTATTATGATACTCTCAGTTTGCCAGTCCTTATACCAGCTTATTTTCCAGCGGGTATCTTGGCACAAACATTGCACTGGGAAAATATTTGACCCCACAGATGTGCTTATGAAATATTCCTCAGGAGATGATAAACTTGAAAACCCGAGTGTGCCAGCATTCATTTAATTTGAAGGGAAAATATTCCACTGTTTATGCAGTCTTGATAGCCGACCCATTAAACACCACGAGAAATGAATGAAAAACACTCAAAGCAACACTTTCTTAAATCACATGATGGTTTTTCATGGCCTCGCACTCGCTGTTAAATATTCCACAGTATAGCTAGTAAAAGTTGATTTGTGTGTAAACTTTTATATATAACATCAAAAATGTAATCGGCGGCTTTTCGGATCTTACTGTGGAGGATCTGGAGAGGCCAAAAGTCTTAAAACTAAACCAAAACATGGATAGCATAATAAGTGCGTGTCCCGGGGGGGCTCGAGGCAGACGTTTGTGAATCGAGTGAAAACAGAAGCTCAGCGTGGGATCTGAGGTTTCTTTGTTTACCTGATTTGGCTTCACGCGGCATTCTGCGTGCACATCTGGAACGTGGATAGCAGCCGTTAGCGCGCAGAGACACTGTGTATAAAGAGAGAAATGTCACGCAGCCTTTAATGTGCACACACATGCATGCACGCATTACAAAAATAAAGTTTCATGGACATATTAGTGCCAAGTGATTACATTCATGTGTGTGCGCACATGTGTTTTTAAAGACTATCCTTCCGCTCATCAAGGCTGCATTTATTTGATCAAAAATACAGTAAAATTGTGAAATATTTTTACAATTTAAAGTAGCTGTTTTTTATGCGAATATGTGTTAAAATGTAATTTATTGCTGAACTTTCAGCATCATTACTCCAGTCTTTAGTGTCACATGATCCTTCAGAATTCTAATAGGCCTATCCTGAAATATTTTTGATTGTTATCAATGTTGTTGTGTATCAAAACTGTTGTGCTGCTTTATATTTTTGTGAAAACCGTGATACGCTACCATTCAAAATTTTGGGGTAAAATAAAAAATGCACTGACGCATTCAAACTGTTTAAAAGTGACAGTAAAGGCATTTATAATGTTACAAAAGATTTCTATTTCAAATAAATGCTGTTCTTTTGAACTTTCTATTCATCTGTGAATCCTGAAAAATAAAATGTTTCACAGTTTCCACAAAAATATTCGGCAGCAAAAAAAATTTCCTTAACATTCTGGGAAGGTTCTCTCAAAGTTATGAACAAACGTTCTTCCTGTGCAATAGAACGTTAATAGAACGTTCATTCCACATAATCTGGTCTTTAATAATTTTCTCAAAACGTTAGCACAAAAGCATTGTTTATACATGGAACATCTCTTTTTTTTCTGAAACGTTTTAGTTGGACATGCATCTAATGTTTTTAAAATGTTACTTGTTTCAGAACATTCAGAAAACATTCAAAAGTATCGTTGCCATAATGTTTGCAAAATGATACAATGGAATGTTTCCTTAATGCTCACATAACCAAAAATAACGTAACCATTCAGAAAGAATGTTTTCATAACTTAATGTGAATGTTAACACAATGTTTTTATAACATATTTTTGTTGAATATGATAACTCTACAACTTCTCATGGCTGTTCAATCATAGATGTTTTTAAGAACATGAATGGGATTTATATTTCCTGAAGCCGGGTGTTGAACTCTCTAACCTGAACACACACACACACACACATTTCTAAACACAAACACATGGTGTTGTACAGTCATGTGCAGCAGATCTGACAGAACTGACCCAGTTGGCTCTGAACCAGCGGCGGTTTGAACAGGAAAACAGAACGCCAAACCTTCACTCTCCTGCCCTGAACCTCCTCATTATTTCTCCTTACAGGCTTCTCCTCAGCTGCTCGTTTAGAAGTTGATTATGTACCTGCAGCGAGTGGATCTCACTAATCTGTTATGGAAGTAGGTCATTTGAACTACTCGAGTACAGAGCATATTCAAAGTAATAATGTTTGAAAATGATCAGATACATTCACTACATTCAAACTGGGTTGGTCAGGTATTAGACTATGACCACCAAGACCCGTCGACTCTCACAAATTGGTCAGTTTGTGGAGTTTTTCCTGATACGTTGATTCTGATGGAAGTCTACAGAAGTTAAGCAATCTTTTGTACTACTTGTAGTACTTTTTGGTCATTTTAATAAAATTGTTAGCCTTTTCTAAAGTGTAAGATGTGTCCTTTGTTTGGATTTCATCTATAAATTTGATCAGAAATAGTTACTGTAGGCCTATATTTGAATAATCACAACATTTGTAGCCTCTAAAAACATACAGCCATTTGATTCTTGAGAGTAATCCAACAAAAAGCATGAACAGATTCACATGAATTGATTTTCTGACCATTTTTGAGCATCTTTTAATTTCCAAACCAGTGTTCAGTATCATTGATATACTATTATATAAATGTTTTTATTAATATTTTATATTTTATTAATAATCAGTTTTTATTTTTGTATTTTCCATTTTCATTTAATTTTTTGATTAAATTTTTGATTATTTTAGATTTTGAAAAAAAAAACAAACAAACAAACAAAAAAAAAATGTACTTATTTTTTGAAAAACTTTTATCATTTTTTTTTTTGTTTTTGTTTTCGGATACAAATCTAATATATTTTAGTTGTTTGTGTGTGTGTGTGTGTGTGTGTGTGTGTGTGTGTTTTGTTTTTGTTTGTTTTTTTAAGTAATTTTTTATGTATATATATATATATATATATATATATATATATGTACACACAGTATATATAGTTTTTTATTAATTTCTATTTCAGTTTAGCTATTTTAGTACATAAATTTAAACTACATTAAAATGGAAAATGTTGTTTTTGGCAAGTAGCTGAAATATGAGTTTTTTATATTTTATTTCATTTCAGTTCATTTTTATTTTATTTCAAGTAACTATTTTTTTCAGTTTTTAGTTTTAGTTATCTATAGTAAACAGCCTATTCTGACACACCGTACAGTCATCAGACAATTAAAAACACAATAAATGATTCACGGAAGGCAGCGTAACACGTTTATTTTCTCTCCACTCTTTCAGATAAAGTTTTCTGCTGGTAACTGAAGTCTGTCAGCGAGTGCGATTGACCGGAACAGAGAAAACAACAAGAGAAATGAAGTGATGAGGTTTATATATCAAATGTCCAGCCCCAGCCGATCTCCCACCGGCACACCATTAATAGATGAGCGGGAGATGTTCGTTTTTAGTGAGTAATTATTTCACGGCTCGGCGATCTTTGAAGCTCTTCCAGTCAAACCAGAGGAGGAATGGCCGTCGAGGGTCTTATTTTGGAATGTCTCGTCGATCATGAGCTCATGCTTGCACTTGCATAGACCTTAAATTCAATCCCTTCATCAGAACAGAAGAGGTGCAAGACGTTCAGGGTTGTTGTTTGTGCTGCATTTGAAAAGTTTAAATGTGAGTCACTTGAATGTGACGTCTTTTTTGTATACGATTCTGTGTTGAATTTCAGTTCTGATTCAGAATGACCCTGATGATGATGATGATGGTGATGATGATGTTGCTCTTTCAGATCTCAGGAGACATAATCGAGTTACATAAAGGTTATTGCTGTTATTCTGTGCAGTTCGGACTTCATGACATTTCGAAAATCAAAGAGTTTAGAAAATCACACAACACTTTTTGTGTAATCATGATAGAGAGATGTAACGTATTAAAAAAGAGCTCAGGTAAAAAAAAAAATATGATTGAATTTATGAAACAAAATGAGGAGGGGGGGGGTTGAACTATGATGAAAACATACATTTAAAAAATCAAAAATAGATGCAAAGAAAATTACTAAAAAAAACTTTACAAAGATTAACTAAAAGACTTCACTAAAAATTTTAATTAAAATTAAAACAGAAAATTTAAAAAATAAAAACAATTTAAAATATTAAATAAAAATGAATAATAATAGGTATTGATATCTTTGGCCATGCTGATAGTCACGTTCACTGGAGCACGGAACGAGAAGAAACGGAGACGTAGGAGATTCTTCAAAATACAATATCTTTAATAATATAATCCTTAAGGAACCATGGAGCACTGGGGTGAGACAAACAATACCGGACATTGGAGACAAGCAAACACAGGGCTTTAGAACACTGGGGAAAACTAGATAATTAATGAAACACAGCTGGGGACTTATAAAATAATGATGGAGACTAAACGAGGACCAGGAACAGGAAAAACCAAATATGGACATGACACTAGACCACCGGGAGCACCTGAGGAGAAAAACACAAGACACATGAACACACGTCTGACAGATAGATATATAATATATTATATATATAATAGAAAACAGTCTTGAAAATAAGTATTGATATCTTTTGCCATTTGCACCCTAAACAAAAAAACAAATAAATATACAGTCAGGTCCATAAATATTGGGACATCGACACAATTCTAACATTTTTGGCTCTATACACCACCACAATGGATTTCAAATGAAACGAACAAGATGTGCTTTAACTGCAGACTGTCAGCTTTAATTTGAGGATATTTACATCCAAATCAGGTGAACGGTGTAGGAATTACAACAGTTTGCATATGTGCCTCCCACTTGTTAAGGGACCAAAAGTAATGGGACAGAATAATAATCATAAATCAAACTTTCACTTTTTAATACTTGGTTGCAAATCCTTTGCAGTCAATTACAGCCTGAAGTCTGGAATGCATAGACATCACCAGACGCTGGGTTTCATCCCTGGTGATGCTCTGCCAGGCCTCTACTGCAACCGTCTTCAGTTCCTGCTTGTTCTTGGCGCATTTTCCCTTCAGTTTTGTCTTCAGCAAGTGAAATGCATGCTCAATCGGATTCAGGTCAGGTGATTGACTTGGCCATTGCATAACAGTCCACTTCTTTCCCTTCAAAAACTCTTTGGTTGCTTTTGCAGTATGCTTTGGGTCATTGTCCATCTGCACTGTGAAGCGCCGTCCAATGAGTTCTGAAGCATTTGGCTGAATATGAGCAGATAATATTGCCCGAAACACTTCAGAATTCATCCTGCTGCTTTTGTCAGCAGTCACATCATCAATAAACACAAGAGAACCAGTTCCACTGGTAGCCATACATGCCCACCACCACCATGCTTCACTGATGAGGTGGTATGCTTAGGATCATGAGCAGTTCCTTTCCTTCTCCATACTCTTCTCTTCCCATCACTCTGGTACAAGTTGATCTTGGTCTCATCTGTCCATAGGATGTTGTTCCAGAACTGTGAAGTCGTTTGGCAAACTCTAATCTGGCCTTCCTGTTTTTGAGGCTCACCAATGGTTTACATCTTGTGGTGAACCCTCTGTGTTCACTCTGGTGAAGTCTTCTCTTGATTGTTGACTTTGACACACATACACCTGCCTCCTGGAGAGTGTTCTTGATCTGGCCAACTGTTGTGAAGGGTGTTTTCTTCACCAGGGAAAGAATTCTTCGGTCATCCACCACAGTTGTTTTCTGTGGTCTTCCGGGTCTTTTGGTGTTGCTGAGCTCAACGGTGCGTTCCTTCTTTTTAAGAATGTTCCAAACAGTTGTTTTGGCCACGCCTAATGTTTTTGCTGTCTCTCTGATGGGTTTGTTTTGTTTTTTCAGCCTAATGATGGCTTGCTTCACTGATAGTGACAGCTCTTGGATCTCATCTTGACAGTTGACAGCAACAGATTCCAAATGCAAATAGCACACTTGAAATGAACTCTGGACCTTTTATCTGCTCATTGTAATTGGGATAATGACCATGGAACCTGGCCATGGAACAGCTGAGAAGCCAATTGTCCCATTACTTTTGGTCCCTTAACAAGTGGGAGGCACATATGCAAACTGTTGTAATTCCTACACCGTTCACCTGATTTGGATGTAAATACCCTCAAATTAAAGCTGACAGTCTGCAGTTAAAGCACATCTTGTTCGTTTCATTTGAAATCCATTGTGGTGGTGTATAGAGCCAAAAATGTTAGAATTGTGTCGATGTCCCAATATTTATGGACCTGACTGTATAAATATGCTTAGGCTACTTTCTTGCCTGTGCAATTACAAAAATTCCACACACACAAAAAAATAACAATAATAAATAAATAAATAAATAAATACTTAAAGACTTTACAAAGTTACTAAAAAAAATAAAAATATAAAGAACAGAAATAAAAAAAAAATTAAATAAAAACAATTCAAAATATTATTTTTATACTAAAAATGTATTAAAATGACAAAAAAAAATACAAAAATCTAAAATGACTAAAATACTTTCTAATGTTTTTAAAAATGTTTCTAAAATTTACTAAACATACTTAAATGAAACAACTCAAACAATCTCTGAAAACAGGTATTGATGCCATGTAGATAGATCGATAGATAGATAGATAGATAGATAGATAGATAGATAGATAGATAGATAGATAGATAGATAGATAGATAGATAGATAGATAGATAGATAGATAGATAGCATGCAATCTAATACATGATACTCCAAAAATATGTAATTGACCCTTAATTATTAGTATTTTTTGAACCATATAAAGTTCTTTTAAAACCCTGATGTATGAATCTTTGCCGTGTTTGTTCACCAGACGTCAGTAAGAGTCTGGAGCTGTAAAATCAATGTGGAGCAGCTCAGATCATTTGATGAGAAATGTTGGAGCTCATATCGAGATGCCTGACTCTTGATTATGAATCTGAGCACACTGTTGAGATGTGAAACTCTAGAGAAGACGCATGTGAGACTGAAGGAATAATGCAGCTCTGTTTTGTCTCTTCGGGTCTCTTTTACGAGATGTCTGTGAGACGCTGTGCTTTAGCATCACATTTGGCTCACACATGTTCTCCCTCAGGGCTCTACTGGACCCGGGTGAGAACAGGACCACAAACCACAACAGCACTGAGCGCCGAAGAATGGCCTTCTTCTGCAGACTGGAGCCCTTCTAGAGCTCGTCTGATAGAGACAGACACAAAACATTATTTTCTTACTCGTGTCACCCAGTAAAAAATATTTAATATAAAAATAAAGCATAAATCAGGCCTCTGGTTTACGTGTGTAGCTTTGAGTTCATCTACATATGCTAGTGCTACCTACAGTTAATTAATATTAAAATAATACTGGCAACATTACATTGTCATATAATCAAATGATAATATTTATTTATTTATTTATTTATTTATTTACTTACTTCAGCCAAAAGGAAGAGGATATCAAGATTAATTTTTAAGGCTTATTTTTCTGTATTTGTTTGCTTGCATGTTTGTTTGTCTGTTTCTCTATTACTTTTAGCCAAATGACAGAATATTTATTTATTTATTTTACATTTAGCCAAATGGCATAAGACATAGAGGCTTTATTTATTTATTTATTTATTTATTATTTTACATTTAGTCAAATAGCAGATGTCAAGACTTATTTTCAAGAATTGTATGTATTTATTTATTTGTTTGTTTGTTTGTTTTATTTTACATTTAGTCAAACAGCAGCAGATGTTAAGACTTATTTTCAAGAATTATATTTGTTTATTTATTTATTTTACATTAAGCCAAATAGCAGAAGATTTCAAGACTTATTTTCAAGAATGTATTTATTTATTTATTTATTTATTTATCTATCTATCTATCTATCTATCTATCTATCTATCTATCTATCTATCTATCTATCTATCTATCGAAAAAACGCCGAGGATATCAAGACTAATTTTTGAGACATTTTTATTTGTTTGTTTGCATTTTCGTTTGTCTGTTTACAGTTCATTAATACCCAAATAATATTGACAACATTACATTGTCATATAATCAAATGCAAATTAACATTTATTTATTTATTTATTTATTTATTTATTTATTTATCGGAAAAGTAGAGGATATCAATACTTCAAGATTTTTGAGACATTTTTATTTGCTTGTTTGCATGTTTGTTTGTCTGTTTACAGTAATTAATATCCTAATAATATTGACAACATTACATTGTCATATAATCCAATGCAAATTAACGTTTATTTATTTATTTATTTAACATTTAGCCAAATGGCAGAAAATATCAAGACTTATTTTCAAGAATTTATTTATTTATTTATATACTTACTTACCTACCTACCTACCTAGCTGAATTTCAGAAGATTTTAAGACTTTTTAAATTTTATTTTATTTATGTATTTATTTTACATTTATCCAAAAACCAGTAGACATCACAACTTATTTTCAGAGATTGTTTTAAGCATAAACCTCACTGAATGTATGGTTTTGTTTCTTATTTGCAGTGTAAATGAAAAGTGCACGCTGCGGCGAGCACCGCGGAAGACCAAACTATTAAAAGTTTACTTAAACCTTTATCTGGCCATAAGTTAAGCGAGCGGCCTGCTGCTAATCACAGAGCGATTCCCACAGACTTCCTTGGTAAACACAGGCTTGTTGATATGAATTAGAAACGTGTCCTTCTCATCAGTGGAGGCGGGAAGCCGTCCGTCTGAAGTCTGCCATTAGATCTGTAATGTGGAGTTCATTACCCAGAGGCTTTATAGGTGCATATTCTCTCTTTTGGAGAATAAATCAGGGCTTCATCATGTTACTGGAGTCATATGCATTTGTGTGTGAGTGTTGGAGCGCAGCTACATGTGCTATCCGTCAATAATTTCCACCAAGATCCCCTGAACATTACGGACGATTAAAATGTCTGCTGTTTTTACCAATACCTTCCTTTCTGATGTTAAAATATTTGTAGAATAAATGTTCTTCCAGTAACATTAATAGAATGTTAATTCAAAGTTATCCGGTCTTTACTAACGTTCTCGGCACAAAAACGTTATTCATGCATCATTCATGGAACTTTGTATGCAACAATTCTTTGAAACATTTGCAACTGTGTATCTACTGGTTTTTAGAATGTTCAAGTAACATTCTCATAATGTTTGCTAAATGATACAGTGGAATGTTTCCTTAACATTCAAACAAGAAAAAAGGTTTAAAACATTTTGGAAAAACTGGACATATTGGGACAATGACATTTAGGAATAACATTTTCTTAAAACATTAGCAAAACAGACCATATTTTCAGAAATGAACATTTTAAAGTCAATGTGATTTAAATGCATCAATGAATCATTCACAATAAAACCAGGAACATAAATTAAGAAAACAGAGAACAAAACTATACTTGTTTTAGCCTAAATACCAGCGAGGTTTGATGGTTTAAACTTAGAAGTGTCTTAATGCTGGATTTGTTTCAGGTTTTGTCTTTCCCAGATGTTAACTGATGGACTGGAGTGGTGTGGATTACTTGTGGATTATTGTGATGTTTTTATCAGCTGTTTGGTCTCTCATTCTGACGGCACCCATTCACTACAGAGCATCCATTGCTGAGACAGTGAAGTGTGTTGATATCTAATGTGAGGTCCTCTTCTCCAGACATCACCTGTATGGTATTTTGATGAAAAGATTCATTTGATCTGTGGAAGCGAACACGCTGTTAAACACTGTTGAAGGAACAGGTCAGTCCGTCCAACCGCAGCTAGAAACGATGTGGATTTTTGTAAGAAAAATATCTATATTTCAGATGTAATAAACCCTTTTCTCTCACTTCTGCTAACTGTCATACATGCAAGCCGTTCCGGCGGATGACGTAGGACATAGACGCAGCGTAAACACCGGTGAGGCTTCCGCTTATGACAGTTAGATGAAGTGAGAGAGAAGTGTTTATTACGTTTGAAATATGGATATTTTTCTTACAAAAATGCATGGATTTGCTACATGAGGCCTATATTCACGCCCCGGAGCCGTGTGAGGCAAGTTTTATTATGGATGCGCACACATTATTTCACGTCTTCTGGACTGTTGACAAAAAGCACCCACTTATCCCCATTGTAAGGCTTGGAGGGGCCAGGACAATTTTTAATATAACTCCGACTGGGATCGTCTAAAAGAAGAAAGTCATATACACCTATGATGCTTTGAGGGTGAGTAAAACATGCAGGTTAATTTTCATTTTTGGGTGAACTAACCCTTTAAGTATGGTATAGTGTTATGTTTTAGTGACATCACTAAAAATATATAAATAATATGATGGAAAATTTATTAATAGAAAAATTAAAACAATTATGTTTTAGATATACAATATTTATTTATTATTTTATTTATAGATTCATTCATTCTTAATACATTTTAAATCATTTTTTACTATTTACTGTTATTTTTACTTCATAAGATTATTTTATTATTAATTTTAAATCCTTTTTTTTGTAAAGCACTTTGGCTTGTTTACTTATGTATTCTCATTCATTTATTTATTTATTTATTTATTTATTTATTTATTTTGTTATTAACGTATTTAAATTTTATATATATATATATATATATATATATATATATTTTTTTTTTTTTTTTTTTTTACTTTTTATGATTATTTTCATTTCTTCATCTTTATATATATATATATATATATACACACACACACACATATATATACATATATATATATATACACATATATATACATATATATATATATATATACATATGCACACACACACACACACACACACACACATATAAAAAAAAATTTGTTTTATAAATTTTTAATCAATTTTTATTTTTTCTTGTCACTACTTTATGATTTATTAGTTTGTTTGTTAGTTTGTTTGTTTGTTTTTATGGAAAGCACTTTGAATTACCTTTGTGCATGAAAGCTTGCTTTGACTTGCATATATGGACACTATTCACCAACACAGTCAGTTTCAGGCATCTAAACAGAAATGCACTCTTGGGAAGGCGTTGAGCACCATGTATGGTCAGTTCCCACGCGCCAATCTGATGTCCCGCACTCAAACGAGCCCATTGGCTGCTCCTGATGGGCCGTAAAGCACACTTTAGTCTGGCTTGTGTGTAGCTCAGCGGCTGTAGCTGTAAAGTTTGAGCACTGCTGGCGGAGATTTTCGCAATCCCGCTAGATTTCCTCTCATTTCCATTGCCTGACCTCACTGATGTCAGAGATCCTCCACCTGACCTGTGTTATCCTGACCTCTACACATCAGCTAAACTCTTCCAGACCTCCGGTGCTGCCTTTCTGATGCTTTATTAAATCCAGCCAACAGGGAATTCTGTCAAGCTTCTCTCAAAGTTATGAACTAATGTTCTTCCAGTAACATTTTTTAGAAGGTTTGTTCAAAGTCATCTGGTCTGTAATAATGTTCTCAAACCATTAGCACAAAAACATTATTTATACATCATTTACCTTTTATACATTTATTTCTGAAAAGTTTTAGTTGGATGTGTATCGAACATTTTTTTAAATGCATCTACTTGTTTCAGAACACTCAAAAGTAACGTTCCCATAATGTTTGCAAAATTATCAGATGAAATGTTCCCTTAACATTTGCATAACCAAGAAAAAAACGTATTAAAACATTTATATATTAAAAAAAATAAATTAAAAAAAACGTTCTGAAAATGTTAACACACACACACAAAAAAAAATTCTTTGAACATTGAAGTACAAATAACATGATGTGGACGTTCAGAGAATGTTGATCTCAGAACATTTTATCAACATTATGAGAACGTATATCAAGGATAACAAAGTAATAAGAACAATCCATAAACATTTCTTTAAGAACGTTTTCTCCTAACATTTATGTAACGTTTAAAATATGTTGTAATAACATTCCTTGTTTGCTGGAACGGTATTAGATGGTGAAATCATAGTTGTTTTATATGCACACTAAGGTTTGATTATCATACTTGCATATTTCAAAGAATACCATGGTTTTACTGATATGATAGTGTCCTGGAAAACATAGTATAAGCATAGTTTTTCAATTATATATTTTTAGTGCTGTTTGCTAAAACCCCTAAACCAAGCATTATTTTGTTTTCTACAAATATGAACTCTAAATGAATTGATGGTAATACCATGGCACTTTTTTGACCAGTGATGGTTGGAAACATCATGCTGTTACTCTTAATAATCAGAAGTAGTGGCACTACAAGCCTTGTGATATTGATGTACACACATGAATCATTAATCGTCATAAACGAGTCTGTGGTTCCTGACGCCCCAGAGGACAGTGTTGTAACCCTGCGCCCTCACACGCCACCATTAACCAGCAAAACAAGCCACACTGCCATTTATTAGTCCTGTGGTGGAAGTAGACCAAACTGCTGTTTATAGAGGCAGTAAAGTCAGCGTTTGAGCTGTTTCTCAGCGCTCGGCGTGTCTTCTCTCAGTGCTAGTATAACGCCGGCTTGACTTTAACACGCAGCAGCTGAAGAAGGAACGCTCAAACTCCCTACAGACGGATAAATCCACTCACCTCTCATCTGACCTCCTTCCTTTAATAACTCTTAATTAGTAGCCAGCCATCGCTGATACTCATGCTAGGGGCAGAGATTTAAACAAACCCCTGACCTGAGTATTAAACTTCCTGCACTGAGGATGATTAAAATATGTTGAAAATCCTTGTACTGAGTAGCAGGATTTTTATGAAGGGGATTTTCAGGGCCATTTTTACATTTATGAGAGTGTATTTTAGTTATGAAGCACACATCATGATAACTAATATTATTTATTAATTCAGTTAATTGTTTTTATATTTTTTAATATTTTGAAAAAAGTATTTTAATATTTTCTAAAAATATATTCTCTTATACTCATAGTGGTGGTCAAAATGATTAGAACACTGGTATTTTCAGCAGCTAAAAAATGGTTGAAAGTCAGTTATTTGTATCTTTTGCTGTAGTGTGTCAGTAGGAAATATCAATTTATATTTCCAAAGATTTATTTTGCCATTAATTGTAATAATGCAGTGAGATTTTTGTGCTCCACACAGAGATCTGATCTGATCATCATCAGTCTGTCTGGAATGACATGAAGAAACAGAACAAACTGAGACAGACTCAATCCAGAAGAACTGTGTCTCCAAGACGCTTCAAGAAACCTACCTGCAAAGCTACAGTGCTGTTAAAAGTTTTAGGCACTTGTGTAAAAATGCTGTAAAATTAGGATGCTGTCAAAAAATAACATCATAAATAGATTTTCTTTATCAATTAACTTCTGTTAACTAAATTAAATCAACCTTTGGTGTGAGCATCCTTTGTGTTTAAAGCAACTTTTGTCCTCGGTGCACTTGAGTAGAGTTTCTCAGGAGCTTTGCAGGGAGCTTTCTTAAAGCATCTTAGAGACGTTGCCACAGTTCTTTTGAATTTAGTCTGTCTCAAAACCAACAAAAGAGCAATAAAATGCAAGTGCTATGACAAGTTTCGGTTAGCCTAACGCAGTACACATAGCAGTGTTTTATATATATATATATATATATATATATATATATATATATATATAAAATAAAAGAAGTACAATAGAAAAAGAATAGAGAAAGCTAGTGTTAGAGGCCTTTTTTAAGAAAACAAGCAGTTAGAAAATGAATAGAGAGTGCAAGTGTTAAAGGGTCAAGTCAACAAAACTGAATTAGAATAGAGAGTGCTAGAGTTAGAGGGTCAAATAAAGATGGAAGAGATATGTTTTTGCCGTTTCTTGAAGATGGCTCAGGACTCATCTGCTGGGATTGAGTTGGGCAGGTCATTCCACCGGGAGGGAACATTTAATGTAAAAGTCCGTGAAAGTGATTTTGAGCCTCTTTGGAATGGCACAATAATGCACTGTTCACTTGCAGAACGCAAGCTTCTAGAGGCACATAAGTCTGAAGTAGTGAGGCGGGGTGCAAAGCCAGTGGTGGTTTTGTAGGCAACCTCAATGCCTTTTATGCGAGCAGCTATTGGTAGCCAGTGCAAATTGATGAACAGTGGTGTTTACGTGCATTCTTTTCAGCTCGTTAAGATTAATCTTGCAGCCGCATTCTGTATTAATTGTAGAGGTTTGATAGAACTTGCTGGAAGACCTGCCAAGAGAGCACTGCAATAGTCCAGCCTGGACAGAACAAGAGCTTGAACAAGAAGTTGTGAAGCATGTTCCGAAAGAAAGGGCCTGATCTTCTTGATGTTAAATAAAGCAAATCTGCAGGACCGGGCAGTTTTAGCAATGTGGTCTGAGAAATTCAGCTGATCATCAATCACAACTCCAAGGTTTGTGGCTGTTTTTGGAGTTATGGTTGATGCATCTAGCTGGATGGTGAAATTGTGATGAAGTGAGGGGTTTGTTGGAACCACAAGCAGTTCTGTTCTTGCCAAGGTTGAGTTGAAGGTGATGGTCCTTCATCCAGCAAGAAATGACTGTTAGACATGCTGAGATGCGAACAGCTATCATCGGATCATCAGGATGGATTGAGAGGTAGAGTTGAGTGTCATCAGCAGAGCAGTGATATGAAAAGCCATGTTTCTGATTGACAGAACCTAGTGATGTCATGTAGACAAAGAAGAGAAGTGGTCTAAGAACTGAGCCCTGAGGCACCCCAGTAGCTAGATGTTGCGACTTGGACACCTCATCCCCATTTAATTACTTAAAAATATATTATAGTGCACTGTGAGAAACAATTCTATAGAAAAATATTCTATAGAAAAGCTACTCGTAATTTTCTGCAAGGACATTATCCATAAAGTTTACAGAAATTTCCTTCAACCCAACACTAAAAATCAATATGGAAAATTTCTTCATATTAGCATAGTACATATTAGGCCCTATTTTTCAGAGCAAAAAAAAAGCACAATTTCTGTCACACAGGCCTGTTTCCACTGAGTCCTGCATTACCTGAGCAACAATAGAAACGTATGGGAAAACTAACGGTTCGCTTTCTTCGAGTGTCAAAGATATTCTTGAGCAACACTCACACTAAAAATGCCTTCATGCAAGCTTTGCTTGTTTTTCCTTCTCTTTCTCCATCTCTGCTG
Source organism: Spinibarbus caldwelli (assembly GCA_039654775.1). Taxonomy (NCBI): domain Eukaryota; kingdom Metazoa; phylum Chordata; class Actinopteri; order Cypriniformes; family Cyprinidae; genus Spinibarbus; species Spinibarbus caldwelli. The sequence continues at coordinate 1,653,214 of CM077224.1, forward strand.
AAGATGATGGACAGCAGGGTGCAATAAATCCAGTGGCTCGCAGAGCCTCGCTGTGATAAATTCACAGTATAGGTTACTCCTGAGTGCAGCATGTGCTCCACACCGCTGTAAATCTGGCTCCATCAGCCCTGTCGAGCTATCGTTTATACACAAACACCCCTGAGTGAATCCCAATCCCTGCAACCACAGACATCACCTGTGAAAATTGCAACAAATTCCAGCCGCACCCCATTTATCTATCTAATGGTTTCCCTCACGGACCCCATAATAATTTAATAAGTAACTAGACCGGATTCTTTCAGTCATATTCCTCAGCGGGCGTCCAATAATCAGGACATCTGTGCGCTGATGCTTCAAAAATGGCATTAACTGCATTCTTTGCGATCCTCGTGACAGTATGTGTAACATTTTTGTAATTTTACTGGAATACTTTTACTCATTACTCATATTTCAACAGTACTGACATTTATGAATTGCCTTAAAGGAGGTTGTTGGGAACTGACTTTATACGAGTTTTATGATGAAAGTAACTCTGGTCATTCCTGCACAGCAGGCACAATTTATAAATTAAAAACTTTTGCATTTATTCATTTATTCATTCATTTATTATTATTTACTTTAAGACAGGTGATTTATTTTATTTTGTTGTCAGTGACAGCTTTTAAAATTGTGAGATTGGTTGCAAAATATAATTTTTTTTTTTTGTAAATATTTAAAAATGCTAAATATTCATCAACAGATCTCTTTGTAGTATCGGATTGAATTAAATAAAATATAGAATTAAATATGCTGAATTACAATGAATTAAAAAGAAAAGTCCTGTTGTATCAGTCATATATATATAATAAATATGTATCATATATTATATATATATATATACATATATATATATATATATATATATATATATATATATATATATATATATATATATATATCAGTATTATTATCTTATATTATAGATCAGTATTATTTTGACTACTATATATTTTTGATTGCACTGATGAGAAAAAGATTGAGATGATGAGAATACATTATATTATATTATATTATATTATATTATATTATATTATACACTAAAAAGTTTTAGTTTTTACACAATTTTTGACAGTTTTTTTCTTTTTTCTTTAAAAAAAACAAGAACAAAACAAAACAAAACAAAACAGAAAAACTGTAAAAACATTTATAGAATAAACTGTAAATTTTACTGTATAAAATTGTAATTTACAAACAAGAAATTTTGTTATGCCGGGAATTCTGGGAATATCAGTTTACAGGTTTTGACTGTAAATTATATCTTTATTTGTTCCTTTTTTTTACTTCTAAAACTGTACAATTAACAACATTTCATGTAAAAGTAAATTAAATGTCTGGTTAGATCTTTTACAGTTTTTCCCTGTATATAGAACAGGAATTTGCTGTTAACCTATTAACAGTTTGTTTGTTTTTTTGTCCCCCATTGCATTTGTACAATATTTTACAGTTAAAATTACACTATTTTTATTTATTTATTTATTTATTTTTTACAGTGTATTATATTGTAAATCCACTTCCATTATCTTGACAGAAATTCAGATCTTTATTTTTTTTTTATTCATTTATTTATTTAGTTTAGGAACACAGCTTTTAAAATAGTAAGGTTGGCTGCAAAATGCTTTTATATTAATCATTAAATAATAATAAATATTCATCCTCAGATCTCTTTAGAGTCAAATTGTTTTGAATAAGTTTTTGAAAAATCTTGTTGGATCAATTTCATATATCGGTTTTATTATTTTACATGATATAAATCAGCATTATTTTGACTATATATATTTGACTGCACTTACACTCTTATTTATGAAGCTGCTTGAAATGTGACTGTATTATATGATATTATATGATATTATATGATATTATTATATTATAAATCCACTCCCATTATGTTGACAGAAACTCAGATGAGAGAGAGTAAACATTCAGTTTGTGCTTCACAAGTACAAATCCTCTAAAGAAGCATCTGTGCTGTTGAAGTGCTTTGAAGTGCATGTTTATGAGCTTCAGAACGAGTTCTGCTCATGTCTCAGTGCCAGCCGATCTCTCATAAAGCTCTCCACACAGCTCAGCGTCTCCAGAGAAGAGCAGAACGTCCTGAACAAAGCGCCCTGAATAACACACGCAGCTGGCTTCAATGAGCGCGTGCAGCTTTCTAATGCAGAGAGTCAGACACTTCATTCGTTTAATCCGAGTTACAACTCCAGCCTCATAAAAGCATCGCTGCGACCACAGAGACGGATCTAGAAACTGAACGTTTGGCTCAGAGGAGAACTGCACACATTTTACACTTCCTTCACTGAGAAATTAATATTCTGTTATAATTTGCTCACGTCGTTCTGAACCTGTATTACACTGCACTTTACTACAGCAGGAAAAGAAAAATACAAAAAACAACTTTCTCAGAACGTTCTGGCAATGTTCTCTCAAAGTTATGAACAAACATGCTTCATTAATAGAACATTTGTTCAAAGTTGTCTTTAATAACATTTGTAAAATGGTAATGTTATTTATACATCATTAAAATGTTGTTTTTTTCCTGAAAAGTTTTAATTGTATGTTCGTCTGACATTATTACTTCCCAGATGTTCTATGTATGCTCTAAGAAAGAATGTTCGCTAAAAAAAAAGAAAAGAAAAAAAGGAAGGAAAATCCAATTTTTTTAAATGTTTAAATTTTTTATTTATTTATTTATTTATTTATCATATTTGTTTCATATGATCATTTTGCAAGCATTATGGGAATATTACTTTTGAATGTTGAAATGTTCCCTTGTGTTTCTGATAATGTTCGAATAGCAAAAAAAACAAAAAAACAACAACAACAACAAAAAACCTTTTATTTACTTATTTTTATTTAAAAAGAAAAACATTTAAAAAATGGATGTTTGAATATTCAGAGAATGTGTTCATAACTTGATGGGAACACTAGCAAAACATTCTTAATCATATTTTATTAGCTGGGAACACGTAAAAGTATTCAATGCAACACGTGCAAAGCTGAAATCATTCAGGTTTGAAACAACATAATTTTTATTTTAAGTGAACTACCTCTTTTGCATGGACAAACCTTGCAATCTTTGCAAAAAAAACAAAAAAAAACCTTGAAATTCGCAGAATATAAAGTGAAAAAGCAGCAGCTTTCTGTTCAGACTCGTCTTTGGTCTCTGAGAGGTCTTCTGGGGGAAGGGAGGATGGGAAGTGTTAAATCTTCCCTCCTGTAGATCACAGCCGGGTCACGGTCCGAGCGACACGATTAACATGAGTGACGAGTGAAGACCAGTCTCTGAACTCATTAGTGTCCTGAAGAAAGATCAGTGCTTCCCAGCTGCTTCAAAACAGAAACTAAAACGTTCTTAGAATCGTACATTTAACGTTCTCAGAACTTCCCTCAAAGTTATGAACAAGCGTTCTTCCAGTAACGTTGATAGAACGTTTGTTTAAAGTTATCTGGTATTTAAAATGATTCTCAAAACGTTAGCATAAAAACATTACTTATACATCGGTCATTGAACAGTTTTTTTTGTCTTTGTTTGTTTGTTTAACATTTTTTAAATGTTACTTGTTTCAGAATGTTCAGAGAACATTAAAAAGTAACGTTTCCATAATGTTTGCAAAATTATATATTGAAAAATACACAGTACACAGATATATGAAATATTCCCTTAATGCTTGCACAACCAAGAAAGAACATTTTTAAAACACTTAAATGGACGTTCCCGTTTTGTAAATTAATGAGAATGTTAGCAAAACATTCTTATAATATATTTTGTTTGCTAGGTTGGTGATATTGTCTTTTATCTTTGTGTAGTTTTGTTTATAGTTTTTGAGAATAAGGCATCACACAGCCTGTAATTTTGCATCTGTCTAATTTGAGCATTTGTTTAGATGCACAGCCTGTGACATCATCAACAAAAAATATGGGAAGTTTATGTTTAAAATACTTTATTTTTTGGTTATGTGAACTTTAAAGGAACATCTCATTGTATAATTTTGCAGACATTATGGAATGTTACTTTTGAATGTTCTCTGAAATTTCTGAAACAATTAGAAACATTTAAAAATGTTACATGAACATCCAACTAAAACATTTAATAGCTTAAATAATTATATAATGTAAATGATGTATATAATAATTGTTTTTGTGCTAACATTTTGAGAACATTACTAAAGACCAGATAATACGTTATATTAATGTTACTGGAAGAATGTTTGCTCATAACCTTGCCAGAATGTTAGCTGCATGGGGATAAGTTTATGTTATTGTTTTGCTGGCCTATACACAATTATATGGATATTTATATTACATTATCTGTATCTGGACATTATTTTCCCCTGCTGTCTGTGACCCGTGAGCAGTTTTTGGGTCGTGATCCACCTGCTTTAGAGCAGATTTCCAGTGAACTGTGTCAGCTTCTGCAGTGTTTCCTTCCCCGGCGTCTCTGCTGAGTTTAGTGTCAGTATTAATTCTCGCTCTGTATTTGTTTAACACCTGGAGCTGAAGGCGTGAATGAAATAAGAGCCATCTGAAGGTGTTTTGTACGCTGTTGATTTATAGCTGTTTTTCTTATGGCTGGATTTACATGCAGCAGCACCTGGATGTATTTTTGCTCCGGAGACTGACCAGTCCTGCTTCTAGTCGAGTCAGATTATTTATTTTAACAGTGTATTAAGTATGATCCAGAATGAAGATTAAAGTGATATCGACTAATACTGGTGAGAATCTTGCCAAATGGTGCTTTGAAAGTTGCAACTTGGAGGAAAAATCAAGAGCCTGAAAGAAAAGCACACATAGATCAATGCTGCCCTCTGTTGAGAGTTTAAAACATTTCTCCTCGTTATGTCTTTGGACATATTATGTGTTCTTACCTGGATATGTAATATAAATAAAATATATAATATTTTGTAAATAAATGGTATGGTATAGTGTATAATGTTACAATAGCTTTTTATTTCAGATAGATGCTGATCTTTGGATTTTTCTATACATCAAATAATCCCCCAAAAATGAACTAAACTGTTTTAAACAATGATGATGATGATGATGATGATGATGATAATAATAATAATAATAATAATAATAATAATAATAATAATAATAATGTTTCTTGAGCAGCAAATCAGCATATAATGATTTCTGAAGGATCATGTGACACTGAAGACTGGAGTAATGATGCTGAAAATTCAGCTTTGATCACAGAAATAAATTACATTTTAAAAATATATTCAAATAGAAAGCAGTTATTTTAAATAGTAAAAATATTTCACAATATTACTGTTGTTACTGTATTTTGGATCAAATAAATGCAGACTTGGTGAGCAGAAGAGAATTCTTAAAAAAAAAAAAACTCTTAAAAATCATCACTGGTATTGTATAGGCCTATATATGGGATGCATACATATGCATTCATACATATCGCTTAAAGGGACAGTTCACCCAAAAACTCTGTCATCATTTACTCACCCTCAAGTAGTTCCAAACCTGTATAAATGTCTTTGTTCTGATGAACACAAAGGAAGATATTCTGAAGAATGTCAGAAACAGAGCAGTTCTGGGGCACCATTGAATTCCATAGTATTTTTTTTTCCTACTATGGAAGTCAATGGTGCCCCAAAACAGCCTGGTGACAAACTTTCTTCAAAATATCTTCCTTTGTGTTCGTCAGAACAAAGAAATTCATACAGGTTACTACTTGAGGGTGAGTAAATGATGACAGAATTTTCATTTTTGGGTGAACTGTCCCTTTAAGTCACTTTGGATAAAAGCGTCTGCAAAATGACTAAATGTAAATGTAAATGTATATCAATTCAGGGGTCAAAGTATCGGTCACTCACTTCCTCACTTCCATCCCATTGGTCGACTTCTAAAGAGTGACAGTTTCAGGCACCGCCCCCTCGGGCCCCATCCTGGCCCCAAATGAATCATTAAAGTGAGTCATTTGCCTTATCACTCGCTGCACGCAAAAATTACATGTTTTATTGCTTGTCTTTTATGAGTCCCTCTTGTATGTATAATTGAGAGTTTGCAGGGCTGTTAAAAGGTAAAACAGCACATGGACGCTCTAACCAGGGCCATCTGGAGCGGCTCACGTTTGCACTGACAAAATAAAAGTACTTATTTCTGAAATGTATGGGATGTATCTATATGACAATATATGTATAAAATTGCACACACAGGAATTGTGGACTGAGGAAAATCCCTAAACAGGTTTTCATGTCATTTATTTGGGCTTTACAAACATGAAAAATAATATACACTCTGTCTTCACGTTACCATGAAGAGTAAATGATCCATCTTAAGTTGTTTTTATAATATTTCCGTTATGATGCATATATAGAAAATCGACGCGGGGTCATGGAATACGAATCCATGTTGATAAAACTACGACTCCCATAATGCGCTTGTGACAGTAACCGGAAGGGCTTTATACCGAGCCCACGTGCTGTTGTGTTTGAAAATCATGCTCTTGTAGCAGACAGGGTAAGAAACACTTTCATTATCATATATAATATAAAGTTTAAAATACATGTCTGTATCAAAAAGTTTAACATATTGTAAATAACGATTGCGAGTGTATTCTGTATTCTGACTCATACCATAGTGCCAATTGCTTACAGGATTCACAAACCATGGTCTTTACTTCTTACAGTAAAGTAATAAAACAATACTGTTGTATTATCATGGTAATATCTCCACAAATTCATGGCATTACCCTGGTACTTTTTTGTTAATGCTGTTCTGTGTATCATGTAAATGTCACGTTACATTATTATGATAATTATGTTATGTGCTGTGAGATATATTTAAAAAATTCCATGTACTGTGATATTACCAAAAAATATAACAATGGCATGCTACTGCTGTGGTAAAGTACCTTTTATAATGAGTGCCAGAAGGGAATTTTAAAACAGCTGAATTTTTAATGCTTCCCTATTAAAGTACCATGTTAAAGTGCCATAGTTTTTACCAAAGAAAATAAATAAATAATAATATTAAAAACTTAATTATGACAAAAAGTCTAAATAATGACAAAGTTGAAATTCTGAGATAGATAGATAGATAGATATAAAATTCTAATATATGAAGTTAAAAACTGAGATAAAACATGAGAAACATGATACTTTATGACATACTAAGTCAGGAATTTTTATTACTCTTTCGTTTCCCAATTTTTTAAACATGTACTACAGTATTTGCCTTGAAAATACCATAGTAAATAAATGGTGATCATTCAGTGGAAAATGCGTTTCAGTATCAAAAAAGTTAAAATAATTTACAAAGTCAAAAAAATAAAAAATAAATAAATAAAATAAAAATATAAAAAATATATAATTATGAAATATAAAGTAGAAAGTTATGATATAAAAACAAAATTATGACAATCACAGTTGAATTTGAGATACTAAATTGTATCACCTTTTATGTCATAATCTTGACTGAATTTTAATGTTTTCCTATTAAAAGTACCTTTTTTTAATCATGTACCACTGTATTCTTTGAAGTGTCTTGAAAATACCATTGTAAATTAATATGGTACTCATTCAGTGGAAAAAATGAATTTCAGTATCAATGAATATATATATATATATATATATATATATATATATATATATATATATATATATATATATATATATATATATATATATATATATATATATATATTAGTGCTGTCAAACAATTAATCGCAATTACTCATGTGTGTGTTCTGTGTATATTTATTATGTATATATAAATGCACACACATGCATGTATATATTTAAGAAACATGTTGTTTATATAATAAATATATTTATATATAATATAAATTATATAAATGTAAATATATACATGTAAATATAAATATTTTCGAAATCTATACATGCATGTGTGTGCATTTATATGTACATAATAAATATACACAGAACACACATATATATTATGTAAACAAAAACTTTTATTTTGAATGCGATTAATTGTTTGACAGAACTAATATATATGTATCAATGTGCCATATTTTTACCATAATTTTTACCTTAGTATGTTCTAAGCTGGCTGTATGAAAGGACAGAATTATTCCAGATGTTTGGAAGCAGGTTTATTTGACAGAGCGATGCGTGTTCAGACGGATGCTGCTGCATTTATAGACATCATTAAGACATTGTAAACTACTCCTCTCTTAAACCACTTGTTTTCAGAGCAGATTTTACACGCTCGGGGCTTTTAACATTCACACCATCGAGCGCTCCGGCGTGCCAGAGCTCAGAAAATAAATCCATAAAAGCCCCAATCAAGCTATTTGCGTGTGAAACGACACTTAAAACCAGATTGCGGCGGGTTCGTCAGCGCGTGAGGCACATAAAATCTGTTCAGAAACGTCTGACCACCTAACCAGCAGAACTGGACCTTGTTTGTGAACCCCATTAATAACTTGCATTGTTTTTTCCTAGGGATGTAACGATATCAAAATCTCATGGTACGATAAAATCTCGATATGAAGTCCACGTAGGGGTGTGCGATATATATTGTCTGCGATAATATCGCAATTGTTGTTTAAACGATGTGCGATTTGACATTATCGAGTATTTTGCAAAAACCATTCAAAACACACCTACAGAGTGCACGCGTTCATTACGTTGGGGACACTTAATTTCTAACGATTATCGTCAATTTGATTTCATAGATACTATTTAAACTAAACTGAGCTAGACAATGACATCTCTGAATTCAATAATGAAATGCCTTTAACTGAAAATTGAGTGTTTAATCTTATTATTATACATTACTGACACAATGTCCTCCAATTTGATACTGTTAAGTGCTTTGACACAATCTGTATTGTTAAAAGCGCTATATAAATAAAGGTGACTTGACTTGACTTGACGTGAAGTCTAGACCAGCGCACATTTAGAGTGTGTTCTTTCACTGCACTTTCACTACATTTAGAATGAACACAAAATTAAAGACATGGGGGCAGAAAATGTATATAGGCTATTTTGTACCACTTCATATAGCCTAGTTAATCAATTTCACACAAAGAATAACGAAAAAGAATGCTCCAAAAATTACCATGATTACAAATGTGATATTGATTTTTTGCAACAGTTCAATAAACAAGAAGTTAATTTAGAGACTTACGTTTTAAACACCATATTTTCTGTTTTTGCTTTATTTCGACAACAAAAATCACTTCAAACACAGCCACAGCACTGTTTTGCGTCTCTATGCAACATGGTGTTTCGTTCCTGCATGAATCAACCGCTTAAATGATTCGGTTCAATCGCTATGACTCACTTATTAACAGTGACTTGCTGCCACCTACTGGCGGTTTTAATTTCACATTCAAAGGATCTTTTATTATTTAAATAATTTCAAATATCGGTATTTAACGTTTTGTGTTTAATATATCAAAACATAATTTACGCATTTGTAATTTCAGGTTAAATGCATTCATATCTTGCATTAAACAGTGTGTAAATGCACCTAAATGCCACTTCAGATGCAGCTTCTGTGTTTTCTCTGCATTGCAAAGATGAATTTTATTGATACTGATTTAATTTGCTTGGTAACAGCCCAAAAGTCTTATTATTCTAATTCACTGATTAAATGTAAGAATTTGACTCAAAAGATAATGGACACTTTTAGAAAAAATGGCTTTATAAAGGTAAAAATTAAAACTTATTACTTAACTTATTGGAAAAGATTAATTTCTATAAGTGTGAACTGACCACCACACAGAATATGAAGAATGTCAAAAACATTAGTCGTCAGCTGTCCACGACAGTCCTTAAGATACCAGCGCAATAACATACAGCAAAATATCATCTAATTATCATAATTGATAAAATCCCAGAAAATATTGAGATATTATTTTTTGTCAATATCGCACACCCCTAAGTCCACGGTACAATATTTATTGCGATATTAAAAAAAACAAAAAAAAAAACAAAAACAAATGAAGACTTGGATTTTTTTTTTTTTTTTTTTTAATTTTGTACATTTTAAAGTTAAATTATTCTATCGAATGCACTTTGAGAGTTCAAAATTAAGAGCTTCAACCCATGTTCTTAAAAGGGTAGTTCACCCAAAAATGAAAATGACTTTCTTCTTTCAGACAAATCCAATCGGAGTTATATTAAAAATGATCCTTGCTCTTCCAAGCGTTAGGATGGGAGTAAGTGGGTGTTTTTGTTCAACAGTCCAAAAGAAGTCAAATAAAGTGCATCCATCCATAATAAAACATGCCTCACATGGCTCCAGTTCGCAGATGCACACCATGTACTTGTTTATCAGTTCTTAACAGAAACATAGGAGGTAGTTCAGTAAACCACTGTTTATTTTAAAAAAATATCTGCTGTACCGAAATCGTACCGAACCGTGACGTTAAAACCGAGGTACGTATTTTAAAAAACCGTCATATTTGTGTACGTTACACCTCTACTATATCGTGATACCACGATATTGATGAAACCGATACATCCCTATTTTTTTCCCCATCAGGCCTTGCTGCTGTCATGTACCCAACGCCTCTGTATGCTCCGGCCGGCCGCGACGCTTTCGCAGACGTGTACGAACCGGCCGAAGACTCGTTCCTGCTGATGGACGCTCTGGAGAAAGATGCCGAGCGGCTGAAGGGAAGCAGGTGAAACTGCTTGACTCTCGACTCGCTGCACCTCGTTTATAAAGCGTGCGTACGAACAAATTTGATCTCAGAGTGTGTGCACGCTTAAAGCCACGGGAACGTTCATATTTGTGACCCTGGACCACAAAACCAGTCATAAGGGTCAGTTTTTTTAAATTGAGACATCATCTGAAGCTGAATAAATAATCTTTCCATTGATGTATGGTTTGTTAGGATAAAACAATATTTGGCTGAGATACAACTATTTGAAAATCTGGAATCTGAGGGTGCAAAAAAAATCACAATATATCAAAGTTTTGATATATTTACGGTAGGAAATTTACAAAATATCTTCATGGAACATGATCTTTACTTAATATCCTAATGATTTTTGGCATAAAAGAAAAATGGATAATTTTGACCCATACAATGTATCTTTGGCTACTGCTACAAATATACCTGTTCTACTTATGACTGCTTTTGTGCTCCAGGGTCATATTTATAAACACAGTCTTTGCGTGGAAAAGTTCTTAGAGCCACATCAGGGTCTGAGCGAACGTACGCACTTTTCCTTGTGTCAAATTGGAGTACTGCAGGTATTTGGAATAGCAATCATGGTGATGATAATAATAATAGTATTAGGGATGTGCATTTCAGTTAATTTTCCTGGCAGATATTAGATGCTGGATAATTGTTAACTGTTAACAGACAAGATTAGACTGTTAAATAAAAACTAAATTAGATTAAATATATGAATAAATAAATATATGAATGTCTGAGAATATAACCATAAACAGAACATGAGTTTTGACATGTCATCATGCATCTGGCGCACATTTGTGAACGGAAAACAGAATAAAATGGTATATGTGACCCTGGACCTCAAAACCAGTCATAAGGCTCCATTTTTTGAAATTGAGATTTATACATAATCTACAACTATTTGAAAATCTGGAATCTGAGAGTGCAAAAAAATCTAAATATTGAGAAAATCACCTTTAAAGTTGTCCAAATGAAGTTCTTAGCAATGCATATTACTAATCAAAAATTAGGTTTTGATATATTTACAGTAGGAAATGTACAAAATATCTTCATGGAACATGATCTTTACTTAATATCCTAATGATTTTTGGCATAAAAGAAAAATGGATAATTTTGAGCCATACAATGTATTGTTGGCTATTGCTACAAATATACCTGTGCTACTTATGACTGCTTTTGTGCTGCAGGGTCACAAATGCTAATGATATTAATTAAGGGGTGTTTACAAGGTGGAGATATGACACCAGTTAGCAGCGCAAAATTTCACTTTTTGAGAAATGATCTTAGAACAAATTTAGGACGGTTTATCCACCTTATTCTTCAGCGTGGAAGTAAGCCTATGGGCGAGACGTCTGGTTTATTGGCCGCTATAGGAAAATAACGAGAACAATTGCAATGTGCAGTAAACGGTAAAACTGTTTACAAACCAGTGTTTCATATTTAAGATAATACATTAGAATAATATGGTAAGACACACTGATTTGCAATATCAAGCAGCAAAACGAGCAGTTTTGTACAACTAAAAATAGCTGGAAGCCAATGAGACCCATAGAATTTACAAAAGGTCGTGGCCATTTTTACAGGAAGAATAAGGTGGATAAGCAACCTTTTATAAACGAGGCCCACTGTGTGTCTCTGATCAGGCCGTCTGTGTGTCTGGAGGTGGGCAGCGGGTCTGGATTCGTCTCGGCTTTCCTCGCGTCTGTGGTCGGGCCTGAAGCGCTGTATCTGTGAGTATAGATGGATCACGTCGGCTCTTCTCTGTTTCACTAATGAAACTCACTGGTTGTGTTTGTTGTGCAGCTGCACTGATGTCAATGCAGCGGCTGCACAGTGCACACTGCAGACGGCTCACTGCAATCACCCGCAGCTGCAGCCAGTCATCACTGACCTGGTGAGACACTAACATGCACTTTCTGTTATCTATATACTAGAAATTTTACTATTTTTTATTTTATTATAATGTTCTTTATACTTTAAATTAGCTTTTTATTTTTATATTTTAGTTTTCATTTTAGGAGTTGTATTATGTGCTTTTGTCTTTTTTTAAAAAAAATATTTTAAGTACTATAGAACATTTTTTATTTTTATTCAGTTTTAGTTTTTCAATTTTAGCCATTTTAGTGCTTTTTCATTTATATTTTACTTTAGTTCTGCTTTATTTCGATTACCAAAAAAAGAGAGATTTAGTACACATATATATATATATATGTATGTGTGTGTGTGTGTGTGTGTGTGTGTACAGTATATATAATTTCACCTTTATATCAGTTACTAAAAATGAGTTTTAATTTTTATTATTATTTATTTATTTTGTTAACAACAGAGTTGTTATTGTTTACTAAAAATAAAAGAAAAGATGAAAACCATAAAACACATTTTCATTACTTGAAGCTGCTGCCTGTTTTATTTGGTGACCGTGTCAGAGAATGACCCAGGTGTGTGTTTCACTTTAATTTCAGTTAAAACTTTAGTTTTAACTTCATTTTTCATTTAGGTTTTTTTTTTTATTATTATTAATTTTTATTTATTAGATTTAGTTTTTCATTTTAGTTATTCTAGTACTTCAGGTTAAACTACTTTAAAAAGAATAAAAGAGAGAGAGCAAATAGCTGAAATAAGTTTAATCTTTTTTATATATGTGACCCTGGAGCACAAAAGCAGTCATAAGTAGCACAGGTATATTTGTAGCAATAGCCAACAATACATTGTATGGGTCAAAATTATCCATTTCTCTTTTATGCCAAAAATCATTAGGGTATTAAGATCATGTTCCATGAAGATATTTTGTAAATTTCCTACCATAAATATATCAAAACTTCATTTCTGATTAATAATATGCATTGCTAAGAACGTCATTTGGACAACTTTAAAGGTGATTTTCTCAATATTTCGATTTTTTTGCACCCTCAGATTCCAGATTTTCAAATAGTTGTATCTCAGCCAAATATTGTCCTATCCTAACAAACCATACATCAATGGAAAGCGCATTTATTCAGCTTTTAGATGATGTATTTCAAAAAAATTGACCCCTTATGACTGGTTTTGTGGTCCAGGGTCACATATGTGGTTTGCCGTCACAGATTGCACTTCAAATTGAGAAAAAAAATAACATAAAAAAGCTAAATAAATAAATTGTAGTTGAATGTGTAAAATAAGTTTGTAATTAAACTTGAAATTAAAAGATAAAATAAAAATGAATGAATATGCAAAATAAATAACAATGAGTTTATTCTGAACTCATATAATTAACATAATATTCTTGCTCTCAGTGACTGATATATGCAGTTTAAGTCACAGTTTGTAATTACATCTGAAATCTTTGATAGTTTATGCACAGGCTCGTGTTTGTCTCCTCTAGAAGAGATCGTGGATGTGTTGGGTAAGTCAGGACTGAACGGAGAGGTGTGTTTGAGCCGTCGGGCTGGACGAGAGAGACTCGCTATACTGCACTTCAGTAAGTCCTGACTGTTATGATATAAACCCAGCTGATGTTCTGAACCCGCAGAAACTCAGGCTGCGTTTGTTTCCATAAAGTCTGCTGGAGCTCAACAGCTGGGTCACGAGAAGCTCGTTAGTGATTCCTCACGGATCCTCGAGTGTTTGACGCGGACATCAGCTGACCCGTTTATGGTGTCGAGTGTGAGGTTCTTGCTGCTCGTGTTATCACTCTTCTGAGCGGCACGTGTTCACTATCAAGGGTTAAACGCTCTTACTGACCCACACTGAGATCCAGAGCGCATGGTGTTACCCAGAATGCCACGGTCATCAATCACTGTATTACACATGATTTTTTTTAGTCTTGGTTTTTTTTTTTTTTTTTCTTCATAAAATGTCCATTTTACACAAACTGAGAGAAAAGTCAACATAAACTAAAATAACTAAAATAAAGGGAAAAACTTTATTATGACTGGATAAAATATACAATTATTCTAAAGATGGATATATATATATATATATATATTTCCATCTTTAGAAGAATTGTATATTTTATATCTTTTTCTTATAAAAATAGATACTTTTAATAGTTTTTAATATTTGTATTTTATTTTTATTTTTATGTAACGTTGGTGTTTTAACAGGGTGTCTGCGGGGTCTTAAAAAGTATTTAAAGTTGATAAATCAATTTAGAGAAAATTAAGGCCCTTAAAAAGTATTAAAAAGTCTTAAATGCCATTTTCCAAGGTATTAAATTTTGCATCATCTTTTCATTATGTATATTTGCCCAGAGAGGTTGTATGCTAAAGTCTGAATTTAATCATTGCGTAGGCGTGCGTGATAGTGCAGGTTCCTTTTGCCCGGATGTTAAACAACATTGTTGACTAAAAATGCAAGTTTTCGTGCAAATGGTTGGAAGATAAGGAGTTGGAACAATGGCCGAGAGCCGTCTCTAGGAATAACCGTGAGGCGTACTGCTCTGTGTCGGAAGGCGATCAGAATCAGATCAGAAGTGTTTAAGTCAAGTCAAGTCAAGTCACCTTTATTTATATAGCGCTTTTAACAATACAGATTGTGTCAAAGCACTTAACAGTATCAAATTGGAGGATAGAGTGTCAGTAATGTATAATAATAAGATTAAACACTCAATTTTCAGTTAAAGGCATTTCATTATTGAATTCAGAGATGTCATTGTCTAGCTCAGTTTAGTTTAAATAGTATCTATGAAATCAAATTGACGATAATCGTTAGAAATGAAGTGTCCCCAACTGAGCAAGCCAGAGGCGACAGCAGCTGTACTGTAGTTCAAGGGTGTAGTTTTGCCTTTGACATTGGTGGGGACAAAAACCCAAGTACCGCCCCCCCACTCTGGATGAGTACAGTTCTTGGAAAGTGGGGAGGGTTGTACCAATGATTCGCTCAGCAGTCTGGACTACCCTCTGTAGTCTTCTGAGGTCAGATTTGGTAGCTGAGCTGAACCAGACAGTTATTGAAGTGCAGAGGATAGATTCAGTGATGGTGGAGTAGAACTGTTTCAGCAAGTCCTGTGACAGGTTGAGTTTCATCAGCTGGCGAAGGAAGTACAACCTCTGCTGGGCCTTTTTCACAGTAAAGTTTATGTGAATGTCCCACTTCAGGTCCTGGGAGATGGTGGTGCTCAGGAACCTGAATGACTCCACTGCAGTCACAGTGCTGTTCATGATGGTGAGTGGGGGGAGAGCAGGGGGGTTTCTCCTGAAGTCCACGATCATCTCCACTGTTTTGAGCGTGTTCAGCTCCAGGTTGTTTAGACTGCACCAGACAGCCAGCTCCTTAACCTCCTGTCTGTAAGCAGACTCGTCACCGTCCTGGATGAGGCCGATAAGTGTGGTGTCGTCTGCAAACCTCAGGAGCTTGACAGAGGGGTCTTTACATGTGCAGTCATTGATGTACAGGGAGAAGAGCAGTGGGGAGAGAACACAGCCCTGAGGGGCTCCAGTGCTGATCGTACGAGTGCTGGATGTGTATTTTCCCAGACTCACTAGCTGCTGTCTGTCTGTCAGGAAGCTGTAGATCCACTGACAGACGGAGGTGGGTACAGAGAGCTGAGTTAGTTTGGGCAGGAGGAGGTTTGGAATGATAGTGTTAAAGACTGAGCTGAAGTCCACAAACATGATCCTCACATAAGCCCCTGGTCTGTCTAGATGTTGCAGAACATAACGCAGTCCCATGTTGACTGCATCATCCACAGACCTGTTTGCTCTGTAGGCAAACTGAAGAGGATCCAGTAAGGGTCCAGTGATGTCCTTCAGGTGGGCCAGCACCAGTTTTTCAAAAGACTTCATGACCACAGACATTAGAGCCACAGGTCTGTAGTCATTTAGTCCTGTAATTTTGGATTTCTTTGGGATGGGGATGATGGTGGAGCGTTTGAAGCATGAAGGGACTTCGCACAGTTCTAGTGATCTGTTGAAGATCTGTGTGAAGATGGGGGCCAGCTGGTCAGCACAGGATTTCAGACAGGCTGGTGTCACACAATCTGGGCTTGGTGCTTTTTTCCTTTTCTGCTTCCGGAAGACCTGGCGGACCTTTTTATTTTATGGATATTTCAGCTAACAGTTTGATTTGTACATTCAGCTGAACAACATTAATTTAAAGTTAAAGACTGTCCGCGGTGACTCAGGACGCATGTTCCAAATTCTGTTGCACCACAGAGTGCCACTTACATAGTTTACCATTAATTCACATTATATTTGTCCCAAATTGTTAATGTTCATAATGACTTTATCCTAGGCTGGAAGTGTATCTTTCCGCACAACCTTTTTCTGTCCGTGTGCTTTGTATAGGGAGCTAATAACAGCCATAAATTGCACTTTCTCTTTCCGTTTGCTCTGTTTTGTCAAACACCGTATTTCAAACTCATCGATGCAAGTTTGTTAATTTCTGAAGTGAAGGTCTATATTAACTGTTTTGGACTGCTGTCTTGAATTGGGGGCAATACCTGCGAGTTTCTGTAAACGCGGCGCTGCGCTTCTCGTCAGGTGCGTGACTACATTTCGCCCATGTATTAAATGTACGTCCTTGAAAGCACGCAGTTTTCTAACTTACCCTATTTACTTTAACTTATTAGGTAATATCAATGGTATGACGTTTCATATGCGTCCGAAATTACAGAAACATATACATATATTTAATTGTTTGATCAAAATTATTGCTAGGGACAGTTTGCCAGTCACTGGATATTGGTAGGGACACGTCCCTGGCGTCCCCCCCTAATTCTACACCCCTGCTGTAGTTAGAGTTCTATGCGATCGCAGATCTTCCCATTATAACAGGAAAAAAAAGGTTTCTCACATAATCCATTTTAAATTTGAAGAAAGGTTTTGTTTGTCCACGTATACTATTTCAGGAATGGCAAACGTGAGTGTAAAAAATTACGCGAGTGAATCAGCTAAATTGTTCCTTAATTGCTGTGATTGACAGTGATAAATATTGTAGCAATGGACGGATCTGACAGGCCGATGTCAAGATTGACCTGTGCATTAAGAAATGCGGAATAAAGCGACAAGTCCGTGTTGGCTGAATATATTTAGCAGCTTCTACAGTTAAAGATAAAATGCTTAATGCATTATTTAATTATTATACAATAAATGATTAACTTATTTATACTTGAGTACTATGGTGCGATCACAGCTGTGTGATCACTCTTGGTTTGTCCGTGCAGTGTGCAGTCACACCAGTGTGATATGAACATTTACATCTGCCGCTGACCTGAAGACAGCAGCTGTCGTGTATGAATGAAACAGCTTCACAAACAGTTTTTTCAACCACAAAGTATCATTGTTTCAGTGTTACAAACATTCAAATAATCACAGAAATACTGGGATAAAAGTTTAGTTCGGATATAAACTATGATGTGTACGGTAGCGATCATAAAGTTTGAATGTAATTTGACACTTCAAATAAAGATTTATCGATTACATTGTTGCGCCAGTAGATGGCAAAAGGGGGCTGTTAAAATGTATTTGTCTCAATAGTCTTTGAATCATTGAAGAGATTTGTTCAAAAACGCTGATTCATAATGAAACAATTCTTGAGTGAGTCCTTGAATCATTCATTCATAATTTTTTAAGTTGTCTAATGTTATTTCTTCAGAATCATGAGAGAACCACAACTTCCATTTTTTTTTTTTTTTTAATTTTGCGCACAAACAGCTCTTAAGTGAGTCCAGTTTTTACGTAGCCTGCTGATTTTTGTTCGATATATTTAGCTGCAACTACATTTTTTTTTGCAAAAAGAGAAACATAATAAATATGTTTGATATCTAAATGTTTTATTTCATTTTTTAATCACATAGGAATCGAAACTAGGAATCGGTAAGCGGAATCGGAATCAGAATTGAGAAAATTCAAATGATACCCTAGCTATCTTACAATCAATAGGTAGTAAATTTAAGTTAAAGTGTTGCCGATGTAACCGGTTAAAACTGAGGTCGATGAGGTCTTAAATTTTATGGAAAGAGTCTTAAAAAAATGTCTTAAAAGGTATTAAATTTAACTCCATGATTCCTGCATATACCCTGTTTAAAATGTCAGCATAAACTAAAATAAATAAAAACCCTGAACAAAATGGGAAAAAAGTAACACCAGTTATTCGTGTTGTTCCCATCATACTTTAATATGACTGGATATAAAAAAATTTTCTTCCAAAAATGAAGTTAAATGAGTGTTTTTGTTGGTGTTTTAAATGTCTATATAGTTTTGTTTTAGTTTTTTTATAATGGTTTTATGTTTATTTTATATATAGCAGTCAAAACTTTGAAATAAAGATGTTTTAATGTTTTTGAGTTAAGTCTCTTCTGCTCACCAAGGCTGCATTTATTTGATCAAAAATACAGTATAAAAAACAAAATATTGTGAAATAATTTGTTGTATTTTTGATTCACTCAGTGGAATAACTTTGAACTGAACTTTCTTTAAAACTTGAATCTTTTTTTTATGCCTTAAAGGTTGGTATATTGAAAGATGTGAATATTAAAATTTACATTAGCTTATTAATGAGGGTGATACAGTGACGCTTTAAAATTGTTGGGGGAAAAAAAATGCTGACGTCTGAACAGAAATATATGCAAATTAATATATCAATTAATAACCTTAACAGCAGGTCTGTATTTAAAGGAAATACAGGATTGATTAAATATTTGAACGATTATGTATTGTGAATAAGATGCTTGATTCAGTGATTGATAAATATTTGTCCTTAATGGCAGTTCACAGTGATAGCGAGTCCTGTGTTAACACTTAGGGATACTACACAATCTTTGCAAATCGAAACAGTTTATATTGGTTCATCATGTAATATTTTGTTTTTGTGTTTAGAACCCCCTTGAAAATGAGATGTCATCTCAAGCAGCTATCCTTTCAATAAAATTCAATTATATTTCTGTAATGTACTTTGTATTTAGGTTTCTGCTTGATGAATGATCTCAGGGGCTTGTGTACTACATGATACCATGTTTAATGTCATCTGATGTGCTTGAAAACCTCTATAAATCTGTTCATAAACGAGGGAGAACAATGTAATAATACAAACGATCAGGTTTGTCAGAGCAGTGCAAGTTTAATGCCAAATACTGATCTAGTTCTGTTACATGCAGAGAACGAAGCTCATCATCTACATCTCCACTAACTCTCAGGCAGAAGCAAATATTCCTCAACAGAGAATCTGATTAATACGGCTCAGGATCCTGCACTAGATCATTATAAGGAATGCATTTCTGGAATGATTGGATCTGAACTAAAGTACACTAATGTTCGTTATAATAAGCGTTATGTGTGTTTATCCCTGAGCGCTCTGGCTCCACACAATCCTCCCGTCGTCTCGCAGCTTCACCGCGCCGCTGGCCGCCAGCTCTAGGGCTGCTGGGAAAGCGCGATGCTCCGCCTCCCGGATGCGCTCTGATAGGCTGTCCTCGGTGTCAGTCACCAGGATGGGAACCGCCTCCTGGACGATGATTGCTCCTGCATCCACTTCCTCCTGCGAAACCAGTCAAATTCACCATCATATTTCACTCCTGCTTATGATCATTAATCAAAAATAAATAAAATTAATGTTAAGTGAACTAATATTATTGATTGGATCAAAAATACAGCAGTCAAGGAAACATTTCAATTCATTGCATTACATTTAACAAAGTACTAAAACAAGTAAAAGTAAATAAAACTATATAAAACCAAAAATTGCAAAACTAATTAAAAAAACAAAAAACATTTAACACTTTCCCTGCCAGCGTTTTTGCTGATTTTCACTAAAATTTCATGACCCCCAGAATATTTTGTTGTATGAATATCTGAACATGCAATACATCAAAATAAAGATCAGACCCTCTACTTTCAAACAACAACAACAAAAAATTGGTTTTATTCTAGCTTCAAGCATTGATTTTTTTTTTTTTTTTTTTTAAATCAACACTTGAATGTAGGTAGGTTTCATAAAAAAAGCAACATTTTGAGAAAAAAGCAGAGAAAATTGCATTTTTATCAAATACTACATCTGGATCATATTCAGTAATATTATCAACGCAAAGATGCAGTAGATGGCTTTCATCAGCACTCACAAAGCTTGCATAGGCTTTCAGCAGTTTCTGGATCGACAGAAAATTCTGCGTTTGGCAGGGAAAGAGTTAATAAAAACCCAAATTAAAAAAATAAAAGCCTAATTTCAACATACATATATATGTTGCCATGTATGTATGTGTATGTGTATGTGTATATATATATATATATATATATATACATACACATACATACATACACAGGTGCATCTCAATAAATTAGAATGTCGTGGAAAAGTTCATTTCAGTAATTCAACTCAAATTGTGAAACTCGTGTATTAAATTCAATGCACACAGACTGAAGTAGTTTAAGTCTTTGGTTCTTTTAATTGTGATGATTTTGGCTCACATTTAACAAAAACCCACCAATTCACTATCTCAACAAATTAGAATAATTCATAAGACCAATAAAAAAAACATTTTTAGTGAATTGTTGGCCTTCTGGAAAGTATGTTCATTTACTTTATATGTACTCAATACTTGGTAGGGGCTCCTTTTGCTTTAATTACTGCCTCAATTCGGCGTGGCATGGAGGTGACCAGTTTGTGGCACTGCTGAGGTGGTATGGAAGCCCAGGTTTCTTTGACAGTGGCCTTCAGCTCATCTGCAACTTGGGTTATGAGCTTCTCCACCCTTCCTCCAGACTCTAGGACCTTGGTTTCCAAATGAAATACAAAACTTGCTCTCATCTGAAAAGAGGACTTTGGACCACTGGGCAACAGTCCAGTTCTTCTTCTCCTTAGCCCAGGTAAGACGCCTCTGACGTTGTCTGTGGTTCAGGAGTGGCTTAACAAGAGGAATACGACAACTGTAGCCAAATTCCTTGACACGTCTGTGTGTGGTGGCTCTTGATGCCTTGACCCCAGCCTCAGTCCATTCCTTGTGAAGTTCACCCAAATTCTTGAATGGATTTTGCTTGACAATCCTCATAAGGCTGCGGTTCTCTCGGTTGGTTGTGCATCTTTTTCTTCCACACTTTTTCCTTCCACTCAACTTTCTGTTAACATGCTTGGACACAGCACTCTGTGAACAGCCAGCTTCTTTGGCAATGAATGTTTGTGGCTTACCCTCCTTGTGAAGGGTGTCAATGATTGTCTTCTGGACAACTATCAGATCAGCAGTCTTCCCCATGATTGTGCAGCCTAGTGAACCAAACTGAGAGACCATTTTGAAGGTTCAGGAAACCTTTGCAGGTGTTTTGAGTTGATTAGCTGATTGGCATGTCACCATATTCTAATTTGCTGAGATAGTGAATTGGTGGGTTTTTGTTAAATGTGAGCCAAAATCATCACAATTAAAAGAACCAAAGACTTAAACTACTTCAGTCTGTGTGCACTGAATTTATTTAATACATGAGTTTCACAATTTGAGTTGAATTACTGAAATAAATGAACTTTTCCACGACATTCTAATTTATTGAGATGCACCTGTATATAGTTTCCTCTCTTCATTTCTCATTTTTGTTTAGTTTAACTTTAAGTACTAAAACTAAACAAAATAAAACAAGAACTATGGACATGGTATTTAATGCTACATTTTTTCATGTGTTGCATGCTGGTCTATTATTGTGGCATCACTGATTTCAGATTAATCCATGAAAAAAATCATGTAAAACAAATAAACTGTATTTGTCAGAATGAGACAACAATCATTAAAAAAATGACACCAGGCAGGGTTATTATAGTTGACTAAAACTAAAACCATTTCAAAAATATATAAATAAAATAAAATAAAAAATTGTTACTTTAAATGAAAAACATTAACTACAAAATATAATAAAATATAAAAAAGGTTTCAGCTAGTTGCCAAAGCAAAATTTTTAGTAGTTTAACCTGAAGTACTAAAATGAAATCTAATAAAAAAAAAAAAAATACAACAAAATTACTAAAACTTCAACTGAAATTAAAGTGGAAAAAAATATTTTACTAAAATAAATTCACATTTAAAACACTAACAAACATTTCTAACGGTGTGTCAGTGATGGTAAAATGAGACTGACCATTTAAAAAATATATAAATAAATAAAATAAAAAAAATTGTTACTTGAAATGAAAAACTAACTATAAAATAGTTATATATATATATATATATATATATATATATATATATATATATATATATATATATATATTTTTTTTTTTTTTTTTTTTTTTTTTTAAATAGTTTAAGCTTAAGTACTAAAATAAATAAAATTAAATAATCTAATAAAAAAAATAAATAGATAAAAATGACAAAATGCACAACAAAATTACTCAAACTTCAACTGAAATGAAAAGTGAAAACAAAAATATTAAAATAAATTCAAATGTATAACACTAACAAACATTTCTAACAGTGTGTGAGTGATGGTAAACTGCAACAGACCGCCACGAAGTGCACCGTGCATCCGGTGACTCTGACTCCGGCCTGAAGAGCCTGTTTCTGAGCGTTCACTCCTCTGAAGGACGGCAGCAGCGACGGGTGAATGTTCAGCATCTTCCCTGATCAAACACAGAAAACAACACCATTCAAGCTCATCTTCACATCATACCAGCAAACCATGCTTTAATATACAACTCTTTAAGATAGAAATCATGTCATTTTTTTCTTCTAAATAAATAATTTCTTCAGTTTGAAAGAAATAAAAAATAGAAGTTCAATATTCTAAAATAGAAAAGGTAAAAAATATTTTTTAATTGATTTTTAAAAATAATATTTTGTTTTACTTTCCTCAACGGTGGTATTTTAATATCATTAAGGTATTATAGTTGTATTAATATTTCTAATGGAGTCTTAGTAATTCATTATAATTTTGGGACATTAGTCTTTTTTTTTTTTTTTTTTTTTCTCCATTAGTCTGCATTATTTTAAAATGGGAAATGTTGCCTTGACATCTAGCTGATTAATGTTTTATTTTATTTGTTAATATTTATTTAGCAGACGCTTTATCCAAAGTATTGGATATATATATTTAATAAGTATAAATAATACATAAATATAAATAATTATATTATAAATAATAATAAGTACTAAGTAATATTTATTTTATTTAAAATATATATTTTTTATGGTTTTAATTTTATCATCATCATCATCACTATAGTAACCCTGGTCCTCAATATCACTTGGCGTCCTGCCAGTTCTTTAATGACATCATTCTGCAGGAAGTGACATCATTTTGGAGGGAAATCGATAGGTATTCTCAGTGTATCTGATGGTTGTTTTAGTTGGTTTGTGTCAATCTAAATCCAATCAAATCAAATGAAATAAACCACAGAGATGAAGCTCAGGTTGTCATGTTTTCTAACACTCACCGCTCCACTTCTTGACGAAGTTCCCCGTCAGGATGCGCATGAAGCCGGCCAGACAAACCAGCTCCACACCGAACTCCTCCAGGACTTTATCGATGGTGCCGTCGAACTCGGCTCTGCTGCCATACAGCTTATGATCCACGACCTGACCCAGAAAACAACACCACCACCACTCTTATTCACTCTTCTGTGTGTGCGCTTTCTGTATTACCAATGAATGAATGCTTTCTGTATTATACCACAGTGTTTATTCTAATATTGAGACATTAGTTTTATTTGTAAAGTTTGTTTTCACTTCAATTTTAGTTAAAGCTTTAGTAATTTTGTTGTTTTCGTCATTTTTATTACTTTTTTTTATTTCACTTAGCTTTCATTTTTTTTTTCCAGTTTTAGTTATTTTAGTACTTAAACTTTATTTAATTCCAAGGCAACATTTGTATTTTTGTTAATCTAATATTTATTTTATTTCAGCATTATTTCAGTTAAATGAAACCCGTTTTTCACAGTTTGATATTTTTTAGTTTTCATTTTAATTTTAGTTTAAACTTTAACTCCCGGTTTCACAGACAAGGCTTAAGCCTAATCCTAGACTAAACTGTAAGTCTGAGCTGTTTCAACTGAAAGAAACTTGCTCTGACTGATCTTAAAATATATCAGAGCCTTTGTTTTGTCTCAAGATGCACACCAGTAATGTTTTTTTTTTTCTAAGCATGACATAAAAATTACTTAAATATCCTAATTGAACTATGGTCTAATCCTGGCTTAGTCTCAGCCCTATCTGTGAAACCGTGCCTAAGAATTCAATGATCGTCTTTTGGACAACTGTCAAGTCAGCAGTCCTCCCCATGATTGTGTAGCCTACAGAACTAGACTGAGAGACCATTTAAAGGCCTTTGCAGGTGTTTTGAGTTAATTAGCTGATTAGAGTGTAGCACCAGGTGTCTTCAATATTGAACCTTTTCACAATATTCTAATTTTCTGAGATACTGAATTTGGGATTTTCCTTAGTTGTCAGTTATAATCATCAAAATTAAATGAAATAAACATTTGAAATATATCAGTCTGTGTGTAATGAATGAATATAATATACAAGTTTCACTTTTTGAATGGAATTAGTGAAATAAATCAACTTTTTGATGATATTCTAATTATATGACCACCACCTGTATATACACACACACACACGTATATATTAGTGGTGTCAAATTTAGCGCGTTGACGCAGGCGATTCATTTTTTTTCAGGTTAACGCGTTAAAAATATTTAACGCAATTAACGCAGGGGCGGGGCTAGGTTTGGCAACCCCACTCACAACTGCTAAAGAATAGCGTTTATTCAGACGTTTTTACAAGCACATTAAACAGGACAGTTCTCAGATGCGCGAGTCAAACGAGCGAGGAAACATTACCAGAGACGAGGAGCTTCAGTAGAACATCAGTGAACTGCGGTCAGATGACATGTTGTCAGGCCATATGTCAGTAAAAACTAATCTTCCTGTCCTGCCCGCCGTTATAATGTGCTCGTAACGCATGCTCTTCAAGTGCACACATAAATGTGCCGGCGCACGCTGGCTATATTAAACCACTATATCATATTCAAAACCAAATGAAACTACGAGTATGCAATGTCGTACATATGTCGTCAGTTAAGTCATGAAGTTACAGAAGAAGGCCATTAAAGCTGCCTTAAAACTGTGAATGCAAGTATTTATTATTTATGAGTCGCATTGAAAGCAGTGTCAGGTCCGCATCAAGTTCAGCAGCGGCAGCTTTTAAAGTAGCAGCCAAAATAACCTGCTGTGATGTCTGTTAATCAAAGAACAAAATTAAAAAGAGGAAATCAATAACTTCTGTAGTTTTACTTTATCTTTATTTAATTTAGAATTTAGTGTTTGATAACTTTATTAAATTAGGCTATATTTTCTTGCTGAAGGGCACAGGCAGAAGTGACATTTATTATAATGGGGTTATGTGAAGATGGTTTTAAGTTCACTTAAATTAGAAGTTATTTAATAAATGTTAAATGGATAGCTCTCAATTATACTGCATGTTGAATGGCTATAGTCAATGGTTAAATATTAGGAAAAAAATTCATAGAGACATCAGTTGGTATCAATGATGGCATTACACAAATATTAAAAATATACTTTATGTTGTTTCTACATTAATTCGAAGATTGAATGTGAAATTATTGCAATATAAAAATATGATTAAAACTTTAATGTTAGGTGGGATTAATCGCGATTAATTTCAGAAAAACGTGCGATTAATTAGTTAATTTTTTTTAATCAACTGACAGCACTAATATATATACACACATATATATACACATACATACATACATACATATATATATATATATATATATACACACACAAACAATTTTTTAATTTTTATTTATTTATTTTTATTTATTTTTGTGTTTAGCAAATTGCTGCTCTCTAGAGTAATTTTTTTCTAAATATATGCACTATATTACATACTTAAAGAATTACATTTAAATATTGGTCAATTTTATCACAAAAAAAAAAAATGATAAAAAAAAACTGCCTCGTGCAATTTAAATTCCATTTTATATTATGTATTATTTTTTTCAAGTTTACATATTACATTTTTTTACTGTTTAAATATGATTTAATAAATTAATACATAAATGGACTCATTTATTTGATTATTTTAAATTATTTAAGAATGATGTGGTTTAATTAATTCTTAAACAATTTGTTTTCCGTCTCAATGAAAACTTGAATTAGGGTTTGAGTGTATTCGAGACAGACCCGCGTCTGAATGCCGGCCAGAGCGGCTCTCTTCAGTCCAGCGACAGCCGGTCTGTTGGAGATGACCAGCACTATCTCGGCCGAACTCGAGGGTTTCTTCGCCTGCTCCATCAGCGCCTGCAGGTTTGTTCCTGTCAGACAGCAGAGCGTCAGAGATCACGTCTGTATTCACGTGTGTGTAATTCACAGCCGATACGCACCGGTTCCTGAGATCAGGACGGCGACTCTGGTCCTCCGGCGCGAGGCCTCTCCGTGATCCGCTCCGTTCTGCAGAGTGCTGGTGTCCGGTGAGCGACTCGGACTGTCCTTTAGACTCCGCTCCAGGTTCCTGATCAGCACCGCCGCGGCTCCTGGACGCACACAAACACACACAATATTAGTCTAAGGTTGGTACATTAACATTGCACTGCATGCTCCTTTAGTCTTAATGCATTTGCAAAGAACATGGATACATGCATGCATATAACGCAAATAGCAAATCTAAGCTGAGGGCCAGTTTGAGTCTGACAATGAAAAGACCAGGTTATTTCATACTACAATAAAGCAGAAATGAATACAACTTTATTTTGCTGAAAAGAAAATTAAGATTTATTTGCATTCATTATTATATTGTTTTAAACACTTTAAATATTTATTTTCAAATTGAAATAAAAATAATAATGAAAAAATTAAATAATAGAAATACAATTTCTCTCTCTCTAAAACATTTGTTTATCATAATTATAAGTTTTTTGCTATATATATATATATATATATAAATATATAAATATACACATATAAATATACACAAACACACGAAATCATTAAAAAGAATTTATATTTTTTAAAATATAATTATATAAATAATAACATTTTTGTATAGCATTTTTTATATCACTTAAAAAAATAAATAAAATAAAAATAATAATAATACAAATGATTTATATTACAGAGAGTTTAGTGCTTAGTTATGACGGAAATATTAAAATCTTATGCAAATAAAATTCCATAAAAAATGTAATAGAAAAATCTAAAAAAAAAAAAAAAAAAAAAAAAAAAAAAAGGCTCCATGCAAAATAATTATAATCAGAATTATTTATAATTAGCATTACTGAATGTAGGTTTTTGTGTGTCCAGCCAGGGTGCATGTATGTATGTAGTCAAATACTGATTGATTGCTTGATTGATTGATCAACGTGTCTAATAATTATGCACACACTGTAAAATTGAAAAGCAAAAGAAAAAATAAAAAAAATTCTAAAAATGTTTTTTGGGCTTAATTGGCTTTGATTGTCAGCATGCAGTCTGTATGTTTATGTTGCAGTATGGCGGTGAATGCGGGCGTCTGCGTGTCTCACCGGGCGGTCTGTGGGCGAGTGAACCCACGATCCAGGCCTCCTCCTGGGCCTGCAGCAGCCGTAGCACCCGCTGTGCGTCCGGTTTGCTGACCACCAGCACAGCGCCCAGACCGCAGTTAAACGTGCGGCTCATCTCGTCCAGCGACAGACCGCCCTCCTGCTGCAGCCACCAGAAAACGGCCGGGATCCTCCAGCGGCACGCGTCTGAAACACAGGACAACCGTTCACATCATTTAAACACGCTCCCCCACGTCAGGCACTGTTCCAGCCTTTGAACAAATATTAAAATAAATTAATAAAATTAATAAATATAAAAAAAAATATTACAAATAAAGTACAATTATAAATGTAATTAAATATCAGTAAATATATAATAAAGATAAATAATGAATTAAACAAATTTATAAGATCAGTATAAAGTGTTATTTTGATCATTTTAAATTAATCCTATTGTTAAAAAAAAAAAAAAAAATTATTAACATCTTGATTTGATAAAGCTTGACTTAAATTGCATATATCAATCAGTGAAAGCAAGAATATTAGATTAATTATATGATATCTGGATAAATTCTGTGAACATTCCTCCGCAAGCGCACGTGAGCTCCGCTTTACAGAAACTCGCTGATCAGGTCACAGAGACTGAGCAACAACACCCGGACTCTGTTTTAATCATTCTCGGGGACTTTAATAAAGCAAATCTCTCCCGTGAACTACCAAAATACTCCCACCAGAGACAGTAATATACAAGTGCATCTCAATAAATTAGAATGTCGCGGAAAAGTTCATTTATTTCAGTAATTCAACTCAAATTGTGAAACTCGTGTATTAAATAAATTCAGTGCACACAGACTGAAGTAGTTTAAGTCTTTGGTTCTTTTAATTGTGATGATTTTGGCTCACATTTAACAAAAACCCACCAATTCACTCTCTCAACAAATTAGAATATGGTGACATGCCAGTCAGCTAATCAACTCAAAACACCTGCAAAGGTTTCCTGAGCTCTTCAAAATGGTCTCTCAGTTTGGTTCACTAGGCTACACAATCATGGGGAAGACTGCTGATCTGACAGTTGTCCAGAAGACAATCATTGACACCCTTCACAAGGAGGGTAAGCCACAAACATTCATTGCCAAAGAAGCTGGCTGTTCACAGAGTGCTGTATCCAAGCATGTTAACAGAAAGTTGAGTGGAAGGAAAAAGTGTGGAAGAAAAAGATGCACAACCAACCGAGAGAACCGCAGCCTTATGAGGATTGTCAAGCACAATCGATTCAAGAATTTGGGTGAACTTCACAAGGAATGGACTGAGGCTGGGGTCAAGGCATCAAGAGCCACCACACACAGACGTGTCAAGGAATTTGGCTACAGTTGTCGTATTCCTCTTGTTAAGCCACTCCTGAACCACAGACAACGTCAGGGGTGTCTTACCTGGGCTAAGGAGAAGAAGAACTGGACTGTTGCCCAGTGGTCCAAAGTCCTCTTTTCAGATGAGACCAAGTTTTGTATTTCATTTGGAAACCAAGGTCCTAGAGTCTGGAGGAAGGGTGGAGAAGCTCATAGCCCAAGTTGCTTGAAGTCCAGTGTTAAGTTTCCACAGTCTGTGATGATTTGGGGTGCAATGTCATCTGCTGGTGTTGGTCCATTGTGTTTTTTGAAAACCAAAGGCACTGCACCCGTTTACCAAGAAATTTTGGACCACTTCATGCTTCCTTCTGCTGACCAGCTTTTTAAAGATGCTGATTTCATTTTCCAGCAGGATTTGGCACCTGCCCACACTGCCAAAAGCACCAAAAGTTGGTTAAATGACCACGGTGTTGGTGTGCTTGACTGGCCAGCAAACTCACCAGACCTGGACCCCATAGAGAATCTATGGGGTATTGTCAAGATGAAAATGAGAAACAAGAGACCAAAAAATGCAGATGAGCTGAAGGCCACTGTCAAAGAAACCTGGGCTTCCATACCACCTCAGCAGTGCCACAAACTGATCACCTCCATGCCACGCCGAATTGAGGCAGTAATTAAAGCAAAAGCAGCCCCTACCAAGTATTGAGTACATATAAAGTAAGTGAGCATACTTTCCTGAAGGCCAACAATTCATTAAAAAGGTTTTTTTTTTTTTGGTCTTATGCAGTATCCCAATTTGTTGAGATAGTGAATTGGCGGGTTTTTGTTAAATGTGAGCCAAAATCATCACAATTAAAAGAACCAAAGACTTAAACTACTTCAGTCTGTGTGCATTGAATTTAATACACGAGTTTCACAATTTGAGTTGAATTACTAAAATGGACTTTTCCATGACATTCTAATTTATTGAGATGCACCTGTATTAGATCACTGTTACACAGCAATAAAGGATGTATATCACCCTGGCCCAGCTTTAGGACTCTCTGGTCACTGTTTGGTTCATCTTATAACGACCTACAGGCAGAAAATCAGCTAAACCTGTATTAAGGAATGTTAAAAGATGGACTAATGAAACAGAGCAGGTTTTACAAGCCTGTTTCCACCTCACTGATTGGACTGTTTTTGAAGCTGCTGCCACTGATCTGGACGAGCTCACAGAGACTGTAACATTATATATTAGTTTCTGTGAAGATATGTGCATTCCTACCAGGGCTCATTTAACATTCAACAATGACAAACCATGGTTCACTGCAAAGCTCAGACAGCTCCGTCAGGCCAAAGATGCTTACAGGAATGGGGACAGAGTCTTGTGTAAACAGGCCAAATACAATTTCAGAGTGGCAAAAAGTAATTATTCTGAAAAGCTAAGGATTCATATCTCTTCCAGTGACTCAGCATCAGTGTGGAAAGGTCTGAAAGAGATCACCAACTACAAGACACCATCCCCCAGCACTGTGGAGAATCAACAACTGGCAGACGATCTGAATGAGTTCTACTGCAGTTTTGAAAAAACTGCAGTAGACAGACAGATGTATTTAAATTTTGCATTATTTCATATCTTTTTTTATTTCAAATGTAATTACAAAATGCATATATCCCTCACTGAGAGTAAGAATATTCTATTAATTGCATGAGTTTCAAATAAATTCAGTGATCAGTGTTATACATACAGTATATATATATAATTTTATCTATTTATCTCAAATTGAATTCAATCGTAAATAAATAAATAAATACATATTTTAGCATTTTTATTTCAATTTTAATTGCAAACTGTGACTACAAACCACATTTGTGACCCTGGAGCACAAAAGCAGTCATAAGTAGCACAGGTATATTTGTAGCGATAGCCAACAATACATTGTATGGGTCAAAATTATTGATTTTTCTTTTATGCCAAAAATCATTAGGATATTAAGTAAAGATCATGTTCCATGAAGATATTTTGTAAATTTCGTACCATAAATATATTAAAACGTTTTGATTTAATATTTAATAAAAAAATTTGATTAGTAATATGCATTGCTAAGAACTTCATTTGGACAACTTTAAAGGTGATTTTCTCAATATTTTGATTTTTTTTTTTTTGCACCCTCAGATTCCAGATTTTCAAATAGTTGTATCTCAGCCAAATATTGTCCTATCCTAACAAACTATACATCAAATGGAAAGCTTATTTATTCAGCTTTCAGATGATAAATCTATATAAATCTCTAACCCTAACCCTAATTCGAAAAATGGACCCAATATGACTATCAATCACAAAAAGCAAATATATCAGCTAGAGATGGAAACTTTGATCTAGTGCTGTGTTTCTAAGCTTTTCCTCATTGAATGATCGGAGTTAATCAGCAGATGTTGCTCACCCAGCTCTGCGGCCAGCTCTGACGGCAGAACGCGAGGGATGTTCTCCAGGAGTCCTCCTCCGGTGATGTGAGCGTAGGCCTTCACGGCTCCGCTGCGCAGGATTGGCTGGAGCAGGCGGCTATAGATCTTGGTCGGAGTCAGCAGAGCTTCACCTGTGAAGCAGAGCGTGAGGACAAAACAATAGTGTTCATTCTGGCAGCCATTTTTAATTTAGTCTTAGTTCTGTCTCAAATGTACATTTTAGTAATCATATTTGTGACCCTGGAGCACAAAAGCAGTCATAAGTAGCACAGGTATATTTGTAGCAATAGCCAAAAATACATTGTATGGTTCAAAATAATCCATTTTTCTTTCATGCCAAACATAATTAGGATATTAAGTATCATGTTCTGTCAAGATATTTTGTAAATTTCCTACCGTAAACATATCAAAACTTAATTTTTGATTATTAATATGCATTGCTAAGAACTCAACTTTAAAGGTGATTTTCTCAATATTTAGATTTTTTTGCACCCTCAGATTCCAGATTTTCAAATAGTTGTATCTCAGCCAAATATTGTCCTATCCTAACAAACCATACATCAATGGAAAGCTTATTTATGCATTATTTATCAGATTGATGTATAAATCTCAATTTCAAAAAATTGACACTTATGACTGGTTTTGTGGTCCAGGATCACATTTAAGCCCTATTCGGACGGGATTAGTTTTACAAGGGTAGATGAAGTAATGTAATTTTTACCTCAGGACGTCTGTAATATTAATGGCCAATTCACACGGGATAAGAAATCTCTGTAAAACTAGCAAAAGTGGGAGGGGTAACTCGATTTGCTCCGCTGTCACCTGCTTGTCGTCATGTGCGTCATGTACGTTGCTTCCTGATATCCTCGTTCGATCGGACCTAACTGTTTCTCCAATCAAAATGCAATAATTTAATTAAATCGTCCGACCGCACCTGATACACACACATACATACATACATACATACATACATATATACATACGTACATACATACACACACAAACAGGTCGGGTCAAATGATTTATTAATTTAAATTCTGTTGGTAATAGGCACTTACCTAAAGCCAAAAGAAATTTTGTGGCTTTCAACCTTCTTTTTGATCTTAATGGTGTGTGGAAAACTACTTTTAAACAGAAAATGGCAGAATATTTACGTACATATTTACAGCTGGTCTATTCGGATGGGATTAGTATTACCTGAGGTAATTTCTCCGGACCTTTTTACAGAAGGTAAAAGTCGCCGTAATCTTTACTGACATTGTAAGTAATGATTACTGAGATGGCGCATTCGGACGGGACTAAAATCACTGAGAAGCTCTGGTAATAATTACTTTTACCCCACGTCCCCATGTAAAACTAATCCCGCCCGAATAGGGCTTTAGTCAACCTTGTCCTGTTTTTGTGTAGTCAAGATTTTGTTTGACGAAATGTCTGAGCATTTTAGTCTAGTTTTAGTCAATGAAATCTTAGTCACATTTTCATCATGCTGTATAATGGTTAAACTGATAAAGCTCAAAATTATGATTAAAACTGTTTGTATTTGTGCAATTGTTTTCACTATTAGCTGCACGGTTTGTGTTTGTTGTTCATACTCAGATTGAAAATATATTTCTCTGAAAAAAGTCACTTTTTTCTGTTTTGTTATATAACACTGTTTCCATTTTCTTTACTCCCTAAACGCTTTTGGATATTTATGTTGTTAGTAAATCAAATAGATCCGTTTTTCACTGAAAAATCACCTATAACAATATTCTAATAAATGGCTATAACTTGCTTGGGGAGACAAAATTTTATTCGGAAGTTTAAAACTTAGTTATCATTATATTTAGTCAACCTTGTCCTGTTTTTGTTTAGTCGACGAAATGTCTGAGCATTTTAGTCTAGTTTTAGTCACTGAAATTTCACATATTCATCATGCTGTATATGGTTAAACTGATAAAAATTATAAAATTATTAAAATTTATTTTTGTCATTTGAGAAATTTACTATAGCATTCCATGTATTTCATTTTCACCAGTGAGCACAAATCAATAGAATGTGGAGTCATACACATGGTTTATATACCTCATCTAGTGTACTGATTTATTATAGGCTATTTATTATATAAATAAATATCAAAAACTTATGCACTCACTGTCTACATTACGAAAACTGGTAAAACAAACAAAAATATTATAACAGTGAAATTTATAATAGTAACTCCAATAATTCCAAATTGCAATAGCTTGTTTCTCTATTAAAACAATATCAGTTAAGTAAGTGCATTTATTCAGCAAACAATACAGTCAAGATCTCATGACACAACAGAGATGGGCTGACTGACGCTTTCATTTTAATCGCAAAACTCCAGCTTGTTTGTCACTGTTTTCAGCGATATCGGCGCATGGTTGCCAGATTTCAAAAACTAAGCAAAACACCAACCAGAAATGTATCTTTGTATCAGAGAAGCTCTGATTTGGGGATTTGAACTCTTGATATCTGGCAACCGCACACATGAAAGCTCGCATAGTAGAGGCGAAAATAAAAAGATTTTGGTAAAGTTTTTATTTTTTGAATACCTTTTAGTCTAGTCTTTTATGTTGATATAGTCACAGTTATCGTTTACTGACCTTATTGTCATCTCGTAATCGTCTCATTTTAGTCATGAGAAAAAAAGCACATCAAAGAGCATTTTTCGTCATAGTTTTCGTTAATGAAATTAGCACTATATCACAAATGCAGCTCTGCCACTAAAGCAGTGGTGATCAGTTTTGGGGGTAACACATAAGTAAAGTGAGTTACGTAATCAGATTACTTTAAGTAACTAGTAAAGTAACATTACTTTTTAGTTTAGAACGAAATATCTGAGTGAGTTTTTCCAATAATTAACACCAGTTACTTTGTTTCCCATGTACTCACTAACAGCTCTTGTGTTGCCATGTTGAGAGAAATCAGGAGTAAGTGCAGAGCATTGTGTGTGAACATGATCTTACTGTAGTTCTAGACTAAATATCAACATGTATTTACTCATCTCACCTGCACAAAAACGCATTCAGTATTCCTCAAAATTAATTAAAAAAAAAAAAAAAAAAAACAACTGTCAAATGCAAACTCAGAATATTATACAAGCCTGCAATAATTAAATACAGGTGCATCTCAATAAATTAGAATGTCCTGGAAAAGTTCATTTATTTCAGTAATTCAACTCAAATTGTGAAACTCGTGTATTAAATAAATTCAATGCACACAGACTGAAGTAGTTTTAGTCTTTGGTTCTTTTAATTGTGATGATTTTGGCTCACATTTAACAAAAACCCACCAATTCACTATCTCAACAAATTAGAATATGGTGGCATGCCAATCAGCTAATCAACTCAAAACACCTGCAAAGGTTTCCTAAGCCTTCAAAATGGTCTCTCAGTTTGGTTCACTAGGCTACACAATCATGGGGAAGACTGCTGATCTGACACACAAGGTTTACATATAGACTCAGCTGGTTATGTCTAAAATGAAAGTAAACAGATGAGAGAGAAACGGATGCGTGCCTGTATATAGGTTGTTTGCAATCACGTGATTCTGATGACGCGCGAAATGCAGCTGGAGGGCAGGAAGAGATTTTTCTCCATAGGAATCAGTAGCAGAAACTCAAAATGCCTGTGTTTTTCATTGTTTATGAATGCTTAAATCGGTCAAACCGAGAAAACACAAGGAGTTTTTATTATGTACGAAAATGTGTTGTTCATAAGGGAGGAAAAGTCAAGAAATTGACTGAAAAACACAGGAAAAAGTGTCTTGTAAACCTGAGTCTGCGTTCGGGAGGAGAGAGTCGGATAATGCTCGTGTGTGCAAATGGTTAATATAAGATATAATAATATATTATGATATTAATAAAGACATATATAAATAGATACAAGGTGACACAGTCCGAATTCACTCAATGCTAAACGCCACACGTAGACACGATGCAGTTCAGAGAGCTTCACTGATTATAAAGGAACCGCGAGATTGCGATAAATTGAAGTGAGTGACAGCTTTTTAGTGATTACATGAACGAGATATTTGCTCATTTTCTAGGCGGGATTCACTTTCGAAATTGCTTGTTTGCAATCAGGATAAGTTGCTTAGCCTATATCCACCGCCTCAATGGCATGCAAATATTTCAATTTAGTTTAAAAATCGCTCCTCTTTATAACATAAGGATCACGTAACATATGTTGTGTTTTTCTGTTTACTTTATCTTGTTATAGCGCCTAAACCAGTACAGTACGGACATTCCTCTATCTCATCCGTTCTCTTTTTTCTGTGACTCCTGACACTTTGCTGTATACAGGGTTTGTGTACGTGGGTCCTGTTAGCAGCACGTAAAGCAAAACTTTTATTCAGCCTAGAAAGCGAGCAAATAGCGCTTCAACATAATCACTAAAAAGATGTCACTCACTTCAATTTATTGCAATCTCACAATGTTCCGTTATAATCGACGAAGCTCTCTGAACTGCAAATAATATCTTATTTACATCGTGGCGTTTAGCATTGAGTGAATTCTGTCTCAACCTGAATGCTTGACAGATGGCAGACCTGGATTATCTATTTATATCTGCATTAATATCTTAATATATTATTATTGGGCTATATCTTAACCATTTGCACACACGAGTATTATCTGACTCGGCTCCTCCCGACCGCAGACGCAGGTTTACAAGCCACTTTTTCCTACGTTTTTCAGTCAATTTCTTGACTTTTCCTCCCTTATGAGCAACACATTTTCGTACATGATAAAAACTCCTTGTGTTTTCTCGGTTTGACCGATTTGAGCATTCATAAACAACGCAAAACATAGGCACCTTGAGTTTCTGCTACTGATTCCTATGGGGAAAAATCTCTTCCTGCCCTCCAGCTGCATTTCGCGCCACAGCAATGACGTCATGTGCAAACAACCTATTAGATGCGTGCAGATCTTAAAGGGACAGTACTAAACATGCTGCAGACTGTCATTAAAGGGATCGTTCATCCTAAAATTTAATTTCTGTCATTATTTACTCACTCACATGTTGTCCCAACCTCTATTAATTTCTTTCTTGTGCTGAACACAAAAGAAGATATTTTGAAGAATGTGGGTATCTAAACAGTTGCTGGTCCACATTGAATTTGATAGAAGGAAAAAAAATCCTATGTAAGTCACTGTGGACCAGCAACTGTTTGGTTTTCCACGTTCTTCAAAATAGCATTAATGTTTAGCAGAAAAAAGAAACTCACTCAGGTTTAAAACAACTTTTGAGTAAATTATGGTATAAAAATAAAACACTATGACAGAACTGACAGACAGATGACAATTTTTATTTTTGTGTGAACTATTCCTTTAACGTTAATAAAACAACAAAATGCAATGAGAAAAATCACTCACTACTCTTGACTGAAAAACTTTTATACAGTTGCTTTAGGAATCAGTCTATATAGTGTTTTATTTTTATATTTGTTCATTCACGCTAAATACACCTATTGTACCTGAAAATAAAGCACTGTTAGTTTTTATTTGTATTTGTAATGTGTATCTTTGTTCTAATTTTTAAATAAGAAAGATAAAATAATGACAAAGATTTTTATCTTCTCCCACTTTGCCCTAAATATCTGCCATTCTTTTTTTTTCTTTTTTTTTTCACCTTGAAAGGCTTTGTCTTTATAATAGGGAAATAAGTTTGGCTGTAATGCTCAGACAACTTGCAAAATAGTAAAACCAACATGACAAAGAATCGTGATAAAATCGTGAATCGTGATATTTCTAAAAAAAAAATCGTGATATGATATTTTTTCCATATCGCCCACCCCTACTTTGGGCCCTATTTTAACGATCTAAGCGCATGGTCTAAAGTGCATGGCGCAGGTGCACTTAGGGCATGTCCAAATCCACTTTTGCTAGTATAACAACGGAAAAAACAGTTGGCGCTCCCGGCGCGTGGTCTAAAAGTGTTGTCCCTATTCTCTTAATGAGTAATGGGTGTGTTTTTGGTCATAACGTGCAATAAACCAATCAAAGTCTCATCTCCCTTTCCCTTTAAGAGCGAGTTGCGCTCGCGCCATGGCGGATTCGTGATTTAAACGAGGAATTTTAAGGCGCGCAGACTGAACGCGTCTCCAGAGAGCAAACGGATCTGCTCATGCGCGAGCAAATAGGTCGGCTAATTCTGATACACGCAATGACTATCCATTATGACATGTATGACATTTTTATATTTATGTAGCCTACACAATAATATTCTTTTACACTGTAATCCTTTAATTTTTAATATTTGGCATGTTTATGTGCTGCTGTGCGTCCCTGTGTGTAATAAGCAAAGTGAACGCGCGTTGTGGACCCGCCCAGAGGCACATTTTCTACTAACGCGCTCTAAATAACAAAAAAAATATTGCGCCATTGACTTTAGACTAGGTTTGAGTTGGTCTGTGGCGCAGTCTATTTTCGGTTCCTCAAAATAGCTACAATGCACCTGAACACACCTGTTTTTTAGACCAGCACGCCCATGAGCGCACAAATGGGCGCAAATGCATTTGCTATTTAAACAACGCGGCGCAGGATGGGAAAATGAGAACTGCATCGGGCTGAAACTAGCAAAAACACTTGCACCGCGCCGGGTGTTTGATAGGGCCCTTAGTCTCCAACTCACACACTGGCGAGTAAAATCTGAGAATTTATTAGCCAGTGGCTAAAATTAGACATCATTTAGTTACCCAGGGTGAAGATTTAGTCACATATGTGAGTGATTTACTCGTAATGTAGAGGGTTGCATTTGTAAAAGAAGAACTTTTTTATATTAAAAACAAACAAGCAAGCCCTGCCCAGATTTAAAAAGTAACTCAAAAGTACCATAACGCATTACTTTCCATAAAAAGTAACTAACGTAATCAGTTACTTTTTCAGGGAGTAACGCAATATTGTAATGCATTACTTTTAAAAGTAGCTTCCCCCAGCACTCAGGCAGACGTACCGACGGTCTGTCCGGGGCGTCCGAACAGTGCGGGCGAGTCGAGCCGCAGGCCGCTGCGCTGCAGGATCTGACGCACCAGACTGAAGCCGTTGCTGTGAAGACCGGACGAGGCGACACCGATCAGCAGATCACCCTCCGCGATGTCCTTGAGTCTGGGCAGAACGGCTCCTCGCTCCACGGCTCCGACACAGAAACCAGCCAGATCATACTCACCGGGGCCGTAAACACCCGGCATCTCCGCCGTCTCACCACCTCCACACACACACACACACACACACAGTTATTACAGTAGCACTGATATACTATTATAGTATTTGTTACCATTTCAATTTTTTTGTCATTGTAGTGTGTGTGTATATAATTATTAGTGCGTTTAATAATTTAATAATTAATCGTGATTAATCACATCCAAAATAAAAGTTTTTGTTTTCATAATGAGTGTGTACTGTGTATATTTATGTATATATAAATACACATACAGTATAGATTTAGAAAATGTTTACATGTATAGGGTACAACGGGGCTAAAGGCACACCTTAAGAAAAAATGTGCTATTCACTGTGCCTAAAATGTTTAACTGCAGAAAAAATATATACGTTTGTATTGAACATTAATGGACCAACAGATTTTGTGTGAAAATAAATCATTCAAGTCGTTTATTTAGATTAAAAATCTTATAAATGTATGATATGGCACACACGGTATTGATACAAATACTTCAGCTAAAATAATGTTTAAGTTAATACTTGTTCAAAACAATCAGTTTAGTAAAGTTTGTACTACATTCTGCTTATTTAGAAAAATAAAAGTATTCATTTTTGTTCAATAAATATACTGTCATTAAAATGTTAATATAAAAAATATATTTTAAAATACAGAAACAAAATCGTTTTAATAAGTAAAGATTCTGAAAGCATTGAAGGAGATCCAATAATAATTGAATATATATTTACAGTAGTAACAACAAATGATATTTTATTATATGATATGATTAATATGCTTTTAAATATGATGGTTTTATTCTAAACATGGTGATTATCTCTAATATGGACACCCAACATAATATGATATTTACCATCTGAAACTAACCATGTCATGTCAACAAATGGAAAAGTCAGGGATCTATTAATTATCATGTTAATTACTGTGCGCCTTTAGCCCCAACAGAAGGGGCGCTTTTTTCCCCAAATACCATACTTTTACATATTTCATTATTTAAAAACTGTTGCTTTAATTATCTTAAACAAAATTGAAAATCCTAAAGAAGACCTTTGTCTCAAAATATATGCATTAATTTCAGCGATTCTCATTTGCTACTTAAATCTACAACATTTTAAAAAACATAATATATTAGATCAAGTAAGCACAGAATCAACTGTGCGTCAAAGATCAGACAAATATACACGTGCATCTTGAAAAGCAAATGTTTTCAAAAGTGCTACGCCATGTTTTTGTGCCATCTAGTGGTTTAGATGAAAATAATATCAAAGGTGCCATTTACCCCGGGCACCTTTAGCCCCGTTGTACCCTACATATTTATATATTTATAGTCTCATATTTTATATTATATATAAATATATTTAATATATAAACGTAACATATTTTTTCTTAAATATATACATGCATGTGTTTGTATTTATATATACATAATAAATATACACAGTATACACATATTATTTAAACAAAACTTTTATTTAAAAAGGCTTTTAGAAATCAGTATAACAGTTAAATCAAATTCAATAACATTAAATCCCAAGCTTGACTCATTTTTGTAAATAAAATCTTATTAAAGTGCTATTTTATAGGGATGCACCGAAATGAAAATTCTTGGTCGAAGCCGAACAAAATGAAACACTGGGCCGAAGGCCGAATACGGTTTTTCGCATTTTTTCCCCCCATGTAGGCCTATTTTGCCATTTTTTTCACCATTGCATAAATTAAATAGCCAAAATGTGCTTTTTACTGTTTTGTCCTGCTTTTCAAATAAAAAAAATCAATTACAAAACAAAACATTCTATCAGACATTATACCAACAAAGCACAATTTAACTTAAAATTAAAAAGTTACTAAAATAATATTTTTTTGGCCATTTTTGAGACCCCCTTCTTGAATCAGGCATGTATTTTTTTACTGTACAAATAAATACAGCCTTGCTGAGCAGAAGAGACTTCTTCTAAAATATTAGAATATATTACAGTTCCCAATTTGAACACTATGTATGAATGTTATAATAAATGTATAGAGCTGTTGTAGGGTAAGTATTATTATCATTATTATTGTCTTTTTTTTATTTTACAGAACAACAGTAAAATTACAATACTAACATTTATGAATGTTGATGGAGCTTTTTCTTAGATTTTATTTTGGCAGAAACCCGCAGGAAGATCTCAGTGCTTCTTTTTGTTGACAACAGCATGCAGATATTTAAATGATTCTCATTAAGAATTTGGGAAGATGTTTGTCGCACGTATCACATTGTCACGTCTTTAAAAAAATTATAAAAATGTTACTGAGCAAATGTCGAGTAACAGTTTTAGCGCAGATTTTTCTCACGCTTTGGACTTTGAACCCTGGCGCCGCGAGCTCGTGCAGCGCTGTGTGAATACATGCAATTCGTGCGTGTATTTGAAAACATAACATTCTGCAGTTTATTTACTAATCGTTTGAGGCCATTTCGCGATTTCAATCATCATAGTAACCAGCAACAATCACCCCTTCCTCTTCTCATCGGAGACATGAGATGCAGTGCTAAGCAGTCTCTCGCTGTCAGTGCTTCGTGCTTGTAATGATTTTTGAGTCTTTCTCTGACAGTTTTAAATACTTTCACACTGCAGATGTGTTTGCTGCATTAGTGCGCGCCTCTATTTGATCGCGTCACGTCATTGTTCGGTACAATTTATTCAGTCTTTTCGATTATTCAGCCGAACACCGAAAGAGTTTTTTTTTTTGCTATTTTCAGCCGAACAATTTCGGTTGCCGAACATTCGGTGCATCCCTACTATTTTAATTGGACTGCAAAAAATTACATATTTCTTTAATTTAACAAAACATGACAAACTGCATATATCATATATGCAGGTTTGCTATCAAAATACGTATTTGTTGCTCAAATTAATGTAAAAATAAAAAAATAAAAAAAACTCATTTGAGTGATTAATGTCTAAGTTTAGAGAGCAAAATTACAAAGTAAAAGCAATTTTGCCTGCATTGATTTCTGTCTGCATTTTATTATAGGATTCATTTTCTTTTTAATTAGAAGAGCTGTAAAGAACTGCAGTCATGTTTTGATTTCCAGCATGGATCTGTTGTGTGTAACTGACCTAGCAGAGCACATCCAGCCGTCTGACAGGCGTCTGCGATGCCGGCGATCACAGACGACGCGACTCTGACGTCCAGACGGCCGCAGGAGAAGTAGTCGAGGAAGAAGAGCGGTTCGGCTCCCTGAGCGAGGACGTCGTTCACACACATGGCCACCAGATCCTGACCCAGAGAGCCATGGACGCCGCTCGCCTGAGCCACCTGTCGGACAAAAGCAGCACCGCTTCACCGTGATGTTCCAGCGCCGCTGAAGCCAAAGTGAAACCAAGCGCTTACCTTCAGCTTGGTTCCCACTCCGTCTGTCCCGGACACCAGGATGGGATCCGTGAATCCTGCGGCTTTCAGATCGAAGAGGCCAGCAAAGCCGCCGAGCTCTGCATTACAGCCTAAAACACAGACGCAGAGACACACCGTCAGAACCACACACACACAC
The DNA here is from genome assembly GCA_039654775.1 of Spinibarbus caldwelli. Taxonomy (NCBI): domain Eukaryota; kingdom Metazoa; phylum Chordata; class Actinopteri; order Cypriniformes; family Cyprinidae; genus Spinibarbus; species Spinibarbus caldwelli. The sequence continues at coordinate 1,695,822 of CM077224.1, forward strand.
ACCCAATCCAGCAGTGCTTAGAAAAACCGCACGTCAACGTTCAGGAGAAACGCTCGCATTCAAGTGTTTTTAACCCACTAAACTCTCCTCTCAAGACAAACAGGTTTGAAAGCGCATTTTAATTTGGCAAAGCATGAACTGCATACATTACCTTCTAAATAAATGCACACAAAACAATGTTAATATAAATGTTAACTGGAAATAAAATAAGTTTATATATATATATATATATATATATATATTCAAAATATTAATACTATAAGTATAAAGTACATTAAAAATACTGTATATAAATGATAAACAAAATATTAATATTTGTTGCTCAAACAAACATAATAAATAAAAATAAAATAAATAAAAACTTTAAGTAATAAACGTCCTCAGAGTGAGTCCAGAAGTGAAGTTGAAAACAATAAATCTCATGTCTGGAGCACTTTTTTGTATATAACATCAGTGTAATTTTGATTGTTTTAATTTAATTGCAAAAATACATAATTTGTTTAATTTGATAAAGCGTGATTTTTGAATAAATGCACACAAAACAATATTAATATAAAAGTATTAGAGGAAAAAAATGTAACCAACTTTAATTTAAACAAAAATAAAGATAACAGCCAAATATAAACAAACTAATTAAAATGCCAAACGCACATAACAAAATTACCAAAAATTAAACTGATAAAATTAAAATAAAAGAAATTTAAAATAAAAACATGATTAAAATTAAAATGAAAACTGAAAATATGAAAATAAAAGCCAACTCAAAATATTATTAAAGATGATAAAAGTACTGTACATGAATAATAAACACAAAAAATGTTATACTTGTCGCTCAAATTGACGAACAAAAAAGAAAAAGAAAAAATACTTGAGTGATCAGTGTCCTTGTCCAGAAGCATAAATCATACAGAGAGCAAAATCACAAAATGAAGCCAAAAAACATTTTTGCATGAATATAATGTTATTTGATTATGCTAATTATTTTGCATTGTTTCTTTGTCCGTCTCATGGTGAATTCTACTTTTAGAAATCACTACAAAAATAAATTAAATAATAATTCTCATTTTTAGGACTCAAAACAAAACAATATTAATATTTGTTACTCAAATCAGAGACATGATAAACGTGAAATGAGTGAGATGACAGAAGAGTTTTTTGACCCTCCTCGTGCAATAAACAGGTTTGAAAGGTTGGCTGTCTGTAGTTTGTGTGACGAGCTAATTGAGCTAATCATGATGATTGATGCTGTAAAACGAGATCAAGCTTTGAACTCAGAAACCTCTTGTGAGAAAAATCAGCCTCAAAGAACTGCACAAAGTTCACCGGATTCTAGAAGTAAACAGGAAGATTAATCAGCCATCAATCATCAGTTCATGAGAAAAGAACGGCGGTTATAAAATCAAATAAAAGGAAAGTGTTATATCAGCCTCATCAGAGAGGACAGACCTGGACGAGCCGTGGCTTTGGCCAGAGGTTTGATCAGATCCACCAGTCTGTTCCCCGCTGCGATGTCCACACCGCTGTCCTTATACGTCAGTCCTCTGACAGACAGACACAAAACACGCCATTCACTGCTAAAACTACCACTGATCAAGCTGAAATATAACAAAACATGACTATTACATGAAATTATATAAATACATAAAATTATGCTTTCATAATTTATTTAGAAATTATAAATATTGCATTGGAAACTAACTGAAATAAGTTTGTAGAACTAAATTCACTAAAAGTCAAATAAAAATTAACGCTAAATAGAAATATTTAAAAAATAATAAAAATGACAAGTTATTTGATCACTAAAACTTTCAAAATGACAAACTACAATTAATGAAAAATGAGCATATAAAAAAAAGTTTTAAACAATAATAAAGTATTAAAATAAAAAAGTATATTAAAATAAAAGTATGACATTTTAATAAGCACTAAATAAAAATATTAGTAATTAAAATGAAAAAAATGAGCATATAAAAATAACAGTATTAAATAAAAATATTAGTAACTATAATTAAAAATGCATAGGATAGGATGTTCTATGCAGTTGCTAAGGTAGGATGTTCGGGGTGGTTGCTAGGGTAGGGTGTTCCATGTAGTTGCTAGGGTAGGGTGTTTAGGGTGGTTGCTAGGGTAGGGTGTTCTATGTAGTTGCTAGGGTAGGGTGTTTAGGGCAGTTGCTAGGGTAGGGTGTTCTATGTAGTTGCTAAGGTAGGGTATTCGGGGTGGTTGCTAGGGTAGGGTGTTCTAGGTAGTTGTTAAGGTAGGGTGTTCGGGGTGGTTGCTAGGGTAGGGTGTTCTAGGTAGTTGCTAGGGTAGGGTGTTTAGGGCGGTTGCTAGGATAGGGTGTTCTATGTAGTTGCTAAGGTAGGGTGTTCGGGGTGGTTGCTAGGGTAGGGTGTTCTAGGTAGTTGTTAAGGTAGGGTGTTCGATGTAGTTGCTAGGGTAGGATGTTTAGGGCAGCTACTTTAGTAGGGTGTTCTATGTAGTTGCTAAGGTAGGGTGTTTGGGGTGGTTGCTAGGGTAGGGTGTTCTAGATAGTTGTTAAGGTAGGGTGTTCAGGGTGCTTGCTAGGGTAGGGTGTTCTATGTAGTTGCTAGGGTAGGGTGTTCTGGGTGATTGTGACACAAAAGTGATCTGAACAAACTCCTAACTCTAAACCAGAGCAGTACTAGAGATGCTTGACTTGCACACCATGCTACTACAACCCGAATTCCGAAAATGTTGGGACGTTTTTTTAAATTTGAATAAAATGAAAACTAAAAGAATTTCAAATCACATGAGCCAATATTTTATTCACAATAGAATATAGAGAACATAAATGTTTATACTGAGAAATTTTACAATTTTATCCACTAAATGAGCTCATTTCAAATTTGATGCCTGCTACAGGTCTCAAAAAAGTTGGCACGGGGGCATGTTTACCATGGTGTAGCATCGCCTCTTCTTTTCAAAACAGTTTGAAGACGTCTGAGCATCGAGGTTATGAGTTTCTGAAGTTTTGGTGTTGGAATTTGGTCCCGTTTTTGCCTGATATAGGTTTCCAGCTGCTGAAGAGTTTGTGGTCATCTTTGACGTATTTTTCGTTTAATGATGCGCCAAATGTTCTCTATAGGTGAAAGATCTGGACTGCAGGCAGGCCAATTCAGCACCCGGACTCTTCTACTACGAAGCCATGCTGTTGCAATAGCTGCAGTATGTGGTTTTGCATTGTCCTGCTGAAATACACAAGGCCTTCCCTGAAATAGACATCATCTGGAGGGGAGCACATGTTGCTCTAAAACATTTATATATCTTTCAGCATTCATAGTGCCTTCCAAAACATGCAAGCTGTCCATACCGTATACACTTATGCACCCCCATACCATCAGAGATGCTGGCTTTTGAACTGAACGCTGATAACACGCTGGAAGGTCTCCCTCCTCTTTAGCCCGGAGGACACGGTGTGCGTGATTTCCAACAAGAATGTCAAATTTGGACTCGTCTGACCATAGAACACTTTTACACTTTGAAAATGTTCCTTTTAAATGAGCCTTGGCCCACAGGACACGACGGCACTTCTGGACCATGTTCACATATGGCTTCCTTTTTGCATGATAGAGCTTTAGTTGGCATCTGCAGATGGCACGGCAGATTGTTTTCCAACAGTGGTTTCTGGAAGTATTCCTGGGCCCATTTAGTAATGTCAATGACAGAACCTTGCCGATGAGTGATGCAATGTCGTCTGAGAGCCCGAAGACCACGGGCATCCAACAAAGGTCTTCGGCCTTGTTCATTATGCACAGAGATTTCTCCAGTTTCTCTGAATCTTTTGATGATGTTATGCACTGTAGATGATGATAATTGCAAAGCCTTTGTAATTTGACGTTGAGAAGCGTTGTTTTTAAAGTATTGCACAATCTTTTTACGCACTCTTTCACAGATTGGAGAGCCTCTGCCTATCTTTACTTCTGAGAGACTCTGCCTCTCTAAGACATCCCTTTTATAGCTAATCATGTTACAGACCTGATGTCAATTAACTTAATTAGTTGCTAGATGTTCTCCCAGCTGAATCTTTTCAAAATTTCTTGCTTTTTCAGACCTTTGTTGCCCCGGTGCCAACTTTTTTGAGACTTGTAGCAGGCACCAAATTTGAAATGAGCTCATTTAGGGGATAAAATTGTAAAATTTCTCAGTTTAAACGTGTTATGTTCTCTATGTTCTGTTGTGAATAAAATATTGGCTCATGTGATTTGAAAATCTTTTAGTTTTCATTTTACTCAAATTTAAAAAACGTCCCAACATTTCCGGAATTCAGGTTGTAAATGAAGACAGAATACTGTATTTATGACTTTGTTTATTAGAAATATGTAAACAAATCAGACATAACACTGATATCAAAGGTGAATTGTTTAGTACACATCAACATTTAAACACATATAGTTAGTGTTCTGCGGTGTCCTGCAGTATTAACCGATTAGTGTTAGTTAGCGCTCACACACCTGCCGCGGCTGAGGTAAGCGATGGCGCGGTGGCCGATGTCTCGGCGGTAAATGGCGTCAGGGAAGCTAATCAAAGCCACTCCTTCGTTAACACTGCGTAAGGCGCTCTCGAGGGTGTGCTGGACCGCAGTCACCGTCAGGACACGCCCACCGCTCGTCATAACCCCGCCCCCTTCCTTCAGTGCAGTGCCTGCGTGAAACACCTGAATGCCCATCTCTGACAACTGAGACAAACCTGAGGAAACCACAAATGATTATTCATAAGCACAGATGAAGTCCCTCGTGACCCTCATGACTGCAGGTCACCTGTTATCAAATAAAAAATGATCAGATCATTTGACAATTTTGTTCAGAATGTTAAAACTCCAAGCAGGAAAAAAAAAAAAAATAAAAATAAAAATAAAATAAAATAAATAAAAATTATTGTAATTATTATAATTATTTTAAAAAATATTTAAAAACAAAAAAATCATCGATTAATCAATTATTAATAATGAATTAAAACTCCAAGCAAAACATATATATTGTTAAAAAATATTAAAAATAGTATTTAATAATATTATAGTAATTATAATTATTATTAATTAATTATTATAAAACCCAAGCAAGAAAATGTATTTGTTAAAATACACATATTTAATAATATTTTATAATAATTATTCTTTAAAACACAAGCATTTATTAAAAAATAATGGCTTGATGAATAATAATAATAATAATAATAATAATAATAATAATAATAATTAAAACTCCAAGCAAAAAAATATATATATTTGTTAAAAATATTTAAAAAATAATAATTAATAATGCATTCTCAATTATAATTATTCTAACCCCAAACAAGGAAATTTTATATATATATATATATATATATATATATATATATATATATATATATATATATATATATATATATATATATATATATATATATATATATATATATTTTTTTTTTTTTTTTTTTTTTTTTTTTACAATTTTTTTTATTTATTAAAACTAATTTTTTTTTTACTTTGAACAGCAATGGAGCTATATTTGACCCATCTTCTGGGGTGTCTTCTTAGCAGTATATAAAACAAAAACAGCTCCGGTTTGAAGTATTCCAGCTGATGTAGCCTATTATCATTTAGCACATTAATCTTTTCCAATAAGTTTAAATTGATTTTTACCTTTTATGGGCATTTTTTACCTTTTATAAAGCCATTTTTTTCTAAAAGTGTGCATCACCTTTTGAGTCTTTTTTTTTTTTTTTTTCATTTAATAAGTCAATAAGACATTTGGGCTGTTACCAAGCAAATGAAGTCAGTATTGACCAAATTCATCTTTGCAATGCAGAGGAAACATAGAAGTTGCATCTGAATGGCATTTAGATGCTTTTACACACTGTTTAATGCAGCTCAGAGGGACATGTAATGCTTTAACCTGCAGTTACAAATGCATAAATAATATTTTGATATTTTAAACATAAAACATTGACAACTGATGTTTGAAATTAATTAAAAAATTAAAAGATACTTTAAATGTGAAATTAAAACCGCCAGCAGGTGGCAGAAAGTCACTGTTAACAAGTGAGTCATTGCAATTGAACCAAATCATTTAATGGGTGATTCATTCATTCAGGAACGAAACGCAGTCATGTTGCTCAGAGACCCAAAACAGTGCTGTGGCTTTGTTTGGAATTATTTTTGTTGTCGAAATTGAGCAAAAACAGGCAATATGCTGTCTAAAATGTAAGTCTATTAATTAACTTCTAGCTTACTGAACTGTTGTGAAAAATCATTTGTAATCATGCTGATTTTTGGAGAGAAAATACGGCACTCTTCTGTGATATTGATTAACTATATGAAATTATGTAAATATATACACTTTCTAACCCCATATCTTGAATTTTGTGATCATTCTAAATGCATTTTAATAGACTGAATCATGCAGTGAAAGAACACACTCTAAATGCGTGCACGCACTAATCAAACCTAATAGAATAATATGCTGTAATAAGATTAATCCAACGAATCGTTCGATTTGTAATGCGTACCGAGCCGAAAGCCTCGTACCGAACAGTTCAATACGAATACGTGTATCGTTACACCCCTAATAAAAAAAAAAAATTTAAAAAAAAATATACATATACATATACATACATATATATATATATATATATAAAACTTGATATCATTTTATTATTTTACACTATATTACATTATATTATGCTGGACTCTTATTTTTAAATGTCAATGCTTTATTTCGAGCTGCTCATTCAAAGAAATGATAATTAAGACTTTGCTTAATATATTCAAGACTTTTTATAACTTTATTTAGGATTCCTTAAGGACCTGTGGGGACACTGAGATAGATATATATTTCATGTAAACGCACCGGTGATCTCCAGACCCTTCTTATATGAGGCCGGATATCCTCCGCTGGCCATGACCACCGTGACGGCCGCGCTGTCCTGCAGCCACTGCACCGGACTCAAGCTCAGCTCCGTCTGCAGCGTCTTCATCAACACCTCGTACAAATCAGACTCCAGCAGCGGCATCAGCACCTGAGAGACACACGGACAAATCACAACATCCACATTACAGCTGCTGATGACCTGAGTACTGATCCGGATCACTGAGTCACATCCAGAGCTGGGTAGTAACTGATTACATGTTATCTGGATTACGTAATCAGATTCAAAAATTAAGTACTTGTAATTAGAGTAAGTTACATTTACATCAGACTACAGTTACTTTTTTATGGATTACATGATTACATATTATTCACACAATAGAAATAAATTATTCATAATTCATTGATTCTCCCTATTTTTTATATTTTTTCTTTTAAATTTTCCTTTCTAAAACAGCCTACTGACTAAATACATTAAGAAAGTCCAGTTTTGTGGACATTCACACATAGACTAGTCATTAGTCAGGTGGTGACACAGCATTTGACCACTGGATTTACAAAAATCATTTTAGGTTTATGAACTACTGATGAACACATTCATTTTCATTTGAATTATCACTCAGTAGTGATTTTACATTTACATTTTAACCATGTATTATGTCTTTAGTAGGCTTTTGTCTTTCAAACTCATTAAAATGCACATATTCTTATTTATTTATTTTTTTTTACATTGTAATACAAGTATTCTAAAACGTTTTGTCATCTAAACCTTATTCACCAAATATATTTACTTTTTAAAATAAATATTTCAACAATAACGCATCACATTTGCATGTTCACTGTTTCTTTGATGTTGATTAATGGTCACATGACACGCAGGTAAATAAAAATATTTTATCTTTTTTAGTAAGTGTTTTATTTTAACTTATTTTAAAACAAAGACTATAGAAATACAAAGACGGTTCACTCCTATACTTATAAATGGGAGAAACTGCAACACACAGTATGGTGGAATAGTCTCACCCGTCTAAATGAAAAAGCCAAATTTTTCATAGAAACCTGAGGCTAGACCAGCCAATGTGCATGCGCAGTTATAAGCATGTTATGACTGCGCATGCAGATTGGCTGGTCTAGCATGAAAAATATTATTTTTAAATGCTATTTGAACATAAGAAACAACATTCATGGGGCAATTAATTTCAGATTTTTGTTGCTGATTTGACTTGATTTGATTTGACTGTGAGTTCAGCAGTTTTTGAGATTTCGAGATTCCCCCATTCATTAAGATAGGACTTGGTCTTGTATGAGCTGCCCGGAGGTATTGCAATATGGCCGCAGAGTGAAGAGACTTTCCTTGAAAGGGACTTTGTTTTAAAATGATTTATTTTCATTTTTTATGATTTAACGAATTGTTAGCTTTTCATTAACTCACAAACCCCCTGCAGTTCCTTTATAAACCCTAGTTTGAGAAGCCTTGATGTAATATAATGTTTAATGCACTTTATGTTATAAATTACAACTAATGGAACATTTTTATTTTACACAAAATAATTATGGTACAAGATAATTCTATTTTCATCAATGAAATAAACGAGTTAAGTCAAAAGTAATCTAAAAGTAATCTGATTATATTACATAAAATGTGTAATGTAACGGATTACATTACTGACTACAATTTTTGTCATGTAATCAGGAATCAGTAACGGATTACAATTTGTGAGTAATCTACCCAGCTCTGGTCACATACACAACTGAATCAGTGAATCAATCCTGCTTCTGAGTCACTCATCTGATCTGATTTCAGCGTCTCAGGATTTCCAGTCTGTTCCTCAAAAAAACCTAAAAAGACTTCAGAAAAATTGGTATGTATGTATGTATGTATGTATGTATGTACATATATATATATGTGTGTGTGTGTGTGTGTGTGTGTTTGTGTATGTATATATATATATTTTTTTTCTTTCTTTCTTTCTTTTAATATATAAATATTTATTTTAAAGATAATAATTATAATATTTTTGTAAAATGTTAAATAATAATTATTAATATTTATTATTTTTAACGCACACACACAAAATAATAATTATAATAATTCTTATTAAACCTTTAATATTTATGATTATAATAGTATTTCTATTTTAAATTAATGCTGCTCTTGTAAACTTTTTTCCTTTTTTATCATCATCACAGTTCCATAAATAAATAAATAAATAAATAAATAAATAAATAAATAAATAAATAATAGGCAGTTTCCAACATGGATAATAAATCATATTAAAACGATTTCTGAAGGATCATGTGACACTGAAGACTGGAGTAATGATGCTGATCACAGAAATAAATGATATTTTAACAGATATTCACATAGAAAACACTTTTTTTAAGTCCAAATAATTTTTCATATTTTTTCCTGTATTTTCAATTAAATAAATGCTGGCTTGGTGATCAGAAGAGACTTCTTTAAAAACATTAAAAATCTTACTGATCCCAAATTTTGAACAGCAGTGTATATACATAACATAAATTTATGGTATAGAATTATTTTAATTAATTATTTTTTTTTAGTTTTTTTGACGGTGTTTGAACAAAAAAAAAAAAAAAATAATAATAATAATTGTAAGTCGCTTTGGATAAAAGCATCTGCTAAATGAATACATGCGACCCTGGAGAACAAAACTAATCATAAGGATAAATTTTTCGAAATTGGGATAAAAGCTGAATAAATGTGCTTTCCACTGATGTATGGTTTGTTAGGATAGGACAATATTTGGCTGAGATACAACTATTTGAAAATCTGGAATCTGAGGGTGCAAAAAAAAAAATCTAAATATTGAGAAAATCGCCTTTAAAGTTGTCCAAATGAAGTTCTTAGCAATGCATATTACTAATCAAAAATGAAGTTTTGATTTATTTACAGTAGGAAATTTACAAAATATCTTCATGTAACATGATCTTTACTTGATATCCTAATGATTTTTGGCATAAAAGAAAAATCAATAATTTTGACCCATACAATGTATTTTTGGCTATTGCTACAAATATATCTGTGCTACTTATGACTGCTTTTGTGCTCCAGGGTCACAAATGTAAATGTAAAAAATCAATACTTTGAAAATGTCATTATAAAAATAATTTTGTGTCACACGGAGCATGAGTTGTTTTCTTGTACAGCATGTAATTAAATCAAGAGCTGTGTTGTTATTTTCTGATTCCGGTGTGACTTTGCCTCAAGGATCAACATGTCAAAATCAGGAACTGTCAGATCAAACGGATGATTTCCACAGAACTGATCTCACCTGACACTCGGGGTCACCGAAGCGGCAGTTAAACTCCAGGACCTTCGGTCCCTCTGTAGTCAACATCAGCCCCGCGTATAAAACACCTGCAATGACATCCAAGACCAGCAATGACTGACTGATGATGATGATAACAATAACAATAACAATCAGAACACCATGTTCTTTTCAAGGAATTTGTGACTGATCAAGTTCACACATCAAACACTCACACCAGACGCTCTTTCTATGCAATCACAGGAACTAATGACATAAATGTGTGTCTGTTTCTTACTCACACTTACTCAATGACTTCTGAAGACATATGAAATACAGTGCATGAGGGGTGTGTACTGTTTTGATATTTTTATGGTGCTTGTTTACTGAAATTACATGGAAAGTCATTAAAATATCTTCATTTATATTCCACAGAAGTCAGTCATACAGGTGTATAACATCAAAGGTGATAAAATTATAATGATATTATTTTATATGTTTTTTAATATGTTTTATAGTAATAAGAATGATAATATAAATACATACATATACATACATGCATACATACACACATACATATATATAGCTTTGTGTTTTTATTTATTAATAATAATAGTAATTATTATTACTAATAATGAATATTATGTTTTTTAATAAATGTAATTTTTGGATAATTATAATTAGTATAAATTTTTTATAAATTATGTGTCCTGAAAATAAATTTATTTTCCTGCTTAGGGTTACAATACTCACAATTGGTATAATATATTATTAAATCATATTTTTCATATTTTAACATACATATATACATATTAAAAATACATACATACATACACACACATATATACACATATACATATATGTGTATATACAGGTGCATCTCAATAAATTAGAATGTTGTGGAAAAGTTCATTTATTTCAGTAATTCAACTCAAATTGTGAAACTCGTGTATTAAATAAATTCAGTGCACACAGACTGAAGTAGTTTAAGTCTTTGGTTCTTTTACTTGTGATGATTTTGGCTCACATTTAACAAAAACTCATATATACAAGAGTTATAACTCATATATATATATATATATATATATATATACACACACACACACATACACACACACACACAAATATATACATATATACACACACATATACACATATACATACATATATATACACATATACAGTGGTGTGAAAAATTGTTTGCCCCCTTTAATTTAATTTGATATATACACACATATACATACATACATATATATACATACACACCAAGTATGCAAAGTTCGGACTTGCATCCTCGTTACAGCAGCGTACTTGATAAAGTCAGTCAGCTCGCCTAAGTTATCTACACTGTATTACAATACGACGAAATACGATATCAAACACCACTACCTCTTTTTGCTTTCATGTAAACATATTAATAGCCGCAAAAAGTTCAGGGAACGTACATACATTACAGCGAAACGAAATATTATATCAAACAGCGTTGCCTCTTTTCTGTTTCATTTAAAATATTAATAGCCACAAAAATGTGGCTCATGCAACGCGTACACGCATTACAATAAAACGAAATGATATCAAACACCACTGCCTTTTCATTTTCTTCAAAATATAAAACACAACCCTCTTTTTGTTTTCATTTTAAAAATATAAAACAGTAATATGTGGTTTAGGTAATATGTGCACATATACTCTGATTCACTGTATGTATAATTAAATGAAATACGACAAGCACAACTCCTTTTTTGTTAAATGTCGGTTTTAATGAACAATAATAGCCATTATAAAAGTATAAGTATAAAGTATAAGAGACTTAGGTAATAGGAAATAAAGACAAAAGCAAACAATTCAGTCACGTTAACAAAGTAAGCGCTGTATTACGATTAATAAATAAATATTTTATGAAACATAACTTTGTGCTCAGCCAAAACGATATGACCTGGAAGAAATAATAGATTCATGAGACTAAAGATTGCCTGTTAGATATACCCAAAATTAATTTTACCTCATGTTTAACCACTACAAAGACATCAGAGCCAGCAGCAAGTGTCAGAAGGACTAGCCGAGGTGAGGCTGCTCTCAGCGGATACATGAGCACCGAGCGCCCGCTGATCGCCTGGAGCTCACGTCTCTGAAATCGGCGAAACAAATTTTCAAATAGGCGCTATCTTTATAAATAAACCGCAGATTTGAGTTTTAAACAACTATATTCTCAACTACATTCTCGCCTGAAATACTCTTAGAACGGCATTTCATGACACAATAACAGTAATATTTTGAAAATTTTGCGGTTTCCCCGTCCACCATTAACGCTCGCTTATTGGTGCGAAATGCATTCTGGGATACCTGGCTGCCTCAAGTTCGCACAAGTCACCTCTGGATGCACCTCCGGAACAAAAGTTAATCAGCGACTACAGCAGTCGAGTGATTTCTCTTTTTTTTTGTTCTATGATTTACATCAATGACAGACTTCAGCAGGTTTTAATTTAAAAGCAGCGCTGTCTCTTTAAAACCTGATGCACGTGACGCGGATCTGACACATAACCTATTTTCTTCAAACTCTTTACGGTAATTTAAGACTTTATAACTCATTTAAGACTACGTTTACTAGGTAACTTGCCAAAACCGCGTATTTTGACATAATTGTGTGTTTTCGTCTGTTGAAGCGCTACTGGTGAGCTGTCTAAAGCAGCTCAGCGTATGCATACAGCCGAACGAGCAACCTTTAAAACTATAGCCTACTTCACTGCACCGTTTCTGCGGCGTAACAACAGGTATGTGTCGCCACATTCTCGAGTTATGAAGAATATAGAAGGGAAAAGTTAATCTTCCAAAATGAAGCAGCAATATCTTCTCAGGTAAAAGTTATTAGAACCGTGTCTAGGGACAAGCTGGCCATCACACTACTCTGACCTTAACAACCCATTTGTTTCCTATTATTTGATTCGCTCTTGTCGCTTATGACAGAACAGCTAATCACAATGATCTTGTCTTTGGAAAAGATTATTTTATTCGCTTACGTCAGAAACACCGAATCTCTTTAAAAACGGGCTGTTGTTCTCACTACATTGCATTGCTACATTTCGCAAAAGTTTTACCCACCAACTGGCGACTGACAGTTACTTACACTCGCCTACGACGATTTTTACTCGCAACTGGCGCTTGGCAAGTGTTAATTTTAGGCCCTGTATATATACACACACACATATACGTGTGTGTGTGTGTATTAAAAATATGATTTAATAATATTAGGTGGATGAAATGATGACAATTATCTTTTTACTGTTACTTTAAAAATGATCAACATGCTGTGTTTGTCCAATCAGTGTTACTAACCCTGTAAAGCCTGATATATGAAATAATAGCCAGGAAAATCTTTTTGAAATGGAACGATTTCTCGAACAGAGACAAAATCTGTTTTTTGCTTATCCATCAGACTCGTATAGTCTGATATAGTGAAATTATGGATAAAAAAAATAAAAATAAATAAATACTTTATTCAGAGATGCAAAATTATGCAATTTGGTGCAGATCCTAATAATTATATGATGAAATTCTGATGCTTGTAATTTAAATCAATGAGATCTTTATAACAGTAAATAACACTAAAAGAGCTTTTACTGGATGAAAAACTCTAAACTATCAATCAGAGACAGAAGGCATGCAGTAGATTGTGTGACAGCAGAGTTTGATCATGATGATCATTCAGATATGCTTCAGCAGGTTTATAGGGTTAATCTGAGCTTAAGCGTACTAGCTAGTGTGTGTTTGTGTCAATCTCACCCACATACGGCGTTCCCTCTTCTCTCATGCCGTCCACCGTCTTCTGAAGAACCGATCTCTTGATCTCCTGCAGAACTTCCTCTGAAACCTTCACACACACAAACAAACCATTCACACTTTAATAACACATTTTTCCCCTATATTTGGATTCTTTAATGGTAAAATTATGAAACAATCAAAATGCAGTGGCCTATTAAAAATCAGCTTTATGTCTCCCCAAACTATTATTTTTATTTTTTTTTTATTGATTTATTTTATTTCTGGATTCAGTTTTAATGGTTAAATTAAAACAAAAAGCATGTCAAATTAATTTAAATTATGAAAATTATACAATTTAACAACAATCTATTAAAATTTTAACATAAATGACATTTTTATGGCCCTATAAAGCACTTTTTATCCTAATTCCATTTTTTTTATTTTTACAATTTAATATTTCTGGACACCATTTATAATGGTTTAATTAAATTTAAATAATGAATTTATGATTTAATACACATTTAATATGAAAAATGGTGGTAATCAAATTGAACATTAAAAATGTAATCAAATAAATATTTAACAATTCCTTTTATTTTTTGGTAAATAAAGTGCTGCACAACAGAGGTTACCTTTTAAAATAAAAGTGATACTCCTTAAAAAACAACTTTAGTAATTAAGTTAAATAACTTAATTAAATTAAAAATAAGCTATTCTTCTTTTTCTTCTTCCTCTTCTTATTAATTTAATTCATAAATTGATATTGATTCATACATAAATTTAATTATATTTTAACATTGAAAAATATTAATTATATTTAATAATTATAATTATTTATTAAAAGTTAAAATGGTTAAAGTTTAAAGTTAAATATTAAATAAAAGGTTTTTATTATTATTATTATTATTATTATTATTATTATTATTATTACTGAGAAGCATATAGTGTATTTATAATAAATTTGTTCATTTATCAATTATTTTTTAAATTATTTAATTTACAAATTAATGTTTATTTATAAATACATTTTATAATTTAATTTCATTTATATAACATTTATACACACGTGGTCAGAATTGTTGGTACCCTTGGTAAATATGATCAAAGAAGGCTGTGGAAATAAATACTGAATTGTTAATCCATTAGATCTTTTATTAAAAAATAATTAAATAAATCACAAAAATCTAAGCTTTCATTGGAGAATAAGAATTTAAAATGGGGGGGAAATATCATTATGAAATAAATGTTTGTTGTTTT
Organism: Spinibarbus caldwelli; assembly: GCA_039654775.1. NCBI lineage: Eukaryota > Metazoa > Chordata > Actinopteri > Cypriniformes > Cyprinidae > Spinibarbus > Spinibarbus caldwelli. The sequence continues at coordinate 1,710,979 of CM077224.1, forward strand.
TTTTTTTCCTCAAATACTGTACATGTTGGACACAATTACTGGCACCACTAGAAATTCTTATCAGTAAAATATATCTGAAATATATTCACATTAATATTCACAATTTTGAGCACTCCAGGGTGATTATGAACATGAAATTATCCAGCCATGGCTTCCTGTTTCACAGAAATATAAACAGGACGGAAAACAAAGCCCAAATTCCCTTAATCATCCATCACAATGAGAAAAAGTAAAAAGAATATATTTTTGATGTGCAGCAAAAGATAACTGAGCTTCACAAATTAGTGAAGTGGCTTTAAGAAAAGAGCTAGAGCAGTGAAAATTCCCATTTCCACCATCAGGGCAATAATTAAGAATTTCCAATCAACATAAAATGTTATGAAACTGCCTGGAAGAGGACGTGTGTCTATATCGTCCTAATGCACGGTGAGAAGGAGAGTTTGAGTGGCGAAAGACTCTCCAAGGACCACAGCTGGAGAATTGCAGAAAATAGTTGAGTCTCGGGGTCAGAAAACCTTAAAAAAAAAAAAGAAAAGTCAAACAGCACCTACATCAGCACGTTTTTTGGGAGGATTTCAAGAAAAATTCTCCTAGCTCATCCAAAAACAAACTCCAGCATATTCAGTTATCAGACATGACTGGAACTTCAAATGGGACTGGCTTCTATGGTCAGATGAAACTAAAAAATGAGCTTTTTAGCAGCAAACACTCAAGATGGGTTTGGTGAACACAGGGATAAAAAGTACCCCATGTGTACAATGAAATATACTGCTGTATTTTTGATGTTGTGGGCCTATATTTCTGCTGGAGGTCCTGGACATCTTGTTTAGACACATGGCATCATGGATTCTATCAAATATCAACAGATAAAAAAATCAATAAGTGATTGACTCTGTTGGAAATCTTATAATGGGCCATGTTTGGATCTTCCAACCGTACAATAATCCAAACACAAACCTCAAAAACAACACAAAAATGGGTCACTGAGCACAAAACCAAGCTTCTGCTGGTCATTCCAGTCCTCTGACCTGAACCCTGTAGAAAATGAGTGGGTGAACTGAAGAGAAGCACCACCAACATGGAGCTGGGAATCTAAAGGGTCTGGAGTGATTCTGGATGAAGGAATGGTCTCTGATCTCTTGTCAGGTGTTCTCTAACCTCATCAGGCATTATAGGAGAAAATTTAGAGCTGTTAAACTGGCAAATGGAGATTTCAAAAAGTATTGAATAAAAGGGTGCCGTTAATTGTGGCCAACGTGTATTAGAGAAAAACATTTATTTCATGATATTTCCCCCCATTTTAAATTCTTATTCTCAAATGAAAGGTTAGATTTTTGTGAATTTTTTAGATAATAGATCAAAAGTATTAATGCGGATTTATTTCCACAGCCTTCTTTGATCATATTTACCAAGGGTACCAACAATTCTGACCACGTGTGCAATACTAATTATAAATAATAATTGTAATCATTATTTATTCAAATTTAAAATGTTTTTAAAGTTTATAAAAAAAATAAGTTTAAATAAAAAGTTGCAATATAATTATTATTACTTGAGAATATAATTTATTTATAAAATGTAATATATCTTCTGTCACAATTTCTTCAAGTTAAACCAAACTTTTATTCTGATGGGATGTCATGAAGATCTTTGAGTGTATGTGTGTATCTGATTATAGTTTTTCTTGATTAAACAATAAAATGCTCATGAAGCGAGTGTAAAAATGCCACAGGCCACAAGTGATAATTGACCCGTGAGATGTATGGGGGTGTGTTGACCTGTGGTGCGGGGCAGTAGGCGCCCATCCCGCCCGTGTTCGGCCCCTGGTCTCCGTCCAGCAGACGCTTGTGATCTTGCGCTGGTGGCATCGGTGACACTGTGACGCCGTCACTGAAACACAAACACTGAGAACAGACGAGACGCTCAGTGCCTTCTGACCACCTGAGACGTTCGTTAACATCAGGAAATACTTACAGAGACTTCCTCTCCTTCCAGCAGCTCCTCAACCACCACAGTCTCACCCGCAGAACCAAACGCCTTATCCTGAAACATCAGAAAACAAAGAGATCCATGCTTTCATTCATCAAGGATGTTATAAAATATTTCTATTTTAAATAAATGCTGTTCTTTTGAACTTTCTATTCATCTGTGAATCCTGAAAAATAAAATGTATCCCAGTTTCCACAAAAATATTGGGCAGGACAACTGTTTTCAACACTGATAATAATCAAAAATGTTTCTTGAGCAGCAAATCAGCATATTAGAATGATTTCTGAAGGATCATGTGACACTGAAGACTGGAGTAATGATGCTGAAAATTCAGCTTTGATCACAGAAATCAATTACATTTTAATACGAGGAATTTCCACATACGAGGAATTTGTTTTTCGTGACAGAAGCTTCCACAGTGCAACAGAATGACAATGACAAGACAAAAACACAGATAATAAAAAGAAGAATTAAAAAAATAGAACAAGTAAATAAGGAATAACAATATACAAATTGACAATTGTATGTACAGGTATATAACAATAGACAGTTTTGTATGTACAGGTATATTATGTGCAAATTGAAATGTAGACTAAGCATGTGTGTTAGATAAATAAGTGTATAAGTGTATAAATAGTGTGTGTTTCACAATTATTGTCAAGTGTTCATGAGATGGATTGCCTGAGGGAAGAAACTGTTCCTGTGTCTGGTTGTTCTGGTGCTCAGAGCTCTGTAGCGTCGACCAGACGGCAGCAGTTCAAAGAGGGAGTGTGCTGGATGTGAGGGGTCCAAAGTGATTTTGCCAGCCCTTTTGCTCACTCTGGATGAGTACAGTTCTTGGAGAGTGGGGAGGGTTGTACCAATGATTCCCTCAGCAGTCCTCTGTAGTCTTCTGAGGTCAGATTTGGTAGCTGAGCTGAACCAGACAGTTATTGAAGTGCAGAGGACGGATTCAATGATGGCGGAGTAGAACTGTTTCAGCAGCTCCTGTGGCAGGTTGAACTTCCTCAGCTGGCGAAGGAAGTACAACCTCTGCTGGGCCTTTTTAACAATAAAGTCTATGTGAATGTCCCACTTCAGGTGCTGGGAGATGGTGGTGCTCAGGAATCTGAATAAGGCCGATGACTGTGGTGTCATCTGCAAACTTCAGGAGCTTGACAGAGGGGTCTTTAGATGTGCAGTCGTTGGTGTACAGGGAGAATAGTAGTGGGGAGAGAACGCAGCCCTGAGGAGCTCCAGTGCTGATGGTGCGGGTGCTGGATGTGTATTTTCCCAGCCTCACTAGCTGCTGCCTGTCTGTCAGGAAGTTGGTGATCCACTGACAGACGGAGGTGGGCACGGAGAGCTGAGTTAGTTTGGGCAGGAGGAGGTTTGGGATGATGGTATTAAAAGCTGAGCTGAAGTCCACAAACAGGATCCTCACATAAGTCCCTGGTCTGTCCAGATGCTGCAGAACATAATGCAGTCCCATGTTGAATGCATCATCCACAGACCTGTTTGCTGTGTACTGAAGAGGATCCAGCAAGGATCCAGCAAGGGTCCAGTAATGTCCTTCAGGTGGGCCAGCACCAGTTTTTCAAATGACTTCATGACCACAGAAGTTAGAGCCACAGGCCTGTAGTCATTTAGTCTTGTAATTTTGGATTTCTTTGGGATGGGGATGATGGTGGAGCATTTGAAGCATGAAGGGCCTTCGCACAGCTCCAGTGATCTGTTGAAGATCTGTGTGAAGATGGGGGCCAGCTGGTCAGCACAGGATTTCAGACAGACTGGTGTAACACAATCTGGGCCTGGTGCTTTTTTCCTTTTCTGCTTCCGGAAGACCTGGCGCAACCTCGTCTTTGCTGATCTGAAGTGTAGGTGTGGGAGAGAGGGGGGTTGCTGGAGGTATTAATGGTTGTGTGGAGAGGTGTTCAGGGCAGGTGTGGGGTGTTTTTTCAAACCTGCAGTAGAACTCCTTCAGATCGTCTGCCAGTTGTTGATTCTCCACAGTGCTGGGGGATGGTGTCTTGTAGTTGGTGATCTCTTTCATACCTTTCCACACTGATGCTGAGTCACTGGAAGAGAATTGAATCCTTATTTTTTAAGAATAATTCCTCTTTGCCACTCTGATCTCCTTTTCCAGTGTGTATTTGGCCTGTTTATACAGGACTTTGTCCCCTTCCTGTAAGCATCTTCTCTGGCCTGACGGAGCTGTTTGAGTTTTGCAGTGAACCACGGTTTGTCGTTGTTGTAAGTTAGATGAGTCCTGGTAGGAATGCACATATCTTCACAGAAACTGATATAAGATGTTACAGTTTCTATGAGCTCATCCAGATCGGTGGCAGCAGCTTCAAAAACACTCCAATCAGTGAGTGAGAAACAGGCTTGTAAATCCCGCTCTGCTTCATTAGTCCATCTTTTAACAGTCCTTAAAACAGGTTTAGCTGATTTCAGTTTCTGCCTGTAGGTCGGTATAAGATGAACCAAACAGTGATCAGAGAGTCCTATAGCTGCCCGTGGGACAGAGTGATATGCATCTTTTATTGCGGTGTAACAGTGAGCCAATATATTACTGTCTCTGGTGGGACATGTAACATGCTGTCTGTATTTTGGCAGTTCACGGGAGAGATTTGCTTTATTAAAGTCCCCGAGAATGATTAAAACAGAGTCTGGGTGTTGTTGCTCAGTCTCTGTGATCAGATCAGCGAGTTTCTGTAAAGCTGAGCTCACGTGCGCTTGTGAAGGAATGTAAACACTCGCGAGATTGAACGAGCAAAACTCCCGCGGCGAGTAGAAAGGCTTACAGTTAAAGAAAAGCATCAGGACAGCACAGCTTCTTTAACACAGTTACATCTGTACACCACCTCTCATTGATGTAAAAGCATGTCCCGCCGCAACGCGATTTCCCCCGTTGATTCTGCGTCGCGGTCTGCTCTAAACAGCTGAAAGCTCGGCAGATGTAGCGCGCTGTCCGGAATGGCGTCATTCAGCCAGGTTTCTGTGAAACACAAAGCAGCAGAGTTTGAGAAATCCTTATTTGTCCGGGAGAGCAGGAGGAGTTCAGCCGTTTTGTTGGGTAGAGAGCGGAGATTCACCAGATGGATGCTAGGCAGTGCTGTCCAAAATCCGCGCTGTCGGAGCTTCACGAGTGCCCCGGCTCGCTTCCCCCGTCTGCGCGTCCTGCGTTTGAACAGTGCCGCCGCTCAGCTGACTACTATGTCCAGCAAAACATCCGAATAGTCAAAAACCAGTGAAATATTGGGTGGTGTGTACTGCCGAATGTAGAGCAATTCGTCTTTGGTGAAACTGATTGCAGGGATATAACTAAAAGACAGGACAAACTAACAAAAACATAAAAACAACTGCGGACGACGCCACAGAGGCTGCCATGAGTGGCGCCATCTTGGATCGAAGATCCGGAGCATCTTTAACAGATGTTCACATAGAAAACAGCCATTTTAAATTATATTTATTATATTAATTAATTATATAAATATTTCACAATTTTTACTGGGTTTTTGATTAAATAAATGCAGCTCTTTTGAGTAGAAGAGTCTTTCAAAAACATAAAATCAGAATTATTCCAAAAAGTTAGGAATGATTCAATAAATTGTATGTACAGTCATGGCCAAAAATATCAGCAGCCTTGGTAAATATGATCAAAGAAGGCTGTGAAAATTAATCTGCATTATTAATCCCTTTGATCTTTTATTTAAATTCACAAACATCTAACCTTTCATTGGATAATAAGAATTTAAAATGGGGGGAAATATCATTATGAAATAAATGTTTTTCTCTAATACATGTTGGCCACAATTAATGGCACCCTTTTATTCAATACTTTTTGAAACCTCCATTTGCCAATTTAACAGCTATAAATTTAAATACTAAATTTAGATCTCTAAATACTTCAGAGATATTTTACTGATAAGAATTTCTAAGGGTATCAGTAATTGTGTCCAACATGTATTTGAGAAAAAACATTTATTTCATGATATTTCCCCCACTTTAAATTCTTATTCTCCAATGAAAGCTTAGATTTTTGAGATTTATTTATTTATTTTAAATTAAAGATCAAAAGGATTACAGAGTAGTAATCTCTAATGTATTACTTTGACTCGCCTGAAATCTTTACACTGTTTTTCTTTGTCCTCAGCAAGCCGCGTCTCTGCGCTTTGAATCAGTGAAAACATTCAAGGACCCATTTCATTCTTGCAAAGAGACACAAACAGAACCGCGGTGAAAATATAACCATCAGAGAGATGCTGACTGACCTTCATGATGTCCAGAACCGCCTGACAGGCCTCGTCTTTATCCCGAGCGACTACAACTCCCTTTCCAGCCGCCAGACCGCTGGCCTTCACCACCAGAGCGGGAAACTCGGCGCTGAACGAACAAACACATATCAGCAATGAGATTTTACATGCATCTCAAAATGTGCATTTATTATGAGTTGAATTTGTTTGCTGCCACAGAGAAATACCATATATGTCTCATATATAGGGTTGGTTATCGTTTGAATTTTATCGATTCCGATTATTAGTGAATCCTAGTTTCGATCAAACATTTAGATGTCAAACATTTATTCTGTGTCATTTTACAAAGCATTCTGTTGCAGCTGAATAACAAAAATCAGCACCCTACAGAACACTTAGGTCTACAATTCTTTGATTAACATTAAAGACAGTAGGGGTGGGAGAAAAAAAAAATCGATTCACCTATCGCGATTCTTTTTAAAATGATTTAATTCCTAAGAGGTGGTGGGGAGAAGTTAGCGCTTTGTAATTCCAACAGAGGGTGAAATGTATGTGTGTTCAACTTGGAGCAGCACCTCGCAGACGTTCAGCGTATGACATCAAAGTACCGCGAGAGCGATTCGAAAACATGCGGAGCCATCATATACGTTTAAAGCCAGCGCAAGAAAGCAAAACCATGACGGAGGCAGAGGATCCAACCTCTTCCAGAATTCTTTCTGCACCTTCACGTTTTCAATCCCAACTGCTGGGAAAACATGACTAAAACGGTATGCAAAATAACATAGCACTTTATTTTATTTATTTTCAGAAAGTATTTTTTCTGCTCATTTTGTTGAATATTTGACTATTATATTCATGTGCAAGTTCAGGGTTTTGGTACTTTAAAGTTTCATGGATCAAGGTACTTTAAATATACACGTGTGTATATGTATGCTCCTGAAATAAAAGTTTAGAAAGTTGTGATGCATTGTTTTTGTTAATAAGACTCATCATATACAGTCTCTTTTAAGGGTATAATCAACTATTTACCATTGTCTAGGCTTTAATAAGCTAACAGAAATCACAATAAATTGTAATATCGAACCACAATAGTGACTGCTAAGATGTGTTTTTGTTTTTGTTTTTTTGGTGACAGTCTGTATATTAAGTGTATCATTCAACTTTTTCCCATGATCGAGTTAAAAACAAAACACAAAAAAAAAAAAAAAAAAAAAAAAAAAAATCGCAACACATAGCAATATCGAATCGCAATATTTGTAGAATCGCAATTCTTAAAAAAAAATAATAAATCATCGCAATACATATCGTATCGGCACCCAAGTATCGTGATAGTATTGAATCGGGAGGTAGGTGTTAGGGCTGTTCAATTAATCGAAATTCAGTTTCGACTTCGATTTCGCCCTCCAACGATTATGAAAATACAGTAATCGAGATAAAATGATTATTGCGCCCCGTTCCGCCTCCCTTTCCAGCGGTGCACTTTCGTTCCTCCATAAAAGCCATCTTTTAGCGCCTAAACGGCCAAATACACGCAAAAATGTGTCAAAATGCGGCGCTTAGTGATTATTCACACAAACCCTCGTCGGTTATGTAATAAATGAACGGAAAGTGTTGAGAATGAAAATACATGTGTAACAGTAAGTTGGATCCGTGCGGATCTTAAAGTGACAGCGGGCTATATTCCTGCTGCCAACTGTGTGCTTAATATTAATCAAAAGACAAGGACAAAAATCATCTCTTGAGTGAAGGACTTTTGTAGCTTTAATAAGAAACAAAGGAAGTTTAATTCTTACAGTGAAGACTATGCTGTTTTATTTTACATTAAGTTATTTAATTTCTAGAAGGTTGTTAACTGAATATAGCTACTTTAGACTTGCATTAAAAAAACAAAGCACAGTTTGTTTCATTTGTATCTTTTTTATTCTATTGTATTCTTTTGCTTTTTTTTATTACTGGCATCGTATTCCTTTGTTTTTTTTATTACTGGCAGCTGAATTATTTTCAATAATTTTGAGGACCTTTTTTGTTGTTGTTTTTTTAACTAATATTAGTTACTCTGATATTCTGCTGTGGTATTGAGAATTGTGACATTTCGCTGGTCTCTAAAATGTAGATGTCATAGCAACCTTATTTACAGAAAAAAAATAAATAAATAATAAATAAATAATAAATAAATAGAAATAAATAAATAAATAAAAAAATAAAAAAAAAAAATAATAATAATAATAATTATATATATATATATATATATATATATATATATATATATAAAACTATCTTTAAATAAATCTTTCATATAAGGTTTTATATGGCCCACTAATAATCGTTTTAAATAATCGTGATTACAATATTGACCAAAATAATCGTGATTATGATTTTTGTCATAATCGAGCAGCCCTAGTAGGTGTATTGTCCCATCCCTAATATTTAGTGCATGTTGCAGGCGTTTACCCTCGGATATATCTGCAGGCGTCCTGTGGGTCGGTGAAGGATCTCCAGCGCGCCGTGGGAATGTTGTGGCGGTCCATGAAGGATTTGGAGAAACTCTTACTGGCCTCCAGCTGCGCCGCCTTCGCAGATGGCCCAAAACACAACACTCCGGCGGCCATCAGGTCATCCACTATACCTGAGAGACGGTCAGCACACAGACTCAGTCAGCGGCTTAAAGCTCACATTTGTGCTCAAACATCTGCACAAAAGTACATATACTGTACATATATTAAATAGACATCATCTATTAGCAAACATGATCTAAATCAACATTTAGAAGATGTTTTCACTAGATAGTTATGGTTAATACATACAGTTATAGTTACTATAGAAATTATAACTAACTAAACCAACATTTAACAATTTGTTTTATTATAAAGTTATTGAATAATATTATATTACTTATGTATAGTATTGTTTTTAAAGTACTTTTTTGTATTTAATTTTGTTCTATTATTTATAATTTGTTTTGTTATGAGTTTGTTGATACTTATATTAAATACATTTTTTAAATATTTTATTATTATTATTATTATTATTATTATTATTATTATTATATAATTAGTGTTTATTAACTAAATCAACATTTAGAACGTTTTCACAACATGTTACTTCCAAGGAGGCCACAGGATGATTCTAATGTCTTTAAATTAATAACTTATCATTAATATATTAAAATAATCAAACTTTACTCGTAAAATTGATGTAAACTGAAATGTAATAAAGAACATCATCTTTTCATCATCATATTTTAATCACAAGATGGCGCCGTGTGTGTTGGCTGGCCGTCGTTCCGTTCTGTCTGTTTTAATGTTTTTTCTTTTATTTATATGTTTTATCAGCCCTAATTACTCTCTCTGGACTTATGACTGTAATACTTTGCTTCACATTCGTGCAGTGATGGACGATCTCTCTCGTAGTGGAAAGTGTTGTTTTTACCCGCGATTCATGCCGTCTATGCCAGTGGAACCTTGGCTCGGCGTAGAGTGTGGGCGCCGGCGATCACGGAGGATTCGGAGCAATCGCCGTCGGAAGCGGGGCAGACGGGCGGGTTTTGCTGTGAAAGCTAGAGCATCATGGATGTCGGAGAGACGCCTGCTGTCTTCGGGAGACTGTTCGAGTGAGAGACTCTCCTGTTTGCGTTCAGTTTGTCCGGACGTTTGTATACCATCTCCACGGGCTGTGACTCGACACAAAGTTTCGAGAGGAGTAAATACTAACAATTTGCGATATATCGAGTCTGCTGTGGTCTCGGTTGGAGCGTCATTGTCTACGCGGGAGTCTGGTGTAGTAAATATGGCTCTGGTTAATGCAAGATCACTCTTAAACAAAACGTTTATTTTAAACGACTTTTTTACACAACATGATTTGGATTTTTTGTTTATTTCTGAAACATGGCTTAATGTTGGCGAGACACACACCCTGATTGAGCTTTCTCCACATGACTGTACATTTTTTAGCACCCCTAGAACTACTGGCCGGGGTGGCGGGCTTGCATGTGTTTTTAAGAAGGGATTTAAATGCCGTCTTTTATCAAAGGTGAACTATCAGAGCTTTGAGGCTCAAGTGATGATGTATGACGGCTGGAAATCTGTAATGTGTGTGTTGGTCTACAGACCTCCGAAATATAACAAGGATTTCATGCAGCAGTTCTCAGAATTTTTATCACATATTGTGCCAAGTTGTGATAACATTCTAATTCTTGGGGACTTCAATATTCATGTGTGTTGTCCAAATAAGCCATTGGTTTCTGAGTTTTTACAGCTGGTGGACTCTTTTAATCTTACACAATTTATTTCAAATCCAACCCATGAACAAGGCCATATCTTGGACTTGGTCTTATCTCTGGGTCTTCCTATTTCTAATGTTGATGTCTTAAACTATGGTCTGTCTGATCACATGCCCATAATTTTTAATGTTACTATGCCACGCAAACCAGTGTTGCCACAGTTAGGTGTGCTTTGTTCTCGTCTTATTACGTCATCCACGGCGGTAGAATTTTCTGAGGTATATTACTCCTCGTCATTTGTGAATGTGATTGAGTCTCCTTCTCCTTCTGTGGGCCCAGACGAGCTGTTGATATTGTTCAATTCTGTTTGCTCCGATATATTAAATGTAGTAGCCCCATATAAGGTTAGGAAACCTAAACCTAAACTTAATCCAACTCCATGGCTTAATAATGATACTTGTTTTCTGAGGCAGGAATGCAGAAAGGCTGAACGGAAATGGAGAAAGGATAAGCTGCAGGTTTCACTGCAATTTATGAGGCAGTGTTTTTCAGATTACCAGGCTGCTGTGAGAACTGCAAGGCAAAATTATTTCTCGAAGGTCATTGCACAGAATTGCAATGCCCCTGCAGCCCTTTTTTCAATAATTAATAGACTTCTCAATCCGATTGGATGTTCTACTTTGACCCCCTCATTGGAGGTATGTGAAATGTTTCGGACATTTTTTGTGGAAAAAATAGAAAAGATTAGAATTTGTTTGCCTACATTCTCAGCTGAATCTGTGATGCTACCGGCTTGTGTAAGGAGTTTTGAGCACTTTGAGCAGGTGTCTCTGGCGCAAGTTAGGGATATTATTATGCGTTTGAAGCCTACATCTGGGGGTTGTGATGTGGTTCCTTTACGTCTTCTTAAGGAGATGGTTGATGTTGTTGGGCCGAGTATTACGTCTATTGTCAATAGTAGTCTTCATAATGGAGTAGTTCCAACTGGCCTTAAACAGGCGGTTATTCATCCACTTCTTAAAAAGCCTAATTTAGACCCTCTAGATTTGAAGAATTATCGGCCCATCTCAAAATTACCATGCCTAGCTAAGATTTTAGAGAAGGTGGTCTATTCCCAGTTAATGTCATTTTTAAGTAGGTATGAGATATTAGACAAATTTCAGTCCGGTTTTAGAGTAGGTCACAGCACTGAGTCTGCACTTTTAAGGGTTGTTAATGACCTCCGTATAATCAGAGATGCAGGAAATGCGGCAGCTTTGATTTTGTTGGATTTAAGTGCAGCTTTTGACACAATAGACCATGTTATTCTTATAAAGCGGTTATCCCATTTAGTTGGAATTCGTGGGACGGTTTTAGAGTGGTTTAAGTCTTATTTGTCACATAGATCATCCTCTGTAAAGTATGGTAACTATGTTTCAACGACAGTGCCTGTTATTTGTGGTGTCCCCCAGGGTTCTGTTATTGGCCCTATTTTATTTTCATTGTATATGCTGCCCTTGGGCTCAATTTTTAAAAAATACGGCATGTCGTACCATTTGTATGCGGATGATACACAGATCTATTTACCTTTGAGAATGGGAGAGAATAATGGCTACAATTTGCTTTTTGCATGTTTAGAGGAGGTTAAGAGCTGGATGTCTCAAAATCTGCTTCAGTTGAACCAGAGTAAAACTGAGATTATGTTTTTTGGCTCTGTCAGAGGATGTTCAGATATGTCCACATTTTTGGGTTCATGGTCTGATTATTGCCATGACCAAATAAGGAACTTAGGTGTGGTGTTTGACCCAGAGCTGAAATTTGACAAGCAGATTAATGCTGTAGTAAAGAGTTGTTTTTTCCAGATTAGGTCTATTGCTCGCCTAAAGCCTATTCTGTCAAGAAACGACTTAGAGAAGGTTATTAATGCCTTTGTTTTGTCTCGTCTGGACTATTGCAATGTATTGTATGTGGAGTCCTGCCAGACCACTATTTCACGTTTGCAATTAGTTCAGAATGCAGCAGCTAGGCTGTTAGTGGGTGCTAAGAGAAGTCATCATATCTCTCCTATTTTAGCGTCTCTCAAATGGTTACCCGTGAGCTATAGGATAAAATATAAAACTCTTTTATATGTTTTTAAAGCATTGCATGGGATGGCCCCTGCTTACGTGTCGGAGCTCATTGCTGTTCGTCAAGCACCCAGGTCTCTAAGATCCAATAATAAGTTATTGCTTACTGTCCCTCGTACTCATTTAAAGTTAAAAGGGGATCAGGCCTTTGCTGTTGCAGGGCCGAAGCTCTGGAATAGTCTGCCTCAGGTACTTAGAGAGGTCTCATCGTTAAATGCTTTTAAAGTTGAAGTCAAAAACTATTTCTTGTCCTTAGCCTTTGAGAGTGTGGGCTAGTTTTTGCTGTTAGTTGAATGTGTGTTGTCTTATGTTCTGTGTTTTAATGACTGTTTCTTGATTGTTCAGCACTTTGGTCTGCAGGTGCAGTTGTAAAGTGCTCTATAAATAAAGTGAAATGAAATGAATGAATGAACATGCAACTTTAGACTGCGTGTGAACTTGCTCTTTTTCAGGTGTTTATCAGACAGTTGCACACAAATATGATCAGTTTATCTCTGATAATATGAAAAACTAAATGCAATAATGTCACAAAGGCAGTCTTTCATCATCTATTTATGATCATTAAGCCACTTTTCCCTGTTCTTCATCTATCAGTGTTATAATAAGCAGACGAAGTGTCTCTTACCAGCAGCCAGAGGAACTTCTGGACCAACAACCACGAGCCCCACGTTATGATCCTTACAATACTGAGCTAAAATCGCATGATTGTTCACAGACACCTCTGGAAAAAGAAGATAAAAAATATTATAACACACCTTCATGCACACACAAAGTCTAAACGTGCATTAAGTGTATTTTTAAATGCATACTGTTCACTTATTTTTATTCGTAAGAAAAGTGTGACTAGCGCTGTCACCGGAGTTGGAGATCTTCCCGTTGTTGGCGGTTCCTGCGTTACCGGGAGCCACGAGCACCTGCTGAACGTGCGGTGACTGCGCTAGCTTCCATGCCAGCGCATGTTCGCGTCCGCCGCCACCGATGACCAGCACGCGCTCCGCCATCACATCTGCTGGACAAACACTAGCGTTAATAATGAGACTGCACGATAAACACTCCACGCTTAACATCTCACGCACGACTGCTGACGCAAACATCAAATAAATGCCACAATTTAGCCTAATGATATAGTTGCAGTGTCGAAAAAAATCATTTATCCATTTCAATAAATAAACTAATAAAAAACTATAAAGTAAATCATTTTAAATAATGATTTTAAACAAGATATGTACATTTTCTGAAGAAAATGGGAGTGGGAGTTGGTGGGGTGCATTGTATTTGGTTGCTAGGGTGTTGCTAGGTAGTTGCTAGAGCATTGCTATGTGGTTGCTAGGCAGTTTTGGGTAGTTGCTAGGGTGGTTACTAGGGTGTTGACAGGCAGATGCTAGGGTGTTGCTAGATAGTTGCTAGGGCATTGCTATGTGGTTGCTAGAGTATTCTGGGTGGTTACTAGGTGCACTGTATTTGGTTGCTAGGGTGTTGACAGCAGTTGCTAGGGTGTTGCTAGGTAGTTGCTAGAGCATTGCTATGTGGTAGCTAGGCAGTTTTGGGTAGTTGCTAGGGTGGTTACTAGGGTGTTGACAGGCAGATGCTAGGGTGTTGCAAGGTAGCTGCTAGGGCATTGCAAGGTAGCTGCTAGGGCATTGCTATGTGGTTGCTAGGCAGTTTTGGGTAGTTGCTAGAGTGTTCCTAGGCAGTTGCTAGGTCACTGCTTTGTGATTACCAGGCAGTTTGGGTAGTTGCTAGGTTGTTCTGGATGATTACTAGGGCATTGGCAATTTGCTAGGTAGTTGCTAGGGCATTGCTATGAGGTTGCTAGGCAGTTGCTAGAGTATTCTGGGGGGTTACTAGGGCACTGTATTTGGTTGCTAGGGTGTTGCTAGGGTGTTGCTAGGCAGTTGCAAGAGTGTTGCTAGGCAGTTGCTAAAGTATTCTGGGTGGTTGCTAGGCAGTTTGGAGTAGTTGCTAGGGTGTTCCTAGGCAGTTGCCACAGCATTGCTTTGTGGTTGCCAGGCAGTTTCTATGGTGTTCTTCTGTGTGGTTGCTAGGCAGTTGCTAGGGCATTATCTGGATGCTAAGCAGTTGCTAGGATATTTTGACAGGATGCTAGGACATTGCTAGGCAGTTTCTGTGGTGTTCTGGGTGGTTGCTCGTGTATTGCTGTGTAGTTGCTGGGCAGTTTTGGGTGGTTGCTAGGGTGCTGCTAGGAAGTTGCTAAGTTGTTGCTAGTGTGTTCTGGTGGTTGCTAAGGCATTGCTATACAGTTGCTAGGATGTTCTGGGGGTTGCTATGTTAGTTAACAAAAATACAACTATTCATTTTTAGCCATTAAATAATATTAGATACAGATTTTATCAATAATGTAGACATTTAATAATGTAAAAATCAAAAAGAAGGTTAAATAATATTTTTCATTTGTTAGTTCATGTTAAATAATGGAGTTAACTAATGTGAATAGGCTAAATAGAACCTTTCTTTAAAGTGTTACCAAATAATTTTAATAAAAAAAAAAAAAAAATGCTCTGCAGGTTTCAGCAGAGCTAAGGTGAGAGCAGAGCTGTTAACTGTCCAAGCAGACGTGTTTATTGGCCGATAGCAATAATCTCTGATATATTAGCCTCTAGCCCACAAAATGTCACTATCTGCATGCTAAATTGTTTTTATTTCTTCTAAAGAGGCGGTTTAATTGCATGAAGTGTTTGACCTATAGGATGCAGTGATGCAAGTTTGATCTCATCTATTACCGCTGACCTTTCAGTGCTGCTGTAAGACCTTAAATCCCAACACACATAAACGTCCAGCAGCATCAAGCAGCACATCCATAAACAACTACAGAAGCGCTGCAACACTGAAATCCTGATCCATGTGCTCAATGCATTACATTTGCATGAAAAATACCATTAACTGACTTTGAAAAAAACATATAAAAACATCATACATAGGAAGTGCAAAAAACAAAAAAAAAACATGGTGCATGTACACAAACCATTACATTTAATTTGCATGGAAAATACCATCAGTTAAACAAGACTGATGATCAGCTGAGATTGTTTTAGTTGAACTTTGCCTTCAAAACGCACTGACAGCATTGCTCTGGTTGAGTAACAGTGGATGCTGATAACTGATGATCAAATCAATCAAACACACTGAGCAAACACACAATCACAGTCTGAATGTTAACTAGTAGCACATGAGTGACCCACATCACGAGATTCAGGGTTTGCTGCTCATTTACTTCTACTGTTAAAGTATTTAAGTGCATCGTCTGAACAGCAAATGCAACATATATTCATGCATAATAATGCATTAGATCTCTAGATTCATGTGCTGAAATGCCTGAGTGTGAGCAATTAACATGCATGAACGTTTTGCTGTTCTGAGATTTTCAGGCAAAACCTTTATAAAAGAAATACTGTGGTTGTACTATGGTACTTTTACATGGTTGTAAGATTCATATTTACATGCTACTGGAAGGTATTATCAAAGTGCATATTCCATAATATTATAAACAAGTCCAAAACTACTACTTCAATGGTATTAACCATACAAACAAAATAATACCACAGTACAACTTCAAAAACCTGTGAACAACAGAGGTAAAGAGTGTAAAACATTCGTAACTGCACAATACATCATGCAAACATTCTGAGCAGAAACAAAAATTTACCTGAGCAACAGGTAAGTTAGCAAAAACAATGAGCAAGTTTGATTAACTTTATGGGAATTACCTTTCAGGTCTTTCATGCAACTAGTTAAGTTTGTTTGACCATGCATTCGTTGTTTCTATAGGTGTATTTGCTGACTTACGTGATTTCTGATGAACAACGGGCTACAGTCGAGGTCCTGTGGTGTTCTGGTCGTGAATGAGTGATGGACAGAAGACCAGCGTGTGTTTCTCACCACAAACCACGTGCACTGCCTGATAATTCACATGCTACATGTTCGATTCGCGAAATGATTCATTCTTTTGAATCAGCTCTTTTTTATGTTTTGGTTAAATCGAATCGAAAAATGGGGTGGGATCATAAACCAGCATTATTTCATACAATATGTGTACTTTAAACAAAAACATAGTGATAAACAGCAGTATTTAATAAATATTTCATTTGAACTGAAGCGAACTGTTCGAATGAATCGATTCTCTCAAAGTGAATCGGACTTCTTGACGCTATACTTCACAAACACGTTACACAAATAGGGAATTTAATGAAAATTCATAGGAATTCAGTGAGAGAATTGTTAAGTTAATGTATAATATACAGGTTGGGAGTTTAAGCTTTTCTTTTTATATACTCTTCGTGTTTCTGTTTGAAGATTGACGTTTCACGTTTATCAACTTCCTGTCGGAGGTCGTGGAGAGTTATGGGAAATGTAGTTTCTTATAAATATATAGTCCTGGAATCCGTGAGGAATTTCCTACATAGGTTTCCTATTAAAATTTTTAATCATAATAAATCTTTAAGGATTAATTTGAACAACAGAATACAGAAAACTGGATGTTTGAAAACGTAGCTCCCAACGTGACTATGATTCTTTCAGGATTTCAAAATGTCCAATAAATTTTCCAAGAATTTGCATGAAGTGTCCAATAGTAAAACATTATTCCAATATATATATATATATATATAGGACTTAATATATTGACTTAAAATGTATGAAATTCTACTACGAATCCTGTACTTACTTACTTAAATTGTAAATAAGTACATATATGCTAAAGTATATGGTCCTTAACATGTATAAGGGGAAAAAAAGATGAAGACTTTACTATACTTCTGTGGTATTGCTTATTATTTTAAATTAGTTACAATAATGCAATAGTTCATCTTGTATGTGCACTTTAATCAAAAACATAGTGATGAACGGTAGTATTCAACAAATATTTCATTTGAGATGATTAACAGAAGTGAACTGTCCGAACGAGTCGATTTGCTTGAAATGAATCAGAATTCTTGACACTATGCTTCACAAACATATTTCACAAACACTAAAAATTGTTTGCAATTGTATTACTTTGTTTACAATTCAGGAATCACATTATCCAAACGTTCCCTCCTAGTAAAGCATGAACAGGGAACATGTACATTTCTTGCTATTTATTTGATAAACACGATGCTGTCAACCGTTAAACTTTCAAAGAACACAAAAATCAGTGAATCAGCACTGTCAACACAAAATGACAACATCTATTTAAAATCCCAAGAATAAAAACAGATATATTGATCCAATGTCAAGAATAAGTTAATTAAGCGCTGATTAGATGATGTAAAATCACAGCAGAGGCAGATCTGAGCTGCTGAGAAGCTCCTGAGCAACATCCGAGTCTCTAAGAGTGAAGAAAGTCACTCCAGAGCTGTATGCCGCGGGAATCACGAGATGCATCGTCTTAGCATGCTCTTCATCATTCTGCTCTTCCTCGCTGACCATCTGCCTGACCTGATCTACAAATGGAAGAAACTCACGGTCAGCTCAGTGTGTTTAGCTGAAGCACTATATAAAGTTATTAAAGAAACAGAGGGTATCTTAAAGCGATAGTTCACCCAAAAATTAAAATTCTGTCATTAATCACTCACCTTCATGTCGTTCCAAACCCGTGAGACCTCCGTTCATCTTCTGAACACAAATTAAGATATTTTTGATGAATTCTGAGAGCTCTCTGACCCTGCACAGACAGCAAGGATCCTAACACGATCGAGGCTCAGAAACGTAGCAAGGAGATCATTAAAATAATCAATGTGACACATCAGTGGTTCAACTGTAATTTTACGAAGCTACGAGAATACTTTTAGTGTGCAAAGAAAACAAAAATAACAACTTTATTCAACAATTCCTCTCCTCCGTGTCACCCTATAGCCCTATTTCAGAGAGTATCACATACGTAAACAACGTGTGCAACGTATGTACGCGGATACGTTATTTGCGCTGTTAACGCATTGATCTGAACGTAAACAGCGTATCCGCATACATACGTTGCATATGTTGTTTATGGATGTGATACTCTCTGAAATGGCGCTATAGGGTGACGCGGAGGAGACAAATTGTTGAATAAAGTCATTATTTTTGTTTTCTTTGCGCACAAAACACAGCCGTCCGCAGCAACACACCCGTCACACGGGAAGTCGATTGGATGAACGGTTCTCGACATAATAAAAATGCAAACACACACACACACACACACACACACACACACAGATTCCTGCCTTTATTAGAGAGAAGAATATGTTCAGCCCCCTCCCTCCGAAGCTCAAAAAACGGTATTCGGACCAGCCCTAATTTTCAGTTTTCTTTTAATTTTGGTGTAATTTTTAGTAACTTTTTATTTAACTTTTTGGTGTTTTTAAATATTACATAGGTTTCTTTTTTTTTTTTTTTTAATATTACTTTATTTATTTATTTATTTATTTTCAGTTGGTAAAATTAGTGCTTCAATTTCAATTCTGTTGCAACAGAAACTTTTCTAATTTTGTGTTAAGTTTAAGTTTTCCATGTAACATTTATTTTATTTCAGCTTGCATTCAGCTAACATTCTTTAAATTATTTTATATATAATGTAATTATAAATAAAAATATACATATATATATATATATATATATATATATATATATATATATATATATATATATATACACACACACACGGTAAATTTAAACAAATTAAAATGTTACTAAAATAATAAATTAATAAAATATAAATAAATAAATAAAAAAAATCTGCACAATTATTTGAAATAAAACAGAAATGGCATTAAATACGATTATAGTCCGTTGCACTGCTTGTTTCACAGCAAAGCACAGCACTGTTACACACATGCAGATTATTTCAGTGTTTTCAGCATTTCAGTTCACGGTAAATGGTGTTTCTCACTAACTCAATCTTTGTATGAGTTTAGTGTGCATTTTGGGAATGCTGGTTCACTTTATTTACTCAACATTTATCTCAACATTTCTATGATAGCATTTCACCGGTATTCCGCCAAAATAAAAGCCTGAGGACTTTAAAGTTTGAAAGTGAAGAATTTTAGATGTAAATAATAATATTATAACTTGCAGTGTATAAAAAATAATTATTAATAATTATTATCTCTATATAAATAATAATAAAATAAAAACAATCAAAATAAGTGATTAAATATTTTATGTGTTCACTTGCATGTCATGTGACCATTTACCAACATCAGGGAATCATGTTAATTATTAGTGTTATTTCTGTATCACTGAGAGACTATTATAGTTTTTTTTTGTTTTTGCAATTTTGAACGCCATATTTTCTGTTTTCTTTTTAATTACAGCGAAAATTTTAGCAATTTTGTTGTGTTTTTGTAATAATATATATATATATATATATATATATATGTATATATATATATATATATATATATATATATATTATTATTATTTTTATTTTTATTTTATTTTAAGTTTGAGTTATTTTAGTACATCAGGTTAAACTAAATAAAAAATTTAAATATGTTGCTTTGGCAACTAGCTGAAATATTAAATTTTTATATTTTATTTTATTTCAGTTAGCATTTATTTTAAGTAACAAAAATGTTTTTACGATTTTAGTTTTAGTTAAGTACAGTGTCTGCCACGAATGTGCTGTTAATTACTGAAATATTATCGGAAAATCTTAATAACATAAGCATTAAAGCTGCAGTTCATAATTTATTTTGGTTAAAAATTATCCTAAATCAAAATTTGAGCAAGTACATAACCAGCCAGTGTTCAAAACTATCACCTTACTTTAGCCCGATTCACAACGGTTAGCTTATAATAATATTTTCTAATTTGAGTGGTACGGGTAGGAATTCAGGGGAAATTCGAGCATGCTGCTGTGTCATTACGTCACGTCTGTAAACATAAAGAAGTTGTCCCGGCTAGTAGACTATATCGCATGTGATCATGCTGCTGGTGGCAGATCGTATTCTTTTCTGACAACAGCTGGAATAATTAAATTTATTCTAATACAGAAAGTATTATGAGTTTTGAAACATGTGACTGGTGACTGAAATTAAAATTAAACATGTGACTGAAATTAAATTACATTCCAGTTTTAAATGTGCATCTGATTACAGATAGCCTGGGATTACACAAGATTTGTATTTTAAAGAGAACCAGTTCAAAGGAAGAATAATTTGCTTTTTGGGTTAAAAGAATTTCTTAATATGAAATTCGAATGGTATGACAATTAGAGATTATACTGTACAGAAATTTAAATCTACATGCTAATACACACTATATACACATAGTCACACAATGCTGATGTTGTTAACACTAACAATTTGAGAACAAAGTATAACAATATTAATAATTTGCACAGTTTGATGTGATATGAGCTAAGCGATCATTAGATTTCATCACCATTGGTAGCGAGATTTATTGTAATGCTTTTTTTCTCAGTTGGTCAGAACAAAATGGTAGACTTGTTACTTAATTGTTCAGATGATAATATCCGGTAAAAAAAAAAAAAAAAAAAAAAATTCTTATTTGGGTCATATATTCCAAGATGTAGAATCTGTGATTCCTAAGTACAGCATTCACACCGGTACAGTGACTGACAGCCACACATACTCCTCAAAACATTAGATTAATCCGCGCTGAGGAGCTGTGTCCATGCACAACCCACGTAATAAGTCATCTCTAATTGTCATACCATTTGAATTTCATATTAAGAAGCAACTCCTTGTTCAAGCTCTTGTTCTGTCCAGGCTGGACTATTGCAATGCTCTCTTGGCAGGTCTTCCAGCCAGTTTACATTTACATTTACATTTATGCATTTAGCAGACTATCAGACTATCAGTTCTATCAAACATTTATAATTAATACAGAACGCAGCAGCAAGATTAATCTTTAATGAGCTGAAAAGAGTGCACGTCACACCTCTGTTCATCAATTTGCACTGGCTACCAATAGCTGCTCACATAAAATTCAAGCCATTAATGTTTGGCTACAAAACCACCACTGGCTCTGTACCCCTTTACCTAAATTCATTACTTCAGACTTATGTGCCTCTAGAAGCTTGCATTCTGCAATTGAACGTCGCTTTATTGTTTATCCCAAAGAGGCACAAAATCACTTTCACAGACTTTTTCATTAACTGTTCCCTCATGGTGGAATGACCTGCCCAACTCAATCCCAGCAGATGAGTCCTTAGCCATCTTCAAGAATCGGCTAAAAACACATCTCTTCCATTTTTATCTGACCCTCTAACTCTAGCACTCTCCATTCTAATTCTATTCTTTAAAAAAAAAAAAATTGCCCCTTTTAGACTTGCACTCTTTTCATTTACTAACTGCTTGTTTTTCTTAAAAAAAAAAAAAAAAAAAAAAACTAACACTAGCTTCTCTATTCTCTATCTATCTTCTATTTATTCTTTTTGTATTCTATCTATTTGTTTGCTTTTTATTTATTATATGATTATCAAAAGCAAACAAGGCATCTAACACTAGCTCGCTCTATTCTTTTTCTGTTATATCTGTTTTCTTTTTATTTATTATATAATAAAAAAACCTGCATTAGGCTAACTGAGACTTGTTATAGCACTTGCATATCATTGCTCATTTGTTGATTTTGATTGCTTCCATTGTCCTCATTTGTAAGTCGCTTTGGATAAAAGTGTCTGCTAAATGACTAAATGTAAATGTAAGAAAGATAATTGCGCAAATAACTGCAATTACAGGTTTTCAAACAGAGATAGCGACAAAGAGGCAAAACTTACAGACTGCAGCTTTAAGTAAATATTTTATGTCTAAGCAGTTGGGCTGACTGGTTAAGAGCATCAGACACAGAGTGTACCGGCCTCGCTGCGGGAGTGCAGGTAATTGGGCAGCGGCGCCTCGTTCCTCCTCAGACTCGTCCTGACGCAGTGATCGACCGTCTCTGGAGTCACCGTGATGCCCAGCACCTGCAAGACGTCCACCACCGCCGTGGCTCTGCATGCTGAGGCCCCGATCTGCAGTGTCTGCCTCTGAACGGCCTCCTGGATGCTCCACAGCATGGCCGTGTGGTTCTGAGGCTCCTCAGCCTCGGCTTCGGCTCCGGATCCCATCGCCTCCATCTCTTCTGGATGCTGACGTGCTGGAAAACACACAGTTTCTTTCTCACTGATTGGAGTGTTTTTGAAGCTGCTGCAAACGATCTGGATGAGCTCACAGAAACTGTAACATCCTCATTTAACCTACAACAACGACAAACCATGGTTCACTGGAAAACTCAGACAGCTCTGTCAGGCCAAAGAAGATGCTTACAGGAATGGGAACAGAGTCTTGTATAAACAGGCCAAATACACACTGGAAAAGGAGATCAGAGTGGCAAAGAGGAATTATTCCGATAAGCTAAGGATCTAATTCTCTTCCAGTGACACGGCTTCAGTGTGGACAGGTCTGAAAGACATCACCAACTACAAGACACCATCCCCCAGCACTGTGGAGAATCAACAACTGGCAGACAATCTGAACGAGTTTTATTGGAGGTTTGAAAAAACACCCCACACCCACCCTGAACACCTCTCCACACAACCATTCACACCTCCAGCAACCCCCCTCTCCCCCACACCTGCACTTCAGATCAGTGAAGATGATGTCCGCCAGGTCTTTAGAAAGAACAAGAGAAGAAAGAAACCAGGCCCAGACGGTGTGACCCCAGCCTGTCTGAAATCCTGTGCTGACCAGCTGGCCCCCATCTTCACACAGATCTTCAACAGATCATTAGAGCTGTGTGAAGTCCCTTCATGCTTCAAATGGTCCACCATCATCCCCGTCCCAAAGAAACCCAAGATAACAGGACTTAATGACTACAGGCCTGTGGCTCTAACGTCTGTGGTCATGAAGTCATTCAAAAAACTGGTTTTGGCTTATCTGAAGGACATCACTGGACCCTTACTGGACCCCCTGCAGTTCGCCTACAGAGCAAACAGGTCTGTGGATGATGCAGTCAACATGCGACTGCACTTCATCCTGCAGCATCTGGACAGACCAGGGACTTATGTGAGGATCCTGTTTGTGGACTTCAGCTCGGCCTTTAACACTATCATTCCAAACCTCCTCCTGCCCAAACTAACTCAGCTCTCCGTGCCCACCTCTGTCTGTCAGTGAATCACCAGCTTCCTGACAGACAGGCAGCAGCTAGTGAGACTAAAAAATTCTCATCCAGCACTCGTACGATCAGCACTGGTGCCCCTCAGGGCTGTGTTCTCTCCCCACTACTCTTCTCTCTCTACACCAACGACTGCACCTCTAAGGACCCCTCTGTCAAGCTCCTAAAGTTTGCAGATGACACCACAGTCATCAGCCTCATTCAGGACGGTGATGAGTCTGCTTACAGACAGGAGCTTAAGGAGCTGGCTGTCTGGTACAGTCTTAACAACCTGGAGCTGAACACGCTCAAAACTGTGGAGATGATCGTGGACTTCAGGAGAAACCCCCCTGCTCTCCCCCCACTCACCATCATGAACAGCACTGTGACTGCAGTGGAGACATTCAGATTCCTGGGCACCACCATCTCCCAGGACCTGAAGTGGGACATTCACATAGACTTTATTGTGAAAAAGGCCCAGCAGAGGTTGTACTTCCTTCGCCAGCTGAGGAAGTTCAACCTGCCACAGAAGCTGCTGAAACAGTTCTACTCCGCCATCATTGTATCCGTCCTCTGCACTTCAATAACTGTCTGGTTCAGCTCAGCTACCAAATCTGACCTCAGAAGACTACAGAGGGTAGTCCGGTCTGCTGAGCAAATCATCGGTACAACCCTCTCCACTCTCCAAGAACTGTACTTATCCAGAGTGAGAAAAAGGGCTGGCAAAATCACTCTGGATTCCTCACATCCAGCACACTCCCTCTTTGAACTGTTACCGTCTGGTCGACGCTACAGAGCTCTGAGCACCAGAACGACCAGACACAGGAACACTTTCTTCCCTCAGGCAATCCATCTCATGAACACTTGAACACTTAACAATAAACATGAAACACACAACACTATCATACATTTATTTATTTAACACACATACTTATTAAATTTCTAATTTGCACCTAACATACCTGTACATACTAAATTGTCTATTTTGTATACTGTGTTTGTGCTATTTTGCACATTGTCTATTTTGTATATTTGTATATTATTATCTTTATTATCTGTGTTGTGTCTTGTCTTGTCACTGCCATTGTCACACTGTGGAGCTTCTGTTACCAAAACAAATTCCTCGTATGCGTAAACATACCTGGCAATAAAGCTAATTCTGATTTTGATTCTGATTCTGATCAAAAGAGCTGCATTCATAAGTGATGTGATTAGCCACGCCCCCTCTTTCCAAAGCTCCACCCGCAAATACATGCAAATATACCAATACAAGAAAAATCATATATGTGACCCTGGAGCACAAAAGCAGTCATAAGTAGCACAGGTATATTTGTAGCAATAGCAAACAATACATTGTATGGCTCAAAATAATCCATTTTTCTTTTAAGCCAAAAATCATTAGGATATTAAGTAAAGACCATGTTCCAAGAAGATATTTTGCAATTTTCCTACCGTAAATATATCAAAACGTAATTTCTGATTAGTAATATGCATTGATAAGAACTTCATTTGGACAACTTTAAAGGTGATTTTCTCAATATTTAGATTTTTTTTTGCACCCTCAGATTCCAGATTTTCAAATAGTTGTATCTCGGCCAAATATTGTCCTATCCTAACAAACCATACATCAATGGAAAGATTATTTATTCAGCTTTCATGCTTCTATGATGAGATTTCGTATAAATATGACTGGTTTTGTGTTCCATGGTCACATACAGTATATCGAATGCAGTGTTTAAGATAATAACTCAGCACTGCTAAATTAATAAATATGCAATGAGATGTGCAATGTGTTTACGTAAACAAGTCAAACAAGACACAAATTCATAATTTATTAACAGTAATAATGGTCAGAAGAAATCTTTGCATATGCATATTACAATTTCATAACTACAAACAATTATAATTTTGTTAATTATTATCAATACATGATTTTTTTTTTGTAAAATTGCATCTTATTTGACATTCTTACATTTTAGCTGGTTTGAAAAAACAAAATTACTGTGCTTATGTTTAAGATAATAACTTGTGCTGCTCAATTAATTCAATATGCAGTGTTGACAATTATGTTGCTTGGCAACCTTAAGATAATGACTTATATTACTCATAAATGTAAATTATTTGATAAGTATAAACAAGTATAAATATAACTCATTATCTTTAGGTTTCCAAGCAACATGATTGTCATCACTTGCATGATTAACTAATTAACTGACTGAGCAGCATCCAGTTATTCTTAAACATAAACACAGCTCTTTTGCAGTTTTATGTTAAAATATCAAATGATCAAAATAACTGTACATTTATATTAGAATGTCATAATTATAAAACAATTCTGATAATTAAACATTTTATTTATTCCACTTATTCCACATTTTAGCATAAAATTTGATTAAAAATATAAAATAACTGTTTATACACACTAAAAAACGTTGGGTTGTTTTTTTAACCCAATTGCTGGGTTATGCCTGTTGGGTCATTATGTTGGGTTGTTTTTCCAGTGTTGGGTAGTTTTTGTGTAACCCAGCTGTTGGGTTAGTGGCTGGGTCAATATCACTGACCATTGAAACTATGCACCCCTCCCCCTCCCTCCAACCAAATAACCCAGCGCGCGCACTTTAACCCAGCTGTTGGGTTACAGTCAAAGCGCGGGCTTTTCATTCTCCTCAAGAGAGAGCGAGTCCTCAGCGCCGCCGATTTAGTGGACTTCTTCAGTGAAATTAAGGTTTGTATACATTTTATTCCATCTATAAAGTCTTAATTGTGTTGTAAATGATTTTATTTCACGCAACGCAACATACATACGAGATGTCAGTCAGCTAACGTTAAATGCGTCAGCAACGGTCGTTTCGCGTGATGGAAATGTCTTGCCTTACATAAAATAAACTGATTTTATTCGTTATAATACTGCTTCTAATTAATTCGGATGTTAAAATATGTTCTCAAAACTCTGTACTGTTTGTTTATCGGCAGGTTATGAAGTCAGTCGCGGCATCTTTCAGCTACGAGTGAAAGGCGAGGCAGCGGTCTGAAGTTCGCAGTTTCCCCGGGGAATAGCAGCCCATCGACGGCTCAGATTTCAGCGACACACCGGCACAAGAATCGGCACTATTTCGGTTAAAAAGGATAACAGAGAACCGTTTAATACACTTGAATTAAAATATTACCTTTAAATGTTATATTTTTATTTCTAAAATGCGCGTTAAACGAGTTTAAATGTATGCAAAGTTGAAATCTATGCTGCCTAATTCAATTTGTCTTATATTTTTGTCTATGGGTGTTTTCACTTATTAATAAATGTTCATGTTTTGATTATTACTGTTGCCTCTAGTAATTCTGTGTCTGCTTTTTAATTTCCAACCTATTTTTGATTCATTTTAAGCCAACAGTAGTAATTTTCAATTAATATTTGAGTTAATTAAAACAACCCAACATGTTGGGTCACAAATGTAACTCAACTGGCTGGGTTAAAATAACCCAACGCTGGGTTTGTCCATATTTGACCCAGCGTTGGGTTACCAAAATAACCCAAATTGGGTTGTTTTAACCCAGCGTTTTTTTAGAGTGTATTTAATATGATAATTCAGCACTGCTTGATTAAGTAAATTTACTAAATTATATATTATATCACACTGAAATTTATATTCAAATTTTATAGTGTGTGTGTGTGTGTGTGTATATATATATATATATATATATATATATATATATATATATATATATATATATATATAAAGTGTTTTTTAGTATAAGATAACAAAGTGTAGTAAATACTACACTACAGTATACTATAATTTACTACAGTTTACTATAGTAAATACTACAGTTTACTACAATATTTTTTCATGTGGGTTTAATGTCTGTGCGCGTCTACTGGGAGAATGTGGAGTCATAAGTGTAGTGGAGTTATGAATGTTGGCTTTGGAAATACTTTCGGTTTCGCTCGCGTTTTCTGTGCGAGTGAAAGTATGTGTGGGTCAGTGAGTGAAAGTGTGCTGAAGAACAACGTGTCTGACAGGAGTAATGTAGACCTCAGCTCAAGCTGATACTGTAGATCCAGATCTAGGTTTGTTAGGAACACATGGAGCTGTTGAAATGCGAACAGACTGAATGAAAAGCACCACGATGACTTTTGCCCCTGGAGTTCGCTCTGTTTGCTTCAGAGGATTTTCAGTTGCGTTAATGCTGTTATCGACATGCTCGTGCAACGGTGAGTATCGTTACATAATCAAAGTTTCAAAAGACATTATTATCCATATTGTTAAGTAAAATGTCACTATAAAATATCCTATAGATATATATAATATATAATTTGTTGAATATTTCATAATCAACAAAATCGAATGTACATAGTTTGATAGACATTTCTGCATTTTAATTTTTTTAATAATACATATACACATATACATACATATATATATATATATATATATATATATATATGTGTGTGTGTGTGTGTGTGTGTGTGTGTGTGTGTTCTGGTATATATGGTTTATGAGGACACAAATGTGTATAATGACATGGGTGCTACAACTTAAACATGGTTTATGAGGACACTTCCTCTGTCCCCGTAAACCAAAAGGGTTAAAAAAAACATACTAAATGGTGTATTATAAAATTCCAAAAATTTCCAGTAGTTTTCTGTAAGGGGTAGGTTTAAGTGTAGGGTGATAGAAAATACAGTTTGTACAGTATAAAAACCATTACGCCTATGGGAAGACCCCTAAACCACAAATGCAAGTATGTGTGTGTGTGTGTGTGTATACAATGCAATAATAAAATGTAACAATTTATTTTAATTATTGAATTATTTTATTACATATTTGCTAATTAATGATAAAAATGTATTACTAAATTTCATAATCAGCACAAAGTCAAATATATAGATAGATTGATAGATTTCTGCAGTTTTACAAATTTAAAAAAAAAAAAAAGTATTATTTTTAATAGTATTCTATTTTCAGAGAGTTGATGATAAAATGTATTCCTAAATTTGTTCATCTGCATTTTTACTATTAAAAAATAAATAAATAAAAAATAAATTTTTACTTGATACTGTTTTCACAAATCAGTAGCCTACTTACAAATAAGGAGGTTTTGACAGATTTATCTGACTCCTGGGTACAAATATGTGCCTGGTTGGTACACACCCACACACAAACACACACACACACACACACACATACACACAACACACTAACAAAAAAGTACCCAAAAGTACAACTGTTTGAACATGTACCACAGTAGTATGCCATTATCTGATGAATCATTCATGCTATAAATCTCGAAGCACCTAGTAGCTGATATCATTAGCATAGTACTTTTTAAAACTTGTTCATTCAGATCAAGTTGTTTGTTGACTGAGTGTGAGACGTTTATCTCCATATTTCCTCCACAGACCTCGCTGATATTACTGTTAAGGGCACAGATGGAGAAGCAGCATCTCTTCCCTGCAAGTGTCCTCCAGATTTGCCTCCGTATCTGGTCTGGCAGAAGGTCGCCGGTGAACAGCGGCTCGTGGTTAATTATTACAAAGACGACGACCAAGAAGACAACTTCACGGCATCCGAGTACAGGAACAGAACAGAGCTGAAGCTGAGAGGAAACTGTTCTCTAGTGTTTCACAGAGTGCGTCTGTCAGACCAGGGACTGTACGAGTGTTACTATAAGATATCACCGTTAAGACATGAAAGAATCCATCTGCTCGTCAAAGGTCAGTATGTGTGCATTTGTTTTGTACTAAAAAGGTGAATTTTATATACTTTTTTTGGCATTTTTGTGTTCACTTGTTCATTTTAATGGTACTGCGGTTTAAAATTCAAATATGTAGTCTTTAAAATTATTTAGGTTGCATTCAGAATGTTGTTAAGGATAATGTCATACAGCTGAGCAAATCAACTTACCAATAAATTTTGTGTTAACTACTCATTAAACAAATTAATTAAATTAACTCCAAAATGAAAAACCAAGCCTAGAGTTTGTAGGTAATTTAATTATTAAAAATCAGTAAATGGTTTGTCATTGATGCTCAATTTAGCACTCTGGAAGCTCATTTCATCAACAGAGAGAAAAAAGTTTTTTTTTAATGTTAATTCTGACTTTTTTTCCTCACAATTGCAAGTTTATATCTCACAATTCTGACTTTATAGTTTCTCATAATTCTGACTTTATAGTTTCTCATAATTCTGACTTTATAATATCTTATAATTCTTACTTTATATCTCACAACTTTGACTTTATAATATTTCATAATTCTTACTTTATATCTCACAAATCTGAATTTACAATATCTCATAATTTTCACTTTACAGTATATCTCACAACTCTGACTTTATAATATCTCATAATTCTTACTTTATATCTCACAACTCTGAATGTATAATATCTCATAATTCTCACTTTACAGTATATCTCACGACTCTGACTTTATATCTCATAATTCTTACTTTATATCTCACAACTCTGACTTTATATCTCATAATTCTTACTTAATATCTCACAACTCTGACTGTATAATATCTCATAATTCTCACTTTACAGTATATCTCACGACTCTGACTTTATATCTCATAATTCTTACTTTATATCTCACAACTCTGACTTTATATCTCATAATTCTTAATATCTCACAAATATGAATTTATAATATCTCATAATTCTCACTTTACAGTATATCTCACAACTCTGACTTTATAATATCTCATAATTCTTACTTTATATCTCACAACTCTGATTTTATAATATATCATAATTCTCACTTTACAGTATATCTCACAACTCTGACTTTATAATATCTCATAATTCTTACTTTATATCTTGCAATTCTGGCTTTATAATATCTCATAATTCTGAATTTATATATCGTAATTCTGACTTTATAATAGCTCAAAAGTCTGACCTTATAATAGCTCAAAAGTCTGACTTTATATCTTAATTCTTACTTTATATCTCACAACTCTGAATGTATAATATCTAATAATTCTCACTTTACAGTATATCTCACGACTCTGACTTTATATCTCATAATTCTTAATATCTCACAACTCTGACCTTATAATATCTCATAATTCTTACTTTATATCTCACAACTCTGAATTTATAATATCTCATTATTCTCACTTTACAGTATATCTCACAACTCTGACTTTATAATATCTCATAATTCTTACTTTATATCTTGCAATTCTGGCTTTATAATATCTCATAATTCTGACTTTATATCTCGTAATTCTGACTTTATAATAGCTCAAAACTCTGACTTTATATCTTAATTCTGACTATATATCTCGCAATTCTGACTTTATAATATCTCATAATTCTGACTTTATATCTTGCAATTCTGACTTTGTAATATCTCAAAATTCTGGCTTTATAATATCTCATAATTCTGACTTTATATCTCGTAATTCTGACTTTATAATATCTCATAATTCTGACTTTATATCTTGCAATTCTGACTTTGTAATATCTCAAAATTCTGGCTTTATAATATCTCATAATTCTGACTTTATATCTTGCAATTCTGACTTTGTAATATCTCAAAATTCTGGCTTTATAATATCTCATAATTCTGACTTTATATCTCGTAATTCTGACTTTATAATAGCTCAAAACTCTGACTTTATATCTTAATTCTGACTATATATCTCGCAATTCTGACTTTATAATATCTCATAATTCTGACTTTATATCTTGCAATTCTGACTTTGTAATATCTCAAAATTCTGACTTTATATATCATAATTTTGACTCTATATCTTGCAATTCTGACTTTATATATTACAATTCTGACTTTATAATATCTCATAATTCTGACTTTATGTCTTGCAATTCTGACTTTATAATATCTCAAAACTCTGACTTTATACCTCATAATTCTGACTTTATGTCTTGCAATTCTGACTTTGTCTCAATTCTGACTTTATACCTCAGTTCTGACTTTGTATCTCTCAATTCTGACTTTATATCTTGCCATTGTGATGTTTTATATCGCTCAATTCTGAATTGTCAAAATTTGTGAGACATAGACTCACTTTTTTCTTAATTCCATGGCAGAAATCAATATTCCATAGCTCAGAGACTTTTGTATGAAGATTATACAGTAAACTCATTCAGCTTTTTAAAACTAGATGTGAACTCTCCAAGCGCTCGTGTGAGAAATAAGGAAATGTTTCTCTTTTACTTTCATGAATGACATCAAGATATTCATTTTATCTATGTTTATCCATCTGTTCCCTGGGAATCAGAGCAATGGTTTTGCTGTAGACCTTTGGCTCATAGTTTATCTCATTGCTACCATGCTGAGTATGTCAGATTACAGGGTTTGCATCCAAAAGAAAGCTTTCTATAAAGACTTAAGACTATAAGAAACACCATTTCTCTACTCCAACACAAATATACAATGAACTTCTGTTGTTTCCGTAGGAAAACAAAAACAAATACCTGGTCAGAACGTCCAGAGCACCATTGTGATGTCTTCAGTTTGTGTGATTCTCAGCATTGTGATCGCAATTGCTGCAGTATACGTGGGAATTACTTGCAGGAATAGACATCAGATGAGAAGTAAGTCCATTTTTTTCTGTTCATTGCATTTAAAGGGTTAGTTCACCCAAAAATGAAAATTTGATGTTTATCTGCTTACCCCCAGGGCATCCAAGATGTAGGTGACTTTGTTTCTTCAGTAGAACACAAACAAAGATTTTTAACTCAAACCATTGCAGTCTCTCAGTCATATAATGGCAGTCAATGGGCTCCACGGCGTTGAGAGTCAAAAAAACATACACAAACAAAACTGAATTAAACCCTGCGGCTCGTGACGATACATTTATGTGTAAAGACACAAAACGATTGGTCTGTGCAAGAAACTGAACAGTATTTATATCATTTTTTTACCTCTGATTCACTGTAATGTCCGAATTGTCTTGAGTGCGTTCTCAACAGCCGGCGCGTGACGTGTCTTCTTCTTCTTCTTCTTCTTCTTCTTGCTTTACGGCAGATCGCAGACTAATAAGTGCATTACTGCCACCTATCTCTCAAATGGACCATTGACACTCTATCTACAATCTCAATTAGGAGTGTCAGTGATCCATTTGGAGTGTACATGGTACATCACGTGCCAGCTGTTGTGAACAAGCTCAGGACAGTTCGGACATTGCGGTGAATCAGAGGTAAAAAAACTATATAAATACTGTTCAGTTTCTTGCACAGACCAATCATTTCGTGTCTTTACACATAAATGTATCGTCACGAGCCACAGGGTTTAATTCGGTTTTGTTTGTGTATGTTTTTTTGACTCTCAAAGCCGTGGAGCCCATTGACTGCCATTATATGACTGACAGACTGCAACGGTTTGAGTTAAAAACGGTCTTTCCCCCTTTTAAAAAAAAAAAAAAGGGGGGGGCAGTCGTGGCCTAATGGATAGAGAGTCGGGCTTGTAACCCAAAGGTCGTGGGTTCGAGTCTCGGGTCCGGCAGGGAATACCACGACTGAGGCGAGAGGCACCAAACCCCCAACTGCTCCCCGGGCGCCGCAGCATTGGCTGCCCACTGCTCCAGGTGTATGTGCACTACTGTGTGTATGCACTTGGATGGGTTAAATGCAGAGCACAAATTCCGAGTATGGGTCACCATACTTGGCCACACACCACTTCCCTTTCCCTTTCCCTTTCCCCCTTCCTTAAAAATCTTTGTTTGTGTTCTACTGAAGAAACAAAGTCACCTACATCTTGGATGACCTGGGGGTAAGCAGATAAACATCAAATTTTCATTTTTGGGTGAACTATCCCTTTAAAGTAAATGGCAGCTTACAGTAAGAAGCTCTTAGGCGTAGTATGTGAACTCTTCTTGCACCTCGATATTGGTTTAAAAGCTCTGTGACGGTCACATTAAGATGAAATCTGAACTTATAATCAGCATTGTACGTCTGATTTATGGTGTTTTTCTTCCTTTGCAGGAACATTCATTGCAACATCAAGGAGGAGCATTTAACAGCTGTCAGTTCAGAGCAAGATCTAGATCTATAGCTACATTTGAGTGGCTTTTCACAGATGGTAGCAAATGCAACAAACAAAACAACAAAATGCACAAGCTCACACACGTCGTGCGGTTCTTATGCGGGTGGCCCATTTCACTTGTTAACCCACCCCAAACATTTTCTGACACTTCTCCATCTATTAAAGAGGTAAATCACCGCTGACAGGATGAGCTTTTGATAAAAGCTGGCTGTCTATGCAATAAAAAAAATTAAAAAAAAGAAAATAAAAAGTGCTGCATGGCTAGAGAATACAAAAATGGTCAAGTATAATCTGTAGTTTTCAGACTTTCGTTGACAAATAAATGGGGATTTCTTGTATAGGTCACACTGATAAAGAATACACACTGTGCATTTACTTATACTACTGATATTGTAACAAAGTTGGTTGAAAATCTGCAAACTTACCCTTTAATGGTAAAACAGTCCATAAGAATAATGCAACTGTGAATGCCAACGACTGGCTAGTAATTTCACTTATGCTTTAACATGGTTATTATTTTTGTTTTTTGCTGTCTGAAGGCCTCATATCAAGACCAATCAAGTGGTTTTTGAAGTAAAAGAAGCTGGTGATCTATTAAAATATCAAATTTGTCCAAAACTTTAAAATATTAAATACACATGAGTGAACCTCAGAGAAAAGATTAAATACAAATAATAATGCATATGTTTCCTGTAACAGATGATTTCTGTCCAAATACTTTACATTTTACATCCTTCTGTTTGACTTTTTACATGCTGTGTTCTTATGAATATATAGAGTACATAACCAAAGCAAAGATATTTACTCAAAGGATTTATAGAGTCCTGTCAGTTTGAAAACTAAATCCATAATTTATGTTTGTGTTATGAGAACAGTGTGGTTTCTGTCACAATAACACAATTATTATGACTGTAAACTTATAATTTCGTACAGTATTCATCATAAAAAGGGAAAACCTAAAATGACAGAAAGATTATAGGACATCCTATAAATTTATTATGAATTTGAGTTTATTTTGAATCTCTGCTGCATGCATGTAAACGTAATGTTGAAATGGTGGATGTTGAAGATGAATAGATTTCTGGCAAGGTTCTCTCAAACTTATGAACAAACGTTCTTGCAATAACGTTAATAGAACATTCATTCAATGTTATCTGGTCTTTAATAATTTTCTGAAAAGGTTAGCACAAATATCATCATTCAAGGAACATATTGTTTCTGAAACATATTAGCTGGATGTTCGTCTAACTAATAAACCTTAATTAGTTCCTACGCCGCTAACAGGTAACATTCGCACAATGTTTTGTAAAGTTCTATAAATGTTAGGACAAAACATTCTTAAGGTAATGTTTAAAGAATGTTCTAATAATTTTATTAATATTTGATATACGTTTTTCATAATGATGAGAAAATCTTCTTAGAACATCATTCTTGGAACATCCTTATGATGTTATTTGCACTTGATGAATGTTCTAAGAAACATTTTTGTTACATTTAAATAACGTTCTAATGGTGACAAGAAAACTAGACAGTTTAATGTTTATAGAATGTTAAAAACCATTTGAATAATGTTATTTTTGGGTGAAAATAACATTTAGTAGAAAAATAACATTTAGTAAATATACAGTTAGTAGAACGTCATAGTAACGTTCTAATCACGTCAAGAAAACTGGACATTTCAACGTATATAAAAAATAAAATTAACAAATATTAAACATAAATGTTCTAATAATGTTTTATTTTAGGTGAGAAAAAAAAATGTTAGTAGAAAATTGTAAGAAACCTTTTTGTAACCTTTAAATAGCATTCTAATCACAACAAGAAAACTGGAATATATTTTTAACAATGTTCCCACAATGCTTTTATAACCTAAATTTGTTACCTGGGTAGCTAGAACATTCAAAATAACGTTCTCATAATGTGTGCAAAATGATAGAATGAAATGTTTCCTTCATGATTTCTATAACGTTCAGATAACCACAAAAAAAAAAAAAAAAAAAAAAGATTTAAACCTTTAAACAATTAACATTTTCATAACTTAACAGGAACATTATCAGAACCCAGACAGCAATCAGTGTCGTCCCAGATCCGGTCCACATCTGGCCCGTATGGATTTAATTGTTGCTGTCTGGGAATGTTCTTCAAACATATTCACGTTATCTAGGATTGTGCTCTGAACTTCAAAATAACACTTTTACCTTTACTGTTATTTTACACTCGGTCACTTCATGCATGTTGATCGACATGATTGTTTTTCAACATTACACTGGTGCTGACCACAATATCTCTGCAGAACATACCTTGATATTCGCTTATTTGCTTGCTGATATTTACTTTCATTCTGACCAGGAGTCACTGTGTGTGTGTGTGTGTGTTTTGACAAGGCATTAGTGACTGTAGTCATATGGCAGGGATGACTGACCCAGATTTCTGTGTTTGTGTAAGCTGTCTCACAGTCCTACATTTTTTTTTTTTTTTTTTAAAGCAGTTTTGTACAGTGATGTTGATGTAATGTGGGATGTTTTAGATCTGTCTGTTTACTTACTGGAATGAACACTGTTCTTGGCAACATAAACATGCATGTGTTTTACAACTGTCTATTCTGTTCTTTTATCATTTTTATTTTATTTTTTAAATGCCTGATTAGTCTGAGGTTATATATTAATACTGAAACTGTTTGATTTAATATGTTTTGCCATGCATAACGTATCCCAGCTAACAAGGAACATTCATAGAACTTTGCTTAACATTCTTCCAGAAAGGTTAAAAGAAAGTTCGTTCAAAGTTAATGTTTTCTAAATGTTTGCACAAAAACATCACTCATAAATTATTCATGGAATGTTTTTTTTTTCTTAAACATTTTAGTTGGACGTTCATCCAACATTTTTTTAAATGTTACTTGTTTTAGAACTTTCAGGAGAACATTCAAAAGTAACGTTCCCATAATGTTTGCAAATCCAGTCAGAAGATATCCATTTTGTCTGGTAACAGAACAACTATTCAGCAAAACTGCTTAATACCCAAAACCTGTTAAAATACCCAAACCTGTATTAACAGGAGACGAAGTGATGATGATAAAAAAGGAGCAGAGATTATTGAATAATCTTAGTTGCGTATGTTTCAATGCTCAGACTTCGTCTAAACAGGACAAATTCAACAAGTACTGTTATAGCAAACTGATTCACAACAACATCCCATAAACCTTGAGTTTCCATAAACATTCCCTCGTATCTCTTATTCATGAAGACAAACAGCCCTTTAAACCTACGGTCATAAAACTAAACAACATTGGAAAATAACATAAAAAACAATAATATTATATAATGTAATATTAATGACTAATCAATTAATGAATCAATGAAATTAGTATGCTAAATTGATTATATGATTGAATGTAAAAATAAAACGATTAAATGATAAATGATTATAAATGAAAGAAAGTAAAACACAAAACAAATGTATGGTTGCTCTCTTGAAGCAAAACACGGTTTGCATTTGAGGATCCTCAAATAATGTTTTCATAACATGTCAGGAATGTTAGCAAAATGTTCTCAAAACATATCTTTGTTAGCTGGGATGTTACCAATAAAATGTCTGAAACTCTTCTAAACATAATAGTGAGAAAAATAAAAACTTTATATAAAACTGAAAAGTTTGTGTGTTTATGAATGTTCACTGAAATTTAAAGGATAAGTTCACTTCCAGAATAAAAATGTCCTGATGATTTATTCACCCCCATGTCATGTTCATGTCTTTGTTTCTTCAGTCAAGAAAAGGTGTTTAAGGAAAATATTACAGGATTTTTTTCCATATATATATATATATATATCTTATATATATTTATTTTTTTTTTTTTTCCATGACTTCAATGGGATTAACGGGTTGAAGATCCAAATTGCAGTTTCATTGTAGCTTCAAGGGGTTTTACACAATCCCAGCCGAGGAATAAGGGTCTTATCTAGCCAAACGACCAGTCATTTTCTGAAAGAATACATATTTGTGACCCTGGAGCACAAAAGCAGTCTTAAGTAGCACAGGTATATTTGTAGCAATAGCCAAAAATACATTGTATGGCTCAAAATGATCCATTTTTCTTTTATGCCAAAAATCATTAGGATATTAAGTAAAGATCATGTTCCATGAAGATATTTTGTAAATTTCCTACCATAAATATATCAAAACTTAATTTTTGTTTAGTAATATGCATTGCTAAGCACTTCATTTGAACAACTTTAAAGGTGATTTTCTCAATATTTAGATTTTTTTTGCACCCTCAGATTCCAGATTTTCAAATAGTTGTATCACAGACAAATATTGTCCTATCCTAACAAACTATACATCAATGGAAAGATTATTTATTCAGCTTTCAGATGATGTATAAATCTCAATTTCGAAAAATTGACCCTTATGACTGGTTTTGTGCTCCAAGGTCACATTTACAGGTGCATCTCAATAAATTAGAATGTTGTGGAAAAGTTCATTTATTTCAGTAATTCAACTCAAATTGTGAAACTCATGTATTAAATAAATTCAATGCACACAGACTGAAGTAGTTTAAGTCTTTGGTTCTTTTAATTGTGATGATTTTGGCTCACATTTAACAAAAACCCACCAATTCACTATCTCAACAAATTAGAATATGGTGACATGCCAATCAACTAATCAACTCAAAACACCTGCAAAGGTTTCCTGAGCCTTCAAAATGGTCTCTCAGTTTGGTTCACTAGGCTACACAATCATGGGGAAGACTGCTGATCTGATAGTTGTCCAGAAGACAATCATTGACACCCTTCACAAGGAGGGTAGGCCACAAACATTCATTGCCAAAGAGTGCTGTATCCAAGCATGTTAACAGAAAGTTGAGTGGAAGGAAAAAGTGTGGAAGAAAAAGATGCACAATCAAGCGAGAGAACCACAGCCTTATGAGGATTGTCAAGCAAAATCCATTCAAGAATTTGGGTGAACTTCACAAGGAATGGACTGAGGCTGGGGTCAAGGCATCAAGAGCCACCACACACAGACGTGTCAAGGCATTTGGCTACAGTTGTCGTATTCCTCTTGTTAAGCCACTCCTGAACCACAGACAACGTCAGAGATGTCTTACCTGGGCTAAGGAGAAGAAGAACTGGACTGTTGCCCAGTGCTCCAAAGTCCTCTTTTCAGATGAGAGCAAGTTTTGTATTTCATTTGGAAACCAAGGTCCTAGAGTCTGGAGGAAGGGTGGAGAAGCTCATAGCCCAAGTTGCTTGAAGTCCAGTGTTAAGTTTCCACAGTCTGTGATGATTTGGGGTGCAATGTCATCTGCTGGTGTTGGTCCATTGTGTTTTTTGAAAACCAAAGTCACTGCACCCGTTTACCAAGAAATTTTGGAGCACTTCATGCTTCCTTCTGCTGACCAGCTTTTTAAAGATGCAGATTTCATTTTCCAGCAGGATTTGGCACCTGCCCACACTGCCAAAAGCACCAAAAGTTGGTTAAATGACCATGGTGTTGGTGTGCTTGACTGGCCAGCAAACTCACCAGACCTGAACCCCATAGAGAATCTATAGGGTATTGTCAAGAGGAAAATGAGAAACAAGAGACCAAAAAAAATGCAGATGAGCTGAAGGCCACTGTCAAAAAAACCTGGGCTTCCATACCACCTCAGCAGTGCCACAAACTGATCACCTCCATGCCACGCCGAATTGAGGCAGTAATTAAAGCAAAAGGAGCCCCTACCAAGTATTGAGTACATATACAGTAAATGAACATACTTTCCAGAAGACCAACAATTCACTAAAAATGTTTTTTTATTGGTCTTTTGAAGTATTCTAATTTGTTGAGATAGTGAATTGGTGGGTTTTTGTTAAATGTGAGCCAAAATCATCACAATTAAAAGAACAAAAGACTTAAACTACTTCAGTCTGTGTGCACTGAATTTATTTAATACACGAGTTTCACTATTTGAGTTGAATTACTGAAATAAATGAACTTTTCCACGACATTCTAATTTAGTGAGATGCACCTGTATACAGGCTACACTATATAAAAAATAAAAATAAAATACATAAAACAACAAGTTGAGGAAACTCAAAAATCTGCTGAAGCTGGTTGCCTTAAACTTAAGTTTTCTCAACATTTTTTTACAGTGCTGTAAAAAATCAGAAGTTGAGAGAACCTAAACGTTTAAGTTAACCAGCTTCAGCAGATATTTGAGGTTTCTCAAGGTTTTCTTTCTTTCTTTCTTTCTTTTTACAATGTACTTTTTAACCACAAATGCTCATCTTGCACTAGCTTGACTTCATTTGGACCAAGTCCACTATATGGAGTAAAATCCTGGAATGTTTTCCTCAAAAACCTTCATTTCCTTTCGACTGAACAAATAAAGAACATGACATGGGGGTGAGTAAATTATCTTTTTTAGGGCTTTTTTATTCTGGAAGTGAACTAATCCTTTAACACTTTTTCTTAGCGGTTTGATTACATCACTAGTGCTGAGTGAAGAGCATCTGATAATATGTCACATTTCTTCTTGACACCTGAAGTTTTAGTGATTAGTGAACACTGAGGCACTCATGCATGAGATGGAGTGTGAAACGCAGCATCGAGTGTCAACACTGGTGGCAAAATACTAACACAAAAATGTTCTGACAGGCGACCTGAAAAAAAGTGTTTGATGTGGTAAAATCTAAACCAACTGGTTTTATTCAGGTTGAAAGTATAATTTAATATGAGTAAATCAAGTTGATGGGCATTGAGTTTAACTTGTTGCGGGTCGATTTGACACAAACTTAGTTTTCAAACTGCTCAAAATACTGGTTGAAATTTTGTAAATGTTTTTTTATTTATGGTCATGAATATGCATGCAAAATTTTGACACATAGATGTGTTTTGGAAAGACTGTACAAACACCACTGACCCTCAGTGT
Source organism: Spinibarbus caldwelli (assembly GCA_039654775.1). Classification (NCBI taxonomy): domain Eukaryota; kingdom Metazoa; phylum Chordata; class Actinopteri; order Cypriniformes; family Cyprinidae; genus Spinibarbus; species Spinibarbus caldwelli. The sequence continues at coordinate 1,751,519 of CM077224.1, forward strand.
TTTCCATGCAATTTACCAAAAATCAACATTTTGAAAAACACTAAAGAGTAAGTCACTGAGAAGTCACTGTTTCTTTATCTGAGTTTCACAGTAAATAAACAAACAAACAAAAATATATTAATTAAAAAATTAATTCAATTTAAAAATTTAATTTAATTTAATTTAAAAAAAATTATTTAATTAAAAAATATAAAGATCTCAATTATTAGACTGTTGCAGCGCTGAAAATAAATGTGAGATTTTTTTTTTACCTTAGAAGGGTTTGAGAAAAAGACAACAAAAAGGCAATAAATACTCTACGAATAAACAATGTTAGATAATATTTATAATAGTAGTTTTCTGCACCAACCAAACATATCATCAACCAAACACGTTGATGTTTAAAAGTTTAATGCTTTCCATTAAAATACACTTAATCTGTAAAAAAAAACAAAAAAAAAAAAACATGAACAACAATAGATGAAGTAAGAAGTAATTAAACTAAAAGTTAATAAGTGACTTTCTACAAGGTGTTTGTGTATCAATTCCTTCATAAAAGTCATTTTCTTACAGTTGATGTTCAAGCACCAAACTATTTAATGAATACTTTTTTTCTTTTTGTTTTCCACTGGCATTTGTCAGGGCAGTTTCAATGTGTGTCACTAAACACACTGAAATACCCTGCAGACATTCAATAAGTCTCAAATCCATGAGATTCCCAGGAAATGAACAGGAGAATTAAGTGTTATTTTAACATTTTCATCATCCGCCTTCAGCATTTCATCACATACTGACAAAAACAGCTTTAATTTTGTGCGTCTCTATCATTCACAGTCTCTAAACTTTCAAAGATGAGTTATATCAATCCCTGGAGAGCTAAATGACTCATTATGGTTCATATTTGATATGTCTGTTCCTCATAAACAGCGCAGCAATATTTGGAAGATACACAGAAGTGAAACTGAGCAAAAATACATTTGCTCTCTCCAAACTGCCATTTTATTAGTCATTAACAGACGTGGTTTTTCAGTTTCAGAGCATTTGTGTGTTCAATTGACAAATAGCTCTGCTAAGACTAAACACACAGAAAAAGCGGTTCATCTTGACAAACAAGACCTAATTAAGAACACTGTATTCTGCTTCAAAAACTACAAAAGGCTGTCAAACTGGTTTTTGGAACATAGTAGCATGGTTAATTCAGGTTAACTCTAACCAGCTCGGTCAAGATGCTTAACCAGGGAAAACTACATCGACAAGGTCTAGACAAGCCTGGATCAGAATCTGGCTTTTGGATTGAACCAAATGAAATTCTGCCAAACTAGACATTTCCACACATTCTGAAGTGTTGTGCAATCCAGTATATGCCATCATTTCCTGCATCAGCGTTTCACCTCCTTATTCTGACAAACACACTTTTGACAAACGGGCTGTAAAACAAACTCATATATGTACTTACACAGCACTCTCATTATATATAGAGTACACAACCAAAACAAACTGGATTTATAATGTCCTGACTGCTTTTAGTGTTTCTAAAGAGACCAAATTCGCAGTTTATGAGAACATTGTGGTTAGAAAGTGTCCCAGCTGACAGAGATCCAAGAAGCTGAGTGAGAAAGTCAGAAATGAGCAGATGAAGTAAGGATGAGAGAGTAAAAATGAGTTTATTGAATAATCTTAACTGCGTATGTTTCAGTGCTCAGACTTCATCAACAGGTGTTATTATATTGTAAGCTATAGCGACAAATATCCATTGAAACCACACAATCATAAGACTAAACAACAATGGAAAAGTAATAAAAAATTATTTAATATAATATAAATGACTAATCAATGAATGACTCAATGAAATTAGTATATAAATTATTATATAACTGCCTTTCAATTTCATTTGCCTTTAAATGAGTCTGTTTTCTCCTTTTCTTCTCTTTTCTTTCTTTGTCTTTCCACAAAATTGTCAGTAATTTGTATTTCGTATTGAATGAAAAAAATTAATTATAATATGATTACACAAAATAATAAAATAAAAATAATTAATAAAAATTTATAAAATAATTATAAGTTAATGAATACATTAAAAAGTGATAATATAAAACAAAGAAAATAATGTTCTCAATACGTTAGCACAAAAAGTGGTATAGATTTATTAATTATTGATTTTATTGATTTTAGGGTATATTGTTAATGCACTCAATCAATCAATCAATAAAAAAAATAATAATGATAAATAAATAAATAAATAAATAAATAAATAAATAAATAAATAAATAAATAAAATATGTAAGATTTTAAAGAACTGCATATAATATTTTTGTCCCTTTAAAAAAAATAAAATAAATAAAATACAAAAAAAATAAAATAAATAAATAAATAAATGCATTACAAAAAAAGATTCATATTTGCAAATGTGATTCATATCTGTCAGTCATACATAAATGAAACAGGTCAGATTTCCATAATCATGCTATAATAAACTTTAAATAAATTTTAAATTAACAATAACTATCTTTATATATTTATCATCAATAAATAGATTTTAACTAAATGAGTATTGCTTGTTCCAGAGCTAGGCATATTTTAATCATGCTCATACTTTTAATAAAATTAATGTAATTGTTTTCACAATGAACAGATTTATGCTGATTCTAAGCCATCTGAATAAATACATTTTGAAAATATGCTTATTAAATAAAATCAAACAAATGCAAATAGTTAATAAACTACACCATTATTTTAAAATGCAGAAATCTGGCCTGTTTGACCAACAAATATGCATGAAAATAAGTTTATTAGTTTGTTTATGTTAAAACTGCCCAAATAATCAAAATTTTATATGAAATTCAAATATATCAATCTTATATTTAGGTGTGAGTCTTAGTCATATTCATTGATAAGAAGTGTTTATCAGACTGTGATATTATGATAAACAAACTAATATTATTGACTAATAAAAAATGGATTTAATATTTCATGCAGTATATTAAGAAATACCTGTTGAGATGATGAAAATGTGGATAACAGGGATGATGTGTGTGTGTGAAATACATCCATTAACCGCTGGGTGTCAATGTTGCTCCATCAGTGTAAAACTTCCAACAGCATCATATTCTGTGAATTTGAAAAGAGAAATAAACCTCAGAAATCAGCAGATGACCAATAAGATGTACCGATACCACTCGAGAATTCATTTTTCTGCTGGAATGTCATTTCCACCAAATCTCCAATTACGCATTTTGCTTGATAACTCTGCATGGTGCATTCATTTTTGGATTAAAAAAAAAAAAAAAAAATTGAATAGAATAATTTCACAGCTGGCATTTTCTATCTTAAAACATAATATATCTTAAAAAAACCCCACTTAAATACTATTTTCACAGTTTTTGTATACTTTTTGTTTTAATAAAAATCAACTCTTGGGTATAAAAGAGCCTGTAAGATACTCATTAATGCAGCCGCATGATTAATGTATGTGTGAACTACTTTTATCTGTATTACTAACTTTTGCTTGAATTAGACTCTCATTCAAGGAGTTGTGTAACACCTGTAGAGATCTGACCGCCAGCATTCACATTCATCACAATAGCACCTGCTGAAGAACATGAGAAAGTCTGCCATCTCTGCGGCTGGCTCGTTTTCCAGCTGTAAATGTCATGTGACTATGGAAGCTTGCTTTCACCACAGGCTAAAAACAGCTTAAAAATGGTAATTATGATTTTTTCATCTCACGATTTGGCCCCTTTTCAGAACTGTGAGATATAAAGTTGGAATTGTGTCGGAATTGTGTGAAAATTATGGAATTGAGATGTAACATCAGAAATGCAAGTTGTAAAGTCCAAATTGGGAGATATTGTCAAGGCCGGGTAAAGGGATGAAGCAAGGACGCAAATGCAGGAAGAATTGGGCTTTTAATGATATATATATAAAAATAAATAAATAAATAAAAAAAATACAACAAAAACTACACTGAGGAAGACCAGACCAGACACAATACAGGTACAACAACCCACTTACATACGAATAACGAAGCAGCACGGGACTGCAAACACAGGGAGACTAAGTAGGGCAGGTAATGAGAGAGACACAGGTGGAATCACTGAAACAATAATGAGGTAACAAGATGGGCGGGGTCAGATAATAGACAATGCACATGGCACCAACAAACACAAAACAAGCCATGTGCTCACACAAAAGACAGTGTTCTCTGGTGGCATCTAGGGCACACCAGCTGAAGACTGTGACAGATATGAAGTCAGAATTGCAAGGTATAAAGTCGGAATTGTGAGATAGAAAGTCGAAATTGAGAGATGTAAAATCCAGATTGTGAGATATGAAGTTGGAATTGCGAAATATAAAGTTAAAATTGTGAAATTTTAAACTTGGAATTGTGAGATATAAAGCCAGAATGGTTCGATGTAAAGTTGGAAATACAAGGTAAAGTAAGAATTGTGAGATGTAAAGTTGGAATTGTGAGATATAAAGTTGGAATTGTGAAATTTTAAACTCGGAATTGTGAAAAGTCAGAACTGCAAGATATAAAGTCGGAATTGCGAGATTTAAACTCGGAATTGCGAGATGTAAAGTCAGAATTGTGAGATGATTATTATTATTATTATTATTATTATTATTATTAACCTTTATTTAACCAAGCAAGTCACTTAAGAACATGTTCTAACTTTCAATAACAACCTGGCAGAAGAATTAAAATCTCCTGGAGGACATACAAACAATTTCAAATTGTAAGACTCAGAGTCAGAAGTCAGAATCGAGAGATATAAAGTCGGAATTGTGAGACTGAATGTATGTTTGTATGTCCTCCAGGATATTTTAATTCGTCTGCCAGGTTGTTGTTGAAAATTATAAACACAATAGCAAAACATTAAAAAAAAAAAAAAAAAAAAATTAATAAAACAAGATATAAATCAAGATACAGACACATTCCAAGATATATAAACAACATTTCTATGTTGTTTCCACCATTGCCATTTCCTTCACATAATATCCATTCATGTAATAAGAAATACGAGATGAAGAGTAAATTGACACTGGTGGGAATTTCATTACTTTCAGGAAAAAAATGACAGGTTTTCTCCTGGGATGTATGATAATGTTCATAGAACATGAGAGGTTGAACAGTAAAAACACTTGTATTTGAAACACTCCGTCATTAAATGGGAGGTTCGATCTGGTACTGAAGCACTGAGTCTGGATGACTGCAATTACTCAGATAACCAGGCACAGATGACAGGTGACCTTCACCCTCCGCACCTGATGCAGATCAACCCGTCTTCCTACGGCTAGAAACCCCCTGTTCCTTCCCAACTGGAGCTCCACGGTTGACTCAGGGTTGAGGAAAATCTGCGAAATGTCAAGGGTTGACATCTAAATTGGTACAGAGGCCCAGGTCTGCGGGGGTGTGAAAAAAGTAGTGTAGAAAATGACATTTGAAGCCCAAACTAGGAGGCAGCCATCTGTGCAGACAGCCTTCATCGGCTCCATCATGAGCTAATGGCCACCTGTCTGCTTGCCTCCAGCGAGACGGGATCGTGAGACTGTAAATAGACTCTTCAGACAAACATCAACCCCAAACTTACCTGTGAACATCCTCTTTAACTCAAACTAACAACCCAAATCACAGCTTAACCATAGTTGAATAATGCATCTGTTTCTATATGTTCTAGTGATCAGTCACATGTGGAAGCCCGTTTCTGCTTATAAAAAAAAAAAATAATTGCAACTTTTTGTCTTACAATTCGGACTTTTCTTTCCTGCAATTCTGCAATTTCTTGAGTTTATATAACACATTTTTTCTTTCTGAAGTTTATATCTCACTATCTTTATATATTGCAATTCTGTTTTTTGGTTTCTTCCATGGAATAATAAAAACAAAGGAGTTTTAACTTGTTATTTTGCAACAATGAGTTTTTCCTCATAATAAATGAGGAAAGTTTATACAAAATTTTTTTTTTTTTTTATCTCGCAATTCTGACTTTATAATATCTTACAATTCTTACTTTATATCTTGGAATTATGCATTTCTTTTTTCACAATTGCAAGTTTACAGCTCACAATTCTGACTTTATGATATCTCATAATTCTGACTTTATATCTCAATTTTTGAGTTTATATCTAATTCTGAGTATTATTTCTCACAATTACAAGTTTCTATCTCACAATTCTGACTTTATATCTTGCCATTCTGTGTTTATACTATGGAATTCTGAGGGTTTTTTCCCCTCACAATTGAATTACAATTCTGACTTTATAATATCCCACAATTCTGACTTTATTTCTTGCAATTCTGACATTATATCTCACAATTCTGACTTTATATCTCACAATTCTGAGTTTGTTTGTTTTTTTCACAATTGCAAGTTTACAGATTTACAACTCTGACTTTATATCTCGCAAATTCATCTTTGAAAATACTAAAAGAATGGTGTGCCTGCTGAAAAAAAAAAAAAAAACAGCCTATGAAACAGATCTGCTGGTCTCAGCTGATTTAGCCGTATCTGAGCCTGATCAGAGGACACAAAACCCTCTAAAACCATCAAACCACACCAGTATAACCAGCTTGATTGGGAGCCCAGCTAACAACTTTACGCTGGTTTAAACTGTTTTATTCAGCAAGGCTGAGGAGAATAATGATGATCAGTTACATATACAGTCACGAGAGTGGAATTACACACCATCAAAATCACTGAAAATACTTGTGTTTGTGTGTTCATTGAAAAGCGTCCATGCTGTGAACAAACAGAGAATCAGACACACACTGACCATTTTTCTCTGGTCTGTTCTTCAAAATATAATCATATGAGTTGAGCTGAAGTGCACTTCTAAGCAATGACATTTTCTGTCAAATGTCAACCAGAGACGTCTCACAGGTCATCCGCCAAAGCAGATGCTGGCAGAATAACAAAATGACCTGCTACTGTGCAAAAACAGGAGGAGAGTGTTCATTTCATATTCCTAACATTCATTATTCCCCAACATGATGTTCTTAATGCATCAAATGCTTGAAATGCTCACCTGATAACCCTGCTTGACATAAAGAATATAAATGATTGTGTCGACTCTGGGTCCTAAAATCTGACGACAAAGACTGCAGATGAGAAGAGAGAAAACTGTTTTCATGCTTTTAAGAGGCTGCAAAAGAAAAACAGTCACTGGTAAATCATCGACTGTAGTATAATGAAACATTTGTGATTATTATATCCATTTTGAATGGCCATCAATGGAGAAAGATGCTCTTTAACAGCATAACGGTGCAATTATGACCAACTAACTAACCGATGATCATCATCCTGGGTTAAAAAAGTCAATCATATCATATATATATTAGTGATGCACTAAAATTATTTTCTTACTGTAACACTGAAACTGAAATTAAAGTTTTCAGTTAGCAGAACATTTTAAATGTAAAAGGTTTAATAATCAAATAGACAACACCTAAATAAAAAGCTGTATATAAACATTTAAATTGCATTGCACAGTTTAATAAATATTTTTCTACTCCAAATTTGTGTTGAAATAATAACATTTAAATGTTTGCTGTAATATACAGGTGCATCTCAATGAATTAGAATATCGTGGAAAAGTTCATTTATTTCACTAACTCAACTCAAATTGTGAAACTCGTGTATTAAACAAATTCAATGCACACAGACTGAAGTAGTTTAAGTCTTTGGTTCTTTTAATTGTGATGATTTTGGCTCACATTTAACAAAAACCCACCAATTCACTATCTCAACAAATTAGAATACTTCATAAGACCAATAAAAAAACATTTTTAGTGAATTGTTGGTCTTCTGGAAAGTATGTTCATTTACTGTATATGTACTCAATACTTGGTAGGGGCTCCTTTTGCTTTAATTACTGCCTCAATTCGGCATGGCATGAAGGAGATCAGTTTGTGGCACTGCTGAGGTGGTATGGAAGCCCAGGTTTCTTTGACAGTGGCCTTCAGCTCATCTGCATTGTTGGGTCTGGTGTCTCTCATCTTCCTCTTGACAATACCCCGTAGATTCTCTATGAGGTTCAGGTCTGGTGAGTTTGCTGGCCAGTCAAGCACAGCAACACCATGGTCATTTAACCAACTTTTGGTGTTTTTGGCAGTGTGGGCAGGTGCCAAGTCCTGCTGGAAAATGAAATCAGCATCTTCATAAAGCTTGTCAGCAGAAGGAAGCATGAAGTGCTCTAAAATGTCCTGGTAGATGGCGGCGTTGACTGTGGACTTCAGAAAACTCAATGGACCAACACCAGCAGATGAAATGGCAGCCCAATTCATCACAGACTGTGGAAACTTCACACTGGGCTTCAAGCAGCTTGGATTCTGTGCCTCTCCAGTCTTCCTCCAGACTCTAGGACCTTGATTTCCAAATGAAATGCAAAATTTACTTTTATCTGAAAAGAGGACTTAGGACCACTGAGCAAAAGTCCAGTTTTTTCTCCTTAGCCCAGCTAAGATGCTTCTGACATTGTTTCTGTTTCAGAAGTGGCTTGGTAGCCCTTTTCCTAAAGACGTCTGAGCGTGGTGACTCTTGACCACTGACTCCAGCTTCAGTCCACTCCTTGTGAAGCTCTCCCAAGTGTTTGAATCAGCTTTGTTTGACAGTGTTCTCAAGCTTGTGGTCATCCCTGTTGCTCGTGCACCTTTTCCTACCCCATTTCTTCCTTCCAGTCAACTTTTCACTTAATATGCTTTGATACAGCACTCTGTGAACAGCCAACCATTCAGTAATGACCTTCTGTGACTTACCCTCTTTGTGGAGGGTGTCAATGATTGTCTTCTGGACAACTGTCAGATCAGCAGTCTTCCCCATTATTGTATAGGCTATTGTGTAACCATTTTGAAGGTTCAGGAAACCTTTGCAGGTGTTTTGAGTTGATTAGCTGATTGGCATGTCACCATATTCTAATTTGTCGAGATAGTGAATTGGTGGGTTTTTGTTAAATGTGAGCCAAAATCATCACAATTAAAAGAACCAAAGACTTAAACTACTTCAGTCTGTGTGCATTGAATTTATTTAATACATGAGTTTCACAATTTGAGTTGAGTTAGTGAAATAAATTAACTTTTCCACGACATTCTAATTCATTGAGATGCACCTGTATATATATATATATATATACATAATTATTTAATTTCATAAATAATTTTGCAAAGAAACAGCAAGTGACACACTGAATTAAACATGAAATTCTTTTACACCTACTGGATGAAGACTGTTGACTCATTTGTGTTTATTTCTTCTAAAGAATTTTTATGTCAAGTCAGCTTTATTAAAGCATTCTTCACAATACAACAGCCCACTCAGCAAAGCAAAGCAGACTGAATCAAGGAAAAACTGCAGCTGTCCTGATAATTGAGATTCTCCCAGCAGTTTATTCCTCAAGACAAGCCAAACACCAGCATTTGAGATCCATTTTCCTCCACAAACACCCTCCAGAGCATCTTACGCTCAAGTGTTTATTATGTTGGAGAGTTTGGACCTCAGAGAGACGCTCATGTTCAAGCTGACTGGCAGCAGATTCTCACGGATGGAGTGCTCATCTCCAGATCTACAGCTCATTTCCATGCAAATTTTCTCCACAAGCTTCCAAACTGTGCAATGGACCACAATTACGCTGGAACACAGAGGTGGGCAAAAATACAAGCAAGTGTTTGATGTTGATGTTAGATTAGTTTGTCTCGCAGCAGGTTGATGACACACATCCTACATCTTCTACGGTAAACTGCAGTTTATGAGGAGAACAAGCACATCCTGCAGGATCGAGGTCAGAGTGATGTTAGAGGTGGAGAAACTGGGCCAACTCCATTAGTTTGTGGGTGTTGAGATGGTTTCAATCGCTCGACTATCACATTGGCCGCATTTGCACTGCATGGTTCAAGTGACCCAATTCCGATTTTAATAAATCAGATATGAATCGTATACGTACATTTGCACCTACCGTGTAAGCGGACAAATCGGATATTCCCCTGTAAATGCGACTGCTACGTCATTGAAAAGTGACTTTTTTAAAACATTTCGCGGTACAGACTGTAACAAATGAAACATCTCTAGTTGAATAGCAGAGTATTAATTTCGTTCGTTTGTGTTAAATAAAAGATGATCTGACGCTGAAATGTGCTGCTGTTGTCAGTTACGACGGCTCGTGCACAGACGAGCGCTTCAGTCCCGTTCGTTCCATTGAAATCACAAAATAACATGCACAAAAACATGTCCCTGCCTTTGATATAAAATCACCGATGAACGCATTTGGTTTTAATTACTAAAAAAAACACAGACAATGTGACATGCTTAACATTATCTACCACCTGAATATTCCACTCGCAAGCTTTCAGCGGAGATGAAGATCATCACTGTCCTGAAGAATTTGTTCTTGGCTATATAATTATATAAATTATTTAATATTATAAATAATTATATAATTATTTTTATGTATAGATGTAACTACTGCATTAAAAACGTTTCTATATGAATTCCATGTCAGTAAATTAAACTCAATGTACTATTCAAATTGATTTGTGATGTCATATGCTATTTTTGGCTTGTTTCACCAAGTGCAGTGTAAAATGCACTCATCGGAGACGGGTCACTTTTAAAAGAAATGTAAGCACGTCATCCAAAAAATTGGATATAGTCACAAAATCGGAATTGGTCATCAAGACTTGCAGTGTAAATGCAGCCATACTCTACTGTACTTTAGCTGATGCAGTGATAGAGACTTTATGGAACATACTTTGGTTTTATTAATGCAAATTACTCAAATTACAAATGCATGCAGATGAGAAAAATCACAACCCTCTTGACTGATTCTCATAAACCTTGATGATATTAAATGGAGAGCAAACTGAGCCTTTACTGGAGTCCTCTGATGTTTCTCTTAAGAACTTTCATTTATGGTTTAAGAATGTTTGCTAACATTCCCATTAAGTTATGAAAATGTTATTTCTGAATGTCCTCTTAAATGTTTTTGTTGGTTTTGTGAACATTAAGGTAACATTCCATTGTACATTGTACTGTATCATTTCTCAAACATTATGAGAACGTTACTTTTGAATGTTCTCTGAATGTTCCAAAAAAAAAAGAAAAAAAAATGAACTTACAAATAAAACGTTTCAGAAAAAAAGTTTGTACTAACATTTTGAGAACATTATTAAATACCAGATAACTTTCAATGGACATTCTAATAATGTTAACTTTTTTTATTTTTTATTTTTTTTTATTTTCAACTTCCCTGTTTGCCGGGATGTCTGCTTCTTACTTTCAGAGATCTCAATATGAACTCAAACATTTCTCAACTTCTTTTAAGATCAAATGACCTGAGCTGCTATCCACATTCATTTTATAGCTCTATAACAATTATTTACTCATTTTAGGTCTGTTTTCATTCCTCCTGAAGAATTTTAGGAGAAACTTGTTGACTGAAACACACCCAAGACTTACTGAATTCCTCTGAGCTAGGAATGAGCAACATCTGAGAATAAAATATTCATCTGTGAGGTAGTTCCTGGTGGTAGAAGTGCTCGCTCTGTGGATATACCATGGCATCCAGCCCCAGTGAAGCTGGATGAGTCAGAAAGAACCAGAGAGGACATTGTGAGGTCTCTCGAGATGCAAACAAGTCCACCTGGGCTCGACCAAACTTCTTTCAAAGGTGTGGAGCTTCCATTCGCCGTGCCTCAGCCCCTGTCTCGACAGGATGTCTGCTCCCTGATTGAGGTGCCCAGGGATGTACACTGCCCTCAGGGAGAGCAGTTTCCCTTGGGCCCACAGAAGGATGTACAGGGGCCGCGAGTGCAGACCCCCCTGGCAGTTGATGTAAGAGACCACCGATTTGTTGTCTGTGTGAACTAGCACATGATGGCCTCTCAGGTCTGGGAGAAATTGTTTCAATGCTTGAAATACTGCCAGCATCTCCAGACAGTTTATGTGCCACGTGAGAACCCTTTGGGCCTGAGCCACCACTGCAAGGGTCTCATGTACAGCAGGCCAAAGGTATCACATTGGACGCAGCTGCCATCAGACCCAACAGCTTCTGAAACTGCTTCACAGTGAGTAACTGGCCTTCTCTCACTCTCTTGACTGCCGTGAAGATTGACTCGATACGAGCAGGAGACAGACGTGCCTGCATCATGGTTGAATCCCACACCACACCCAGATAAGTGGTCCTCTGTGCTGGAGAAAGCACACTTTTCTTTGTGTTTAGTCTTAACCCCAAATCTTTCATTTGAAGGAGAACAACATCTCGATGCCGAACTTCCATCTGCTCTGATTGAGCTAGAATCAACCAATCGTCGATGTAATTCAGTATGCGAATGCCCTGGAGTCGCAGGGGAGCCAGAGGAGCATCCACACACTTCGTGAAAGTGTGGGGTGAGAGTGCCAGACCGAACGGAAGAACTCGATATTGGTACACTTTGTCCCCGAAAGCAAACCTTAGGAACTTCCTGTGTTGAGGAAGGATGGATATATGGAAGTAAGCTTCTTTCAGCTCTACTGTATAGTCACAAACCAGTCCTCAGACCTGATTTGAGACACGACTTGCTTGATAGTAAGCATCTTGAACTTTAGTCTCATGACTGAGCGGTTCAACAATCGAAGATCTAGAATTGGACGCAACCCCCTATCCTTCTTCGGACCGATGAAGTAATGGCTGTAAAACCTGGACTCTCTGTCGAGAGGAGGGACCACCTCAATGGCCTCCTTCATCAAGAGAGTGTCTACTTCCTGTTCCTTTACCAGAGCCTGCTCGGGGCCCACTAGAGTGGGAAACACCCCGTTGAACAGATGGGGACGCGACCCAAACTGAATCTTGTACCCTTTTTCTACAGTGTGCAGGACCCAATGAGACACATTTGGCAGAAGCTTCCACGCTGCCAGATAATGTACTAAGGGAACCAGTCTCTCGAGACTGGCCTCTGGTGTGCTTTGAGCTTCCATTCCCCAGGCCTCAGCCCCTGTCTCGACAGGATGTCTGCTCCCTGATTGAGGTGCCCAGGGATGTACACTGCCCTCAGGGAGAGTAGAGACTGGCCTCTAGTGTGCTTTGAACTGCTAGCTCGGTGCCCTGAAGCGGAGGACCAGCAGGGGATGGCTGATCTAGCTGTTCTAGAGTCCTCCTTGGAAGACTTCGACGACTTTGTGGCCGCTTGTTTCTTGGCCTCCTGGAATCTGTCGCCAAACAGTCCAGAAGGCACTAGCGGGGCATCAAAGAGAAAGACCCTGTCTTTATCGATAATATTAGACAGGGTCAACCACAAATGTCTCTCCGTGGCCACTAGGGCTGCCATAGACCGCCCAATTGCTCTGGCGGTCTCCTTTGTGGCCCGGAGTGACAAATCTGTGGCTCTACGCAATCTTAAGGGAAGATGCACTGCCAGGTGAAAGATAATCCGCAAGTGTTTCCTCAACCCGGGGGATCTTCTTATAACCGTGTTCATTCAGCCCTACTACATTTGAATAGTGAGACACATTTGGACTGAAGAGGCGGGCCGAGTATGGTTTATCCCACAATCTAGACAACCTCAGTATGCAAATCGGGGAAAAAACGGCAGACCCCGGCATGGAGGCAGTGACTTTGACCGCAGAAAGCGTTCATCAAGCTTGCTTTTAGGATGTTCTTGCTGTTCTTTCTCTGCTGGCCAGTCGATATTTAACTTGGCCACCGCCCTAGTCACTACCTCCAACAGCTCCTCAAACAAGACAGACTGTGTTGGCAAGTCCACAGACTCGTCTCGTTCGGCGCTCGCGTCATCTCCCTACTCAGAGGAAGACAACACGAGCGTCGAGCCCTCTCCTGGGGCGGAAGAAACTGTTTCAGAACGTGCTTCCATCCCCAGAGAGTGAGCACTAGATCTGGCAGGAGAAGAAGAAGAAAAGGACGTGCCCGTCTCCATTCTTTATGCCAAATCTACTTGCGATCCCCACGATTTAAGGTGCCGCTCTGCCTCGGCAGAGGCGGGACCCGAACCGTGGGGAACACTGGCGAGAGCACCCTCCTCAAAGATTGCTCTCCGGGAGTGGAGTGTCCGCATTGAGAGACGTACACAATGCGGACAGTCAGCTCCCTCGAGACCTTACCAAGCGTGCTCTGCTCCCAAGCAAGCAACACACAAACTGTGTATCCCCACCCGTGATGAAGTGAGGGCAGGGAGGAACAGACAGCCTGAAACGCTGCTTGTCAGAGACTTTAAAATTCTTGCCACTTGCTATGATAACCAATAAATCAGGACGTACAACAATAAATAACATGTGACACACGTAGAGCGCTTACTGAACAACAGAAGTTGCCGCTGTCTCCACCGCATGTGCTTTTATACTTCCTGGTCGCTACGTCATCCCCGCCGGTGACATCAGCCGGGATTCCCTCAGACGGATTACACACGTTTCAGAGCGTGGGATCACAGGGGCGTTCCCAAAGCATTTTGCGACGCAGCTCGAGTTCCTGAAGGGGAATTAATGTTCCCATAATGTTTGCAAAAAGATAAAATGAAACGTTTCCTTAATGATTTCTATAACGTCCCGAGAGCCAAGAACAATGATTTTAAAACCTTGATGTTTTGAATACTAATATTCACAAATAATGTTTTCATAACAAAACACTCTTAAAACATTTTTGTTGGGAGGGATTGTGTTCTGTTTGTTTAAATGTTACTATTTGTTTCAGAACATTCAAATTACATTCAAAAATAACCTTCCCATAATGTTGGCAAAACAATAAAACGGAATGTTTTCTTAACACCCCAGATAGCAAATTGGTTGTGGGCATTAACTGGTTGAATTTAGGCTGTTGTTGTGGCCCACATACCGCCACGGCCCCCGGCCCTCAAATGGCCCTTATGCTGCTTGCCTAAAGAATACCAGAACCATGCCTGAAGCAGACCAAAACTCACCCACAACTCCACAGTGTCCCCAGAAATCAGCCATAACTGGCCCACAACAGTGCCGGAAGCCCCAGTACTGGTATAAGCAAGAAAAAATATTTATAAATTGGATTATTCAGAGAACATAACGTTTTCATAACCTAAAGGGAATGTTAGAAAAACATTCTCAGCACCTTTTTGTTAGCATACATGACAAAATAAACATTTGCAAGCATATGACATAAAACACAAACATTTTACTAGAACTTAGACCATGTTTTACCAGTGAAGATTATTTAGGCTAGTTATTTTTGGAAGTGTTTAAGGTTTTTTTTTTATTATTTATTTATTTATTTTTTACTTTATCTGCTATAGGCCTACATTAAGAAAAAATAGAAACACCATATAATCTAAAATCTTTGGTTTTTTGAAGCTCCAGAATCTCACACATAACAGCGTACAACAAAACACACTGACCCTGGCCTGGAGGAAGAAATTCCTTACATGTATCGGGATGATAAACGGCTGTGAGGCCGGAACGCTTCTTCTGGAGGGGATAGAGATGCCAGAGTAATGGAAGACCAGAGCTTCTCCCTCAGGCTAATGGGCCAGAAAGCCACAGTCTCATTTTTAACAGCCCTTTTGTCGCCTCGCTTCGGGCTCCTTGAGGAAACAAATAATGACTCCTCGGCTCACCCTAACGATCCACATCAACGGATCCAGAATGTTCCTTCACGTGTAAAGCTGATCCGCACGAACAGCTCGTGACTGATTCATGAGGTTCAAACTGTGGCGTTTAGAGCGCTGGAAGGCATGATGTGCATGAACAAATGATGAAAATCTCCCGTGTTAAAGATGATTCACGGCTTATTCACATTTATGGGAAGCTACACCGCGAGCAGCTTGATGCGAAACTGATGTGAAGTTTAGTTTGAAAAAATCTGCAGAAAAAACACACACACACACTTGAATCCTCCACCATTTGGTTGGTGTGCGGTCGGCTTCATGACCCTCATTCAACATGCACTTCTGTGCAAAACTTCAAAAAGGTAAAGGGGAGAAGTACCATGGCGCCTGCGGCAGAAACCAACCCAACACCCTGCATAAATTCCCTTTGATGTGCAACTTTGATCAGAACCAGATACTAATACTGCAGCCTCTGTTTGCTGCTGATTATGTAATAAATAACGAACTGCCACAGAGATGAACGGGAACGCTAACGGACGGATTACTGACTGAGTTTGAAGCTGCCTTCAAGTCCCAGCTAAAAGGGAACGTTCCCACAACTTTCACTAACGTTTTTTAAAAAGTTATATAAATGATAGGACAAAATAACAAGTGTTTCAATGGCATGATTTTCTGTTTCTATCTGGCGTACTATTTATACGCAAAAATGGACTTTGGCGTGCATATGATACGCAATTGGTAGGTTTAGGGGTGTGGTTTAGGTGCATATTATATGTACGCCAAAATGCGTATTATATGCATGCGAACAAAGTGCGTAGCATATGCATGCAAAAAAACTGCATATGCACGTCAAACACGAGAGTATCATCTACACGTAAAGTTTCTGCATATAAATAGCACGTAAAATACAAAAAGATCGTGCTATTGGTACGCATTTCCATGCAAAATGTCCTTTTGATGTTACTTGCACTTGATGAACGTTCCAAGAACTGTTTTTTTTTTTTTTTTTTTTTACCTTTAAATCACGTTCTAATCACGACAAGAATTGGACATTTTAACATTCTTAGAATGTTAAAAAAATAAACATCCAATAAAGTTATATTTTGAGTGAAAAAAATTAGTAGAACGTTGTAAGAAACATTTTAGGAACCTTTAAATAACACTATAATCACAAACAAAGGACATTCTTAGACTATTAAAAATAAACATTCAAATAATGTTATATTTTGAGTGAAAATAAAGTTAGTAGAACATTGTAAGAAAAGTTTTTGTAAACTGTTAATAACATTTAAATCATGACAAGAAAACCATTTCTATTGCTTATTTATATATGATATTTAATTTAATTTA
The DNA here is from genome assembly GCA_039654775.1 of Spinibarbus caldwelli. Taxonomy (NCBI): domain Eukaryota; kingdom Metazoa; phylum Chordata; class Actinopteri; order Cypriniformes; family Cyprinidae; genus Spinibarbus; species Spinibarbus caldwelli. The sequence continues at coordinate 1,768,401 of CM077224.1, forward strand.
ATTAATTTATTTATTTTGTATAAAGCAGCCTGTCAGTGACTTACATTTTTTGTTGTCTATGATAAAGCCTTAATATTACAAAAATAGCCCAGCTAACAAAAATATGTTCTAAAAACATTCTATTAATGTTTTCATTCAGTTCATTTTCAGAAGGTTTCAGAGTTTTCATTTTTGGATGACCTACCCCTTTAAGTAATGAAGTATAAATTAGGGGGAAAAAAATTAAATACATTGAAATTAAATTAAATTAAATCAGTCAATCAAATAATGGTGACAGGCAAGTGTGTTGTGATTGGCACGTTTCACATTGACTCACACTGATCTCAGCAACTCTTTGAGTTTCCAGCTTGTACTGTAAACACAACTTTGCTTGGTCATTCATGCGGTCTGACCTGATAAATACGATATTTCGGACTCCACTTGAAGTCTGCATCAGTATTCATTAAAACAGAAGCTCCTCTCAGACACTGACGGCACCTGTGGCCCTTCACAGTGAGTCAGGAACCTGTCGAGTATTTTCGCTTGACTTACTGCTGCTTACCAGACTTCCATCTATTCTCTTTTAATGAAAGCACCCAAATATTATTGCCTCAGCGTCTGTGATTTTCCGTGTCAAGCTCCGTGATAGATATCGAATGATCAGTGAGTATAATCTTCACAGAGCTGCTGTTATCTCAGGAACAATTCACTTCACATCACCGCACACATTATACTGCCGGTTTGCAACACAAATCTTTCAGGATTCTGGGCTAATGGGGCATCTGGGATATTACAAACCAGCAGACATACAGTCATCATCTCCGTCAGTCATGCAAAGCTCCACAGGTGATGGAAAATCCAATCAGGCTCTCGACAGCGATATAAGAGGCATCTGTGAAATGAATATGGTCAAAATGCAGTTCCTGTGGGAGATCACTATTAATTGTAATGAAAGTTCAAGCCCTGCATCTAATATGGTTAAGCAGGCAGAGTCTTTCTACATGTAAATAATTCATCATGCATTTAAGAGGCAAGTGGCCTATAAATCTCTCCGAATCATCAGTCTCGGTGTCGGTCAGTCAGTCGTCTGTCATCTTCACGGTCAGATGCTGTATTTCTGTCCTGATGTTGTTTACTGTATTGAACTGCTGTATGTTTTCAACAGATTTACTCTGAAGAAAAGCAAATCCGCTGATGTGGTAAGGAGACGGTGAAGGATTTCATCGGGTCTCCAGATTCCAAGATAGTGGTCCATGTGTTTAGTTAAGTGAACACTTCTGCTGCCCTTATTGGTTATTTCTCAGGAGTTACCATTATTCCATCTACAGGCACCAGTCTGCCAAAAAACTCTACAACAAATCAATAGAGCCGTCCAGAGACTCGCTGCCTCACACACTCAGAATAAATATTCTTCAGGTGCCGCAGCTTACATTCAGCCACACTTATAAATGTCTGAAGGTCATTCATTTGACCATAAAATGTCAAATCAAGAGTCATTTGTTGGAAATAAAGATGCACAAACGGGGTTATTATAGCTAACTAAAATGAAACCATTAAACACACACACACACACACACACACACACACACACACACAAACACACATTTCAAATAATCAAATAAAATGCATACATACACCTTACAAACAAAACAAAATTATTTTTTTGTTATGTTTAAATCAATAAAAAGTAGATATTATGGACCTGGGGCAAGGGTTATTATTGTTAACTAAAACTAAAACCATTATATATTTAAACCTATTTTATTTCAGCTTCTCATTTTTTGTCCATTTCTTATTTACATTTAGTTTAAGTTGAAGTACTAAATTAACTAAAACTAAATAAATTAAAAATTAAAATAAAACATAAAAAACTATACAGACATATTTTAAATATATATATATATATATATATAATAAAATGACAAAAATGCAACAAACTTTCTAAAACTTTCAAATGAAAACAGAAACTGTCACAATAAAATCTAATTTAAAATAACAATAAATAAATAAACAGTATATCAATACTAAAATAGCATCAGTCACATGCTCAGGTGATTGGCTTAAAATAAAATGTGTGATCTACCAAATGCTATTCAGATGTTTTTAAGTGTATGAAGACTTTTTATTGATGGTGTTGGTGTGTCATGCTGCGGATGGACGGACCTGCAGCCTCACAATCGCTGTAAACTTGTTAAGCTGAGCGCTGTTCCTCTGACATCTGACATTCTGGGGGTTGCTACTTTGTTGCTATGTGTTCTGGGTGATTGCAAGGATGTTATGGTGTAATGGGTGGTTGCTAGGGCGTTGCTATGTGCTTTCTAGGCAGTTGCTAGAATGTTCTGGGACTGGGTGGTTGCTAGTTTGTTGTTAGGGTGTTCTGGGTGGTTACAAGGGTGTTGCTATAGTGTTGGGAGTGGTTGCTAGGGTATTGATATGATGTTCTGGGTAATTACAGGGGTTTGCTATGGTGTTATAGGTGGTTGCTAGGGCACTGGTATGTGGTTGCTAGACAGTTGCTATGATATTCTGGATGGTTACTAGGTCATTGCTTGGCAGTTGCTAAGGTGTACTGAATGGTTGCTTGGCAGTTTCTAGGGTGTTCTGGGTAGTTTCTAAGTCGCCGTTATGTGATTTCTAGGCAGTATCTATGGTATTCTGAGTGATTCCTAGGTCATTGCTAGGCAGTTATTAAGATGTTCTGAGTGATTGCTAGGGAATTGTTATATAGTTGCTAGACAGTTTTTAGGATATTCTGGGTGGTTGCTAGGCAATTGCAAAAGTGTTGCTAGGCGTTGCTATTGTGACCAAGGTGATTGCTGTATGGTTTGCTAGACAGTTGCTACTGTATTCTGGGTGGTTGCTAGGGTGTTGGCATGTGGTTACTTGGCAGTTGTTATGGTATTCTGAGAGGTTGCTTGGTCATTACTAGACAGTTGTTAGGGTGCTCTGGGTGTTTTTTTTTTCTGTAAAGCACTTTGGTCTACCTAGGTAGTTTTGAATGTTTTATGCTTTATAAATACTGGTTGAGTTGTTAGGCAGTTGCTAGGGTGTTCACAATATAATATAATATAGATCTATTAATAGTGATGATTACAGTAAACAATTCTGCCAAGCAACGTGGCAACATTTAAAGTGACGTGTGCTGTAAAATCATACTGTATCTCTTCAAAACCCTTTGTATAAGTCTTTATTTCACCACCAAACCGCACTGATAATTATGCAGTGAAATCTGTGATCACACCAAATAATAATTGAATGAGTTTCTGAGCTCTCGCAGAGTTTCATCATCATCTCCATGGAGATGTTCCTCAGCGAGCTACTCCTGCTTAACAACAAGATAAAAGAATTAGTGATTTGGGCTTTTGATATGCACATGAGAGCTACGAATAACCTGTGAACTGTGAATGCGTAAGAGATCGGTGAAGTTCAGCAAGTTTCTTTTGTGTCTTGCAATATGGCGGAACCAATCAGATTTTTTTTTTTTTTTTTAATTCAATCATTAGTCGTGTTTACCAGGGCAAGTATCATTATTAGTAGTGCTCATAATGATCTGAGATCAACTAAGAGCAAAACTAAGAGCAGAACCTGTCTGCCACAACTCTATGATGTTGTGGGTGGTTGCCAAGGTGTTCTGAGTATTGCTATGTGGTTGCTATTTGGTTTCTAAGGTGTCCTGAGGGTTATTATGTGATTACTAAGATGTTATGTTGCTATGTGGTTGTTAAGGTATTCTTAGGGTTGTTATGTGTTTACTAAGGTGTATTGAGTGTTGCTATGCAGCTGCTAAGATGTTCTGACTGTTGCTTTGCAATTACTAAAGTGATCTGAATGTTGCTATGCAGTCACTAAGGTGTTCTGAGTGTTGCTATGTGGTTGCTAAGATGTTCTGAATGGTACTATGTGGTTGCTAAGGTGTTCTGTGTGTTGCTATGTGGTGTTGCTTTGCAGTTGCTAAGGTATTCGGAGTGTTGCTGTGCAGTCGCTAAGGTGATTTGAGTGTTGTTGTGTGGTCGCTAAGGTGTTCTGAGTTTTTCTATGTGGTCGCTAAGGTGGTTTAAGTGTTGCTATGCCGTTATTAAGTTGTGAGTTGCTATGATATGCGGTTACTAAGGTGTTCTGAGTGTTGCAATGCTGTGTTGCTATGAAGTTGTTAAGGTGTTTTGAGAGTAGCTATGCAGCTGTTAAGATGTTCTGAGGGTTGCTATGTGGTTGCTAAGGTGTTCTGAGGGTTGCTATGCAGTTGCTAAGGTGTTTTGAGTGTAGCTATGCAGTTGCTAAGTTGTTCTAAGGGTTGCTATGTGATTGTTAAGGTGTTATGAGTGTTGCTATGATATGCAGTTGCTAAGGTGTTCTTAGTATTGCTATGCCGTGTTGCTATGAAGTTTCTAAGGTGTTTTGAGTGTAGCTATACAGTTGCTAAGTTGTTCTGAGGGTTGCTATGCAGTCACTAGAGTGTTCTGAATGTTGCTATGTGGTGTTGCTGTGTGGTTACTTAGGTGTTCTGAGTGTTACTATGTGGTTGCTAAGGTGTTTTGAGTGTTGCTATGCAGTTAATAAGGTGTTTTGATTGTTTTGTGTTTTTGCTGAAGTGTTCTGAGTGCCACTAGGTGGTGTTACTATGCGGTTGTTATGGTGTTCTGAGAGCCAAAAACTCATCACCAAACACCAATGACTTGTACATATGGGTACAGTCATTTTAGACACTTCCAAAACTGTTGCAACAGAGATGGAAATACAAATTTTAAATACATGCATTATGTTTCCATCTTTGTTACCACAGTTTTGGAAGTGCCTTTTTCTGTTCTAAAGAAGGGGGTGTCCCAATACGTTTGTCCATATAGTGTATGCACAAGTCATTGGTGTTTGGTGATGAGTTTTTGGCTCAAGGTCTGCATTTAAAGTCACACCAGAGGTGTTCAGCTTGGATTAGGACTTGGCTTTCTGCAGACCAGTCAAGTTCTTCCACACTGACTGAATCAATCATTTCTTTTTGAACCTTGCCTTATACACAGAGGCATTGTCATGTTAGAATAGAAAAGGGTCCTGTCCAAACTGTTGCTTTAAAATTAGAAGCACACAATTCACTAGAATATCATTATATGCTTAAACATTAAGATTTGTACTCATGGAAATTACTAGTCAAACCTGTTCATTAGAAGGGGGTGACCCAATACTTTTGGGAATAAAGTGTATTATATATAATAATTTAAAATATATTTTTAAGATTTTACAAATTAAAATTAAAATATTTTAAATTGTATTAATTAAAATAATAAATAATATTTCACAACTGCGTATTTTTTTTCTGTATTAGGATCAAATGCAGCCTGGGTGAGCAGAAGACACTTCTATAAAAAATAAAAAATAAAAAATAAAAATCAGCAGTGTTTTATTTTTGCTGTGTTATATCTGACATACTAACCCATGTCAAACTTCTGCTGGCTTTCTGTGTGAATGTTTTCAAATGTTCATGTGGTGAGGATTCCATTAGAACTGCATGTGACTTTGATGGACATGTTCTTGTTGGAACGTCATGTGTTCTGTTATGATTTACTGGAGCTGTGTGCTATTAGTCGGGTCGCTGAAGGGCTTAATAAACATTTGTAGAATCCGCTAGCAGACGACAGTTGTATATGTATAAAAAAACAGATCATGTGGAATATGCACCTCAATTCATGTGGTGACACTGATAACAGGACTGTGAAAGTATTACACATAGCAAAATACTGTGAAAGTATTATACGTACCAGTTAAAAAATTACCTTTTGTGATGAACATGTCTATATTATATTATATTATATTATATTATATTATTATGATTTTATATGATTATATCATAAAGAATCATAACATAAAAAATTAAAGATTATATGATTATTATTACTGGGGACATCAACATGAAATGAAGGTCTTTTCAGATGTAAATTTGTAAGTTATTACATTTTGAAGTTATTTTACATTATGACGACAAACTTTTTTATGATGTCACTTATGAATCATTCACAATTAGTGCAGGAACACAAATAAAGAGAGTGATATATAAATATATATATATATATATATATATATATATGTGTGTGTATATATATATATATATATATATATGTGTGTGTATATATATATATATATATATATATATATATTCTAAATTATTTCTATATATGTATTCTTAATTATGAATTTACATAACCTGATTTGCAACAAATTTGTTATAAACTTGTTAAAAGTTTTATATAGATTTATGTTTTACAACACGTATTACTTATGAAAAGTATTCTAAACAATCTCATTTGTTCTGAAAAGAGCCAATGTGTTTAATTTGGTCTCTTGAGATTTATTTTTCAATCTCCTCTCAGCGCAGAACTTAGTTTATCTTCGAAGATTTTCGAAGAAGAATTGAAAAATAACCAAGCGCAGAAGAGTTTGCCTTATCGCTACCAATTTACTTTTGGTTGGGACCGATTTCAGAGATGCAATTTCAGATCAGAACGATTCACTGATTGACTTTCTAAGTTTAAATTCTTCACGTTTGTAATGCTAAATATAACTGTAGTCAGGTGAGAAATATATCTAGAGACGGGGGAAGTTAGAAATGCTCCATGTGTCTCTGCCGCTGATAGTCAAGGATAAACTAACCTCAGCAAAATCTCATCCACTTGCTGAGTCACCATGGAAACTAGTCCGTTACCACTTGAGAGCTAACCAGAGCATGCTGAGAATGTTGACGCTGATGCTCAGATCACTTGACCGGATTTATTTAAGTTGCATGTGTGCAGCAATTCTTAAAATCACGTGTCTTGTTGAGGAGAGAAGTGTTTCTTAAACAGTAGTTCAGCCAAAAATGAAAATGTCAGACTATGTAGATGAGTTTGTTTCTTCATCAGATTTGGAGAAATGAAGCATTCCATCACTGTCTCAGCAATGGATACTCTGCAGTGAATGGGTGCCGTCAGAATGAGAGTCCAAACAGCTGATAAAAACATCACAATAATCCACAAGTAATCCACATCTCTCCAGTCCATCAGTTAACATCTGGAGAAGACAAAAACTGAAACAAATCTGAGACAGCTGAGACATTTTTCCATGAGTCCATAATCCATAATAACGCTTCCTCCAGTGAAAAAGTGGTCTGGTCTGAATCAGGAGAGAAATCTGCACAGATCAAGCAGCGTTTACAAGCCAAAACAGTTCTAAACTTTAGCTTTTGTCTTCTCCAGATGTTAACATGATGGACTGGAGTGGTGTGGATTACTTGTGGATTATTGTGATGTTTTTTATCAGCTGTTTGGACTCTCATTCTGACGGCACCCATTCACCGCAGAGGATCCATTGCTGAGACACTGATGCAATGCTTCATTTCTCCAAATCTGATGAAGAAACAAACTCATCTACATCTTGGATGGCCTGAGGGTGAGTGCATTTTCAGCACATTTTCATTTGGCTGAACTATTCCTACTTCTAAGCACAAAACTCACATTTTGTTCAGAAAGCATGTGTGAAAGTCTAGTTTTGGTAATGCAAACGCTAGCTCATGTAAGCTAGAAAAACATTTCTGCTAAACATCAGAAACCTCCATGTGGAGCCGATAGTACATTATTTTTCTTCTTGTTGGCTGCAAGTCCAGTGAATATTACAGTAAGGCAGTATGAAAGGATTACATTATGTTTACATCTCTGCATTTATTTATTTCCATTTTTGCCTCACTTGGCACGCTGGAAGACGACTGATTTCTCAGAAGAGTTTTCTGGGCTGAACATCTGGTCTTTGATGTTGTTGGGTGAACACGGCTCCGCTGAGAGACGACGAGCAGTCACCGCAGTCCAGGGCAGAAGAACGCCTGCTTTCATCTCCTCCATGGGTGAATTTCTGCAATTTTATACTGCTGTGGCTGCAGTGTGCATTTCAAACCCCGCCATTTATTTCTGACTGTGAGGCCGTTTATTGCGATATGTACTGGTAAAGCTCAGCGCTGGGACGCTTCTGGACGCAGAGAGGAGAATAAAGGAGAAAATGGATTGGACATTTCTTGTTATAAACGTTCCAAATACGTCCAGCTGTGAAGATTGTGGCACAAATGATCCAAAAGTGACCGACTGCCTTCAACTGCTGGACAATTTGATTCAACGTTTAAAACATGAACAAGACTAGACCAAATCCAAACCAAAACCATGGATTATAATCTCTTAAAGTGATAGTTCACACATTGCATTCTGTCATCATTTAGTTTAATGTCATTCCAAACCTGTATGACTTTTTATTTTCGATACAATGAAAACAAAGTCATTGAATTTATCAAAGTCCTCAATGCTCAGAAACGCAACATTAAAAAGCACAAATTATGATAACAGTAGTCAGTAGACCATGTGACTCGTGCATTTTCAGTGTGTTCAAATTTCAAATTTCAGTCTCATATCAAGAACCATCCCAGCAAACAAAATATGTTTTAAGAATGTTATGCTAATCTTCCTATTAAGTTATAAAAATGTTATTCCTGAATGTTCTATAAGTATCAATTTTTTTAAAAAATGTTGAAAAATATTATGTGAACATTAACACTATGTGATCATTTTGCAAACATTATGGAAAGTTACTTTTGAATTTTCTCTGAAACAAGTAGTAATATTAAAAAAAAAAAAAAAAAAAAGAGTAAGATGAACGTCCAACAAAACCTTTCAGAAAAAAAAAACTTCCATGAATGATGTTTGAATAATGTTTTTTGTGCTAATGATTTCAGAACATTATTAAAGACCATATAACTTTGAACAAATGTTTTAATAATGTTTCTGGAATGTTTTTTTTTTTTTTAACTTTGAGAGTAATATATGTTTATATATTAAATTTCCATGTATGAAATATATTGTCATATTAAGTAAAACATATATGAAACCTGTTAGAAATTGGAACAATTTAATATATTAACATATATATCTAGCCCATACAAATATGTATATTTTTGTATGCAGTACATTTTTGGACATACAGTATATGTGTATGTATATCCATCCTAAAACCCGTTCAATATGTTGATATTATGTAAGTAAATATACTGTATACAAAAAAATATTTATGTTATCTTTTATATGTTGTTGCATAAAATATACTGTATATTGTTGACATACATGGTTGCTACATGTAATAACAAAAAAACATCATATAGAGATTAACATGTACATATACAAATTAACAAACTAAGGGGATTTTATAAATGTTCTAAACTATATGTTCATATGTACATATCTGAAAATTATATACAGTATGTCCTTACAGGTAACATGTATGGCAATATCATTCCTGATATACGGAGATATATGTCATTTATTAAATTCCCGTATGGACTGTAAGCTGGGATATAACTTCAGAAGACTTGAAATTATTATCAAAATTAGTTTTTGAATCTTCTCTAATGTTTTTCTGTATCTATGATTGTGGAAATGTTAAATCTTTATGAATTAGATCTTTGAAATTGCTGCAGCAGGACAAATGCTTTTAAAAGGTGAATTCCATTATCAATAAAATGGAACTAAAAAAAAGAAGTAAAAATAAATTAATTTAAAAAAAATCAGTTTTCTGTTTATGGCAGTTGAAATGTCATTGAAGTGCAAAACATATGATAGTTAGGCAAGCTGAATAAATATTTTACATTCAATTACACTCAACATAAATCAAATCAATTATATATTTCCTGACTTATGAAAACTTCTATATGGGTTTATGTTGTATAAAACATGGATATTGCATGTGTCAGTGTGTATCCAAAATAAATGCATGTGTGCAAGAACACTTAAAAACCATATGCTGTGCAGTCATATTCAGTAGTTAATAATGTACATTTAACATTATTTTTTTTTCCTGGGTTAAAATGTCTCACAGGTGGATCTACTCTCAGAACGGCCAAGTATGTAAGTTTCTTTAACACTCTTACATAAGAAGCACTGTTATTATGAAATAGGTGCTTTAATATCCATTATGGTCGTTAAATCAATTTGTGCTCAGAGTTTGATTGAGTCCGACCCCTCGTGTCTGTAATAGGTGAGGGACCATCGCTCACCCGCCTGGGCCGCGTCTTATCAGTCACGCTGTGGACCTCCTGCTAGCGCCCGGATGGAGAAACATCCATTTCTGCTCAAAGGTTAATAGTCTTTTGTCACGTCCTGACAGCCTGTTGCGCTTTAGTAATTTCCCACGCGTCCTCTCTTTTGGAAAATGGCAGGTCAAGGACAAAGTGGATGGTGACAAAGAGTCAGCGAGCGAAAGGGGTCATTTTTCACCACAGGAGGTGCGAGTTGCACGAAGGTTGAAATTGGCCTGCCACTTATCCGCAGGGACTGATGGGAGGAGACCAGAGTGAGACAAACGCTCTGCTCAAACCCTAGTGAGATGCCTACAGAGGCGGATCTCGGCATACGCTGAAATTAAACCTTGCAAGTTGGCATGAGTGACCTGAATTGGGAAAACCACACGAATATTGGATGAAATTGGATTTTTGCAATTTGAGTTTAGCTATCATTTTTAGTTCTGAAATATAATTATAATCAACAAATCAAACACTTATATCTTAAGGCAAGTCTTTACAGCCAAAAGCAATGTTTTTTCATGCATCAGTTTTAATGTTTTGTGATATTTGAGTTTTATAAAGTGTTGTTTGAGACTAGTGGAAAGAATCTAAACATCTAAAATACACTTTTAAGTGTTTATTTTATTGCACTGTACATATCTTTATAGAGTTTGTTTCTCCACTTCATCTGCACTTACATACACCAAACTTTACAGTTTTATTCCTCTCTACATTCTGAAGGTTTTTTACTTAGGGATTTGTTCATATATCATTCACACTGATGTATATACTTTTATTTTATACAATTAAATTGTAAATTTCTATTTACAATTTTAAATAAAAACACGGAAAATGTATTTGGTTTCTGTTGATGGTATTTTCTGATTTATGGAGTGGTAAAAAGAGAAATCCAGAATTCCCTCTGGAAAAACCTTTAACTTTAATATGTCAACAAAATCAAACAAGAATTATGAACCTGGCTTTATCCAATGTGTGTTTTGGGAATGTATACGCAAATGATCACATATTTAATTCAATAGTGCCTCATTTTGATATTTAAACATAAAATTTTTAAAAACTTGTATGATCTATTAGTTACATTTTTAACCCTGTGGATTTTATTTGTACTTGATAAACGTTCTAAGAAATGTTTTTGCAACCTTTAAATAGCATTCTAATCTATAATCAAGAAAACTGGACATGTCAACATTTAAGAAACATTTCAAAATAATGTCCCCACAACATGTTTTTAATCTAAATTTGTTATCTGGGTAGACAACATCAAAGTCATGGGCTTGATTTTGAAGGATCACAAATAATGATAACATACTAAAGTTTTGTGGCGTTTAGTCCACGTTTGGCCAAAAGAAAGAGCTCAAAGATTTAAGAAGATTTTAGAAAATAGAATTACAAATTAGTTGAATCAAATTAAATTTGTGAAAATATGCTGCAAATGAAAAGCTGTTCAGGTGACACTCCTGAGAAAGATTAATGGAGGTTTTCATAAATCTTGTTTGGTAATAATAAAAGATGCTTCACAAAACTTTGATTCATCTTAAAGCATAAAAACACACTTTCAGCTTTTGTTCTGTTTCAGCTTCTGTAAACAGCAGAATATCAAATTACTTTTATTTTGTGACCTTATCCTCTGTCTGTGTGTGTGTGTGTGTGTGTGTTACTGTATCTCTTGTAGTGCTGCATTAATTTGACCTTTTTCTTTGAAGTTCCTGTTGAAGGTCCTTACTTTTAACGTTGATTCAATGACAACAAACCTCAACCTTTTGATGTTTTGTCCTCTCAATAAAGAAACTAAGATGCAAGTCAAACTTTTGGAAACTATTATGAAAGCAAAGAGACATTTCAATATTTATTGTTGTTAAGTTCATAATAACAATGATCACCTTGATTTTAGAAGGAAAAATCTCTTAATAGCTTAACTCTGGCTCCAAATCAGCAACGGAGAGCAAAGTTTCTCCAGAGAAAAACACCTTAGTAATCTCGTACGTATGGAAGCCTGTTTCTGCATAATAATAATAATAATAATAATAATAATAATAATAATAATAATAATAATAAAGCTTATTCAGAAGAACAAAAGTCAGAATTGCAAGTAAAAAAAGTTGTGAGACAAATAGTCAGTTTCCGTGTTACCTATTTCTTTAGTCAGTGGCAAAAAAAAAAAAAACAAACAAAAAAAAAAAAACAAATAAATAAATAAATAAAGAATTGCAAAATGTACAATAAGAGTTCTGAGAGGAAAAGTCAAAATTGTGATATAAACTCATAATTCAGAGAAAAGCAGATAAAATTGTGAGATATGAACTAATAATTCAGAGAAAAAAGTCAAAACTGCAACAATAATTCTGAGGGAAAAAGTAAAAATTGCAAGACATAAACACATAATTCAGGCAAAAAAAGTTACAATTGTAAGATATAAACTCATAATTCAGAGAAAAAAAGTCACATTTGCGAAATATGAACTCAATTCTGAGGAAAAAAATTGTATAAAAAAAAAATGTGAAATATAAACTCATAATTCATACACATGAGTCTCCTCAAGAGTTTAATTTTCATCTCAAGGTCTCAAACTGTCCTCAGATTTGAACTCAAAAGTCAGAGATCTCAAAATGAACTCATGAAACATTTCTCATCAAATGATCTGAGCTGCTCTTCATTGATTTTCCAGCTCTATCCTTACTGGATGAACTAGTGACTCATTTGGGTCTGTTTTTATTTCTCCTCATTTCAGGAGAAACATCTGAGACGTCACTGAAGGATGCTGAACATATTCTCCAGTCTCTGAACGCAGGAGAAAATAAACCGGCGCTCCAGCTGGTTTTGGCATCTAGTTTTGGTGTCCTGAGGGTTTGATCTTCATCTGTAAGATCTTCACTGCTTTTAACGTCCTAATGAATCTCTGAGTGGACATCATGAGTCTCATACAGTCCCAGCTGGACCCAATTACAGCTGACAAGCTCCTGGAAAGACAACGTGAAGGATTCTGAACATCAGTATGACAAGACTTTCACTCAACCAAGAAATGCTTTGACCATTAACAATCAGTCCTCCAGCAGACAGCTTTATTGATTCGGCATGACACGATATTGTCAGTAAAGTCGTTCTTTAGTTCACACGATTTCAGGGCTTCATTTTCCTCTCGAGTCATCCTTTACAGGAATGCTTTCCTCAGAAGTGAAGATGCTGTCATCATTTACTCACCCTCATGTCCCTCCAAACCCATCAATTGAACATAAGAGAAGCAGATGGTGGATGAAGATGTAAAGGGTGAGATATTGAGCTGCTGTCATAAACATCCGACTAACGTTTACAGTAAATGTGTAGATGTGACTGATGAAATGAGCTTCGGATAATAAACAACCCCATATAAAACCCCCAAAACACATTCTGTTCAATGCAGTGTCATTTAAGTATTAAGCAATATTTCATATTTTAATTAGCTTTTATTTTTATATTTTCATTTTGAAGTTTGTGCTTTTGTCTTTTTTATATTTAACTTTGTTGTTGTTCATTTTTAGTTTTAGTAATTAAATTTTTATTTTATTTTGTTATTGTCTTTTTTTTTATTTTAGCTTTATTTCGTCTAATGAAAAGGATTTTAATAGTTTTAATTTTAATAAATGATAGCAACATTGGTTCACTGCAGTATTACCACTGAAATAATTTAATTTTATATGGTTACCAATACCATTCAACAATGTTAATATTGTACGTTTTAGGATTTAAAAAAAAACAAAAAAAAACAAAGAATAAAGTTAAACAGGCTTATATATGTGCAGTATTATTTTCAATATTTTACTTCACATATTAATGTTATTTAAATACAACTATAGTATTATTTAAATACAACTATAGTATTAAAATAAGCTTTTATTTATTTTCAGTTTTCATTTTAATTTAATATTTATTTAGTAATTTAGTTATTTTCTATTTAACTTTATTTATAATTAAATTACAGTAGTAATTTTAGACAACTTATTTTTCAATTAGTTGCCATGTTTTCTCATTTTGTAATGGTTAGTGGCTGTAGATAAGCACACGATGCAGGAGATATCCCAAAATAAACAGTCTTTAATGTAAACTTAAACTCAGGAGACAGGAGAATCAATAGGAGAACGTACAATCACAAACACATTAACTCAAGATAATACAGGACCAAGGTACTCAGGAGAACATTGGGCTTAAATAAAAGGAAACCAACGAGATAATAAACCAGACACAGGTGGAACAGAATTAACTAATCAGGGAACACAGGAACATAACCAAATAAGGAAAAACAGGAAACTAAACAGGAACATACACGTGACACAATTTTTTCTAAGTTTTTTTTTTTTTTTAAATCTAATATGTATATTTTAGTTCAGCTTTATTTCAATTAACATATGCTATTTTACTAGTTTTGGTTTTAGTAAATGGTAACAACACTGGTTCACTGCTGTAATACCAATGAAATAATTTATTTAAGTTATTGTAGAGTAATGTAAGTTAATATACACAGTGCCATTTTTATTTTTTATATGTTTTTTTTTATTTTTAATTGAACTTGGAACTTAATAAAATGATTTAGGATTTTACAACTTTAAAACAAAGAAGGGTTGAAATATTTAGTATTATGCACTATATCTCTGTGACTAATTAAATGTAAGTAAATGACTCTTTGATCAGGTGGTCAGATGTTCTTCTCAAATGATGCTGGAGATCTTCAGGTTTTGATCATGTTGTTATCTTTAATGCATGATGTGTTTCTCTTTATTTGAAGACATGTGGATGATAAAAGCGTATTTGAACCAGTGGGAAAATATCCTGCCATCTTTCATCACTATTCCCACAGCGTCTGCTCAGGTAAGGGACATCTCATGACCTATACAATCTCATAATATTTATTTTCCCACTGCGCTTGAGCAGAACATCATCTGTATCTCGGGTTTCAAACTCTAGTGAGTCTAGATGGGATCTGAAGGCATTCAGTTGCACATCTGGGCCCATATTCTTACAGATTCTAAGATTCCTCTCAGAGAGCTCCTAATTTAGCTTAAAAATTTCTAACTAGGAGTCTTAAAAGTGATTCAGGACCAATCTGAGAGCAACTCTGAGCAAGGAAAAGACAAAAACTTTTATCTTAGTGAGGAGGCGGGGCTGACCCCGTTGCTAGCTATGACAGTCTTTTGAAGACTGTGATTGGTTGGTTGTCCAAGAAGGAAATAAAAGAGCGCTTTTAAGAGTAGGGTTTATTATAAGCCTTCACTTTGAAATTACAGGCATAATTTTTCCTGTTTTACCATAATCACACACACACACACACATTATATATGTATATATATTCTTTATTTTTTATTTACCATCTTGTCATACTTAACATATTTTATAGGAAATGAACAGCGACACAATATGGTTCTGAAAGTGCTGTAATTGTTTGTGTGATCACTTTGCTTATAGAAGGTTGTTACAGACCCAAATCATCACTGCTGCATAGTTGCATTTTTCCAGTTGCCAAATATGTTAATGTAGTGATTTACTTCCATTTCTGGTGCTATGGCATTTCTGCGCGGTGTCGGAGCGTGTCTCTAATAAGATCGGTCACAAACATGATCCCTGCACGATCTAATGTGTAGCGTCTTATTAACTCACTGTCATGCATTGTGTGCAACACATTTCTTCTCCCTCTTCATGTTTCGTCCATTTTCTCCACTGCTAAAGAAACTCTTAAGCCTCTTAAAAGTCCTCATCCGTACTCCTAACAATTTTGGACCTTAAGACCTCTTTTAAGGGTTAAGATGCTTTCTGTATTACTTTTTCTTTACTAGGATCTTTTCTTTAATTTTAAGAGAAAACATTTTTTCTTTTTTAAGAAAAGATTTTTCTTAGAATTTTTTCACTAGGAGCAACTCTTAGCACTAATATTTTTCATGAATACGGGCCCTGACATGAAAAGAACAAAACCAAGCACCAACAAACTCCATTTCGTCTCAGTCACTTATGAGGTGCATTTCATGCTGCCTACCTAGGGAACAATTTTTTTTTTTTTTTTTTTTTTAGTTAAAGTTATATAAAGGTGAGGATAAAACATTCTTAAAGTAATGTTTCTAGAACATTCTTATAACTTTAAAATTTGAGATATATTATCATAACGTTGAGAAAAAGTTCTTAAAACATTGTCATGATGTTATTTGTACTTGATGAACGTTCTTATAATGCCAATATAAAATGTTCTTAGAATATTAAATATAAATATTCAAATAACCATATTTTCAGTAAAAAATGAGTAGAATTTAGTAGAATTAGTTAGAATTTAGTAAGAAATGATTTAGTCACCTGTAAATAATGTTTTAATCACATCAAGAAAACTGTTTATTTGTTGTTGTTGTTGTTGTTGTTGTTTTACATTTTTATAATATAAAATTAATAAATAAATAAATTTAAAAAATTAAATTCATTTTGGGTGAAAAAAGTTGGTAGAACATTGTAAAAACGTTTTAAGAACCGTTACATAACACTAATCACGACATGGAAACTGGATATTTTAACGTTCTTAGAATATTACAAAATAATGTTTTATTAAGGTGAAAATACAATTAATAGAATGTTTAGTAATGTTAGTAATAGTAACAGTAATGTTTTAGGAACCTTTAAATAACTTTTAACCACAACAAGAAAACTGGACATTTTAACAATCTTAATATATTAAAAATAAATGTTCAAATAACATTTTATTTGGGGTGAAAATAAGTATAGTGTTGTAAGAAACATTTAAGGAACCTTTAAATAACATTCTAATCATGGCAAGAAAACTGGACATTTTAACGTACTTGGAATGTTAAACAAATATTTAAATAGGCTAATGTTTCATTTTGGGTAAAAAATAAAGTCTGTAGAACATTGTAAGTAATCTTTTAGGAACGTTTTAATAATGTTCTACGACAAGGAAACTAGGCATTTCAACATTTTAGAAACATTTCAAAACATTGTTCCCACGATGTTTTTATAACCTACATTTGTTTCCTGTGTAAGTAGTAAACAACAAGGCAGCTCTGTTTTGGAACACAGCCGGAGTCTCTTTCTTCTGCCGTCCTTTCTGGCTGGAGTTTCCACAGCGCGCACACACACACACACACACACACACACACACACACACACACACACACACACACACACCACACCACACACACACACCACAACACAACACAAACGTTTGGTTTCTGTGAATTGTGGGGACTTTCCATAGACTTCTATTAATTTTATACTGACCAAACAATTTTTTCTATCCCCTAACCCTAAACCCACCCCTTACAGAAAACCTGTTTGCATTCTTACACTTTCAGATAAACATCATTTACTATTTTTAATATTTTTTTCCCCTTGTCAAAAATGTCAGTTTTTACTATCCTTGTGGGGACATCACAATGTAGCATAAACAAGTACACACTCTCTCTCTCTCTCTCTCTCTCTCTCTCTCTCACACACACACACACACACACACACACACACACACACACACATACTTGAATTTGTGGTTTTCGGGGACTCTCCATAGGCATAATGGTTTGTATACTGTACAAACCGTATTTTCTATTGCCCTACACCAACCCTACACCTAAACCTTCCCCTTACCGTGTGTTCACACGCGGCGAGAGCGTCAAAGTGGCCGGAAGTCATTCATTTTCAATGTGAGCCGGCTGCGAGCAGCAGGGAGAGAGGTGCGGCGCGGCGCGTCTTGGACGATGAGAGCATCGAGGAGAGTTGAAGTCAGGTCAGCTTTATGGCAATGAGCTATGATGCGGTTGGGCGGCAACCAATCAGAATGCAGAAGTCCACTGTTTGAGAGGATTCCAGAGAACACAGCCCTGTAAACTTTGGTTCCGACCACATTAGTTCCCAAGCAAAATGGAGGAGAGGCTGATTACTGCTGTGGCGGGTTTCCCAGTAATCTACTGTTTGCGTACAGGGACATAAATAAAAAAAAAAATTATGCGTGGACCAAGGTGTCTGAGATTGTTGGTGTTCCTGGTGAGTTGATGATATGCATTAACGTTATATATTTCCTGAAAATAAGCGGGAATTTCATGCTAACTTTAGCGCCAGAGCATGCAAAACAGTGTTACTGCTGCAGAATATTTCTGACATATCGACATATATTGGATTAAACAAACAATAGGTGTTGTAGAGAGCTGCGGCAGAAAGTTTTTTATTTTTTTTTTTTAAATAATTTTTTTTTCTTTTTACATCTGATGGAGACGAGAGGTGTATGTCACATTTTAAAATGAAAGCCGTCACTTCTGCCTATTTTTTTTATTTTTTTTTTCTACAAGTAAAAACAAAAGTGTTCTATGGTCTCCCCTGTGGTTTTGTCAACAAATTGCTTAGCTGGAGAAAATAATGATAAATGTCATTAGGCTTAAATATATATACAGTCAGTGGCACATACAGCTATGCCATTTCAGACACAGCATGCAAACAAGCTATTCTGAAATGTGGGTTTGGTAAATATTTACGTGATGGTTGTTTTTCAGCGGGAATGCAATTCATTTGCTCAAAACAACACCGATTTGACCAATTGCATTAAAGCTTCACTTCAGCCAGGAGAGTTTGTAATGTAGATTGCACACAAATTAATGTTAATGTTAATTAAAGACCAAGGCTAGTAAATGTCTCCTATAATGTTGAAATTAGACTAGCACTTAACCATGAACACAAAAGCCACACCACACAATTGGCTTTTAATTGGTTTATTTCATTAGCAAACATGTAACTACAATAAAGTTCTTAACATCAGTCAATTTCTTACTTTCACATTTAAAATATTTCATGAGGTTAACTTATACCCTCCTTATGGTCACTCTGCACAAGATCAACATGCTTGTTTGCTTTGCGGCTCCTTTAAATACAAGACAAGCATTCGATCTACGTCAGAGCGTCAGAGCGTCCACGAATCTTTCTACAGCGTTGCTGGTAGGGCGGCGAGGGCGAATTTTGACGCTCTCGCCGCATCGGTGTGAACGCACGGTTACAGGAAACTTTCTGCATTTTTACTTTCTCAAAAAAACTCATTCTGTATGATTTATAAGCATTTGTACCCATGGGGACCTCAATTTAGGTCCCCACCGTGACACGAGTCCCCATGAATCTGTATATATTCAGGTTTAAGTCCCCACCAGGATATATAAACCTGTACACACACACACACACACACACACACACACACACGTTTGTTTCTGTGAATTATGGGGACTTTCCATAGACTTCTATTACTTTTATACTGACCAAACTATTTTTTTCTATCCCCTAACCATTTGGTCCCGACAATGTAGCATAAACAAGAACACACACACACACACACACACACACACACACACACACACAGAGCGTGAGCGTGTTGGAAGTGAGCGAGTGGCGCGGGACTCGTGTCATTATTGATCAAACTCTAGCGGCCGCCGAGTGGCAGAATTTTGGCCAGACGAGTCGAGCATCTGTCAGAGTCTGTACAGTTGTTTAGGAGAGGTAAATAAGGACAGCAGTGTGTGTGTGTGTGTGTGGTGACCGCTTGCCAACCAATCTTTTTAATCATGGACTTATATG
Source organism: Spinibarbus caldwelli (assembly GCA_039654775.1). Lineage (NCBI taxonomy): Eukaryota > Metazoa > Chordata > Actinopteri > Cypriniformes > Cyprinidae > Spinibarbus > Spinibarbus caldwelli. Next base: position 1,788,025 of record CM077224.1, read on the forward strand.
AATAGTTCACTGAAAAAAATTACTTTACTCACCCTCATGTTGTTCCAAACCCAACTTTCTTAAAAGAAAACTTTCTTCATCATGCAATGAATTTGAAGAAACAGGAAACTGCTAAACATGCTTTTGCGTTTCAACAACGGTTTTTATCAAGACGAACTTTGTTTACTGCTAAAATACAAGTCCATAATCCATAATAACGCTTCCTCCAGTGAAAAAGTGGTCTGGTCTGAATCAGGAGAGAAATCTGCACAGATCAAGCACCGTTTACAAGCCAAAACAGCTCTAAACATATATGTGGCTGGATTCTGATGTGAGAGACAACAGGAGATGGACCTTTTCACTGGAGGAAGTGTTATTATGGATTATGGACTTGTATTTTAGACATATTTTGTAAGATGGACCCAAAAAAAACCATTTTTTTAAGTTCTGTTTCTACCATATATTTGTCTGTGAAGCTGCAACAATTTATATTCTAAAACATTATAGGAACAGTGATTTGCAATGTGTCTAAAACCTTAAAATGTTCAGTTTTCTTCTTAAGATTAGAACATTATTTAAAAGGTTACAATAATGTTAGCACAACTAGGCAAAAGGGTGGAAAATTTCTGATAAACTTCTGGAAACTTTCCAGGATTTTTTGGAAACTTTTTTTGGAAAATATTTTGAAATTTTGAAAACGTTCCGCCCTCCTTAACTGTAACAGAACAACATTCTTCAAACATTAATTTGTAATATTGCACAAAGATATAGCCTACCTAGCAAATATCAAACATCTCAAGGATTGTTGTCCTAAGAACTTTTTTGTTCTTTTTTCAGCATTATAACAACATTCGTCAACATCGTAATGAGATTCTGCAAACGTTATTCTCAGAATGTTTTCTCTCAATGTTAAGAGCATCCATCAAGTAAAAACAACATAAAATTGCTTCAATAATGTTATTCTAAGAATGTTTTCTCTAAAATTATTAGACCGAATATCAAATATTAATAATGTTATGAGAGCGTTCTATAAATGTTATTTTAACAATGTTCCCTGTCAGCTGGGAATACATTTAAATACAGCAAAGTCATACTAGTTTGGAACATAACAGTTAGTGCAGTAAATGATGATGTTTGCATTTGCATTCATGCATTTGGCAGATGCTTTTATTCAAAGTGACTTGCATTGTACTAAATCAGTTCATGCATTCTCTGAGAATCAAACCCACGACCTTGGCGTTGCTAATGCCATACAGTGCAGGAATGCATATTTGTATCTATCAAATCATATTCATGCTTCTACATATTCATACCATCTCCTTTTGTGTTCCAGAGAGAAGAAACTGGCAGGAGACATTCAGTTTCTGTCCATTAATGACTCATCCTGAAGGACAGACCGTCGCATCTGCGCTCCGTCCGAACAAAACCCCTCAGAAAACACACAGCACTGCAGAGTCCCTCAAGGACTGGACGACAGATGAGAAAAGCAGAACTGTTGCGTAAATAGAATAAGACAAAGAGCAAATTGTCTTGATTTCATGCTTGTTTACAGGACAGATAATGTTGTCTTGGTGTCTCGGGCCTTCGTTCTCAATGTTTATTTTCCATCAGACGTGTACAGCATCCACAAGCGCGCCACCATCTGTCAGATCCCGCGCTCCGTCATACATCAACATTAGCAGCATTTCATTAATTCCAAACAGGTTTGTTTCTTTCAAAGAGAATTTCCAGTAACACACACCCGGAGGAAGATAATGATATTAAAGCACTTTAAAACAATTCAACAAGGTTAATCATCTGAAGCCTTTTGTTTTTAGATGTTTTGGAGAGCGATAATAGCAACAATGAATTTTGAATGAACACATGAATGTATATTTATTCTCTTTGTTTGCTCTAGTGTCTGTGGGCCGCGTGGATCTTGATAATATTGATGAAGTTGGTGAATGTCAATGCTGTGAACGCAAGGAATGCAATTATGGTATGGCCAAAAAAAAAAAAAAACATGGTATAACAAAGACACTAATAACCAAAGGGACACACTGACACGGTAAAGTAGTCAGAAAGTCATGCAATTTTACAGAAACACTCTTACAGCTGTGTTATTTTACTATAGTTTTTGTTTTTGGTAACATTTTAGAATAGGGAACACTTATTCACTATTAACTACAACTTTTCCCTCAATAAATTTGCCTAATTTGCTGCTTATTAATAGTTAGTAAGGCAGTTGTTAAGTTTAGGTATTGGGTAGGATTAGGGATGTAGAATAAGGTCATGTAGAATAAGGCATTAATATGTGCTTAATTACTACTAATAAATGGCTAATATTCTAGTAATATGCATGCTAATAAGCAACTAGTTAAGAGACCCTAAAATAAAGTGTTACCTTGTTTTTGTGTATTTTTTTTCTTTCAAGTTTTAGTTTTTACGTGTGTGTGTGTGTGTATGTTTTTAATTAGTTTTTGTTTTCCTCAGGAGACATACGTTCTGTATTTTACTTTCATTTTTCATGTTGATATTGCCTTCAAACGCCCACAGGAGTCTAAATATTGTATATTTCCAATAATGTGTAGTAGGGTTATTTTTAGCTTTTTTTGACATCACGCTGCTGTTTAAAAGTTTAGAGTTAGTAAAGAAATTCATCTAGGATGCATTAAACTGATCAAAAGTGACAGTAAAGACGTTAATAATTTCACAAAAGATATATGTTTCAATTGAATGTTCTTTTGAACTTTCTATTCATCTGTGAATCCTGAAAAAAATAAAATGTATCACAGTTTCCACAAAAATATTGGGCAGCACAACTGTTTTCAACATTGATAATAATCAGAAATGTTTCTTGAGAAGCAAATCAAAGTATCAGAATGATTTCTGAAGGATCATGTGACACTGAAGACTGGAGTAATGATGCTGAAAATTCAGCTTTGATCACAGAAATAAATTACATTTCAACCTATATTCACATAGAAAACAGCTATTTTAAATTGTAATAATATTTCACAATTTTTACAGCATTTTTAATCAAATAAATGCTGCCTTAATGAGCAGAAGAGACTTTGAGACATATAGCGAGACAACTATCTTTGGCTTCAGTTGCATGAGAGTCCCGAAGTTGCTGTTTAGCATTTTAACTATTGTATAAAAACCTCATGCATCCTCTGACGGAGAATCTACGCTTTCAAACCATCAGAAATTACTTTTTATTTCAATCATGATATTGCTTTTCTCATAATCAAACTCCACTGTTTCTTTTCCTTTATGAAGCTGTATTTAGGGCAACAGTGAAGGACTAGTAATATTGCAGTTTTCCATCAGGCTCTAATAAACGGCTGATATATTAAATGTCACACTTATTAAATGAAGGTCAAAATAATTCCACATCTCTTACGCACGAGACATCTTTTCTCTTATTTTATTTTTAAATCATATTGTGACAAAAAAATATCAAAGTGAAAGGTAATTTATTCACAGAGAATGAAGAGAAGATGCTGAGGTCTGGAGGAAAATTAAACGTTTAGTTAAAGAGTCTGAATGTGGCATCAGGAGCCAATGCAAAAGGCATGACATTTAGAGCTTCAGGAAAACAGTTTGTGCTTGAATGGTTTATTTTCTGTATCAAGGGCATTGGAAAGTCATGATGGGTCAAGTTTAAAATGAAGCAATAAGCAAACTAATGTTTAGACACTTTTAATCCAGTAAAAGCTCTTTTAGTGTAATTGTGCAAACGTCCAGCTTCAGCTGCTGCTTCTCGTGTCTTTTTTCTGTCAAATCTTGACTGATTTTGATCAAGTAAACGTCAGAATAACTGCAGTCATGTTTCCAGATGAACACTTACTGGACTGAAGCAGCTCAGCTTTACTTGATTCTCCATCAATCATGTTTTAGTCTCAAATCTGATCATCAGGATATTTTGAGGAGCGTTTGTTTCCAGAAGCTTTACTTTCACTGTTCCTCAGCGGAGGAATGATCTTCATCTCACATCTTCTGAGGAGCGTTTATTTCTTCATCTCTCAATCAGCATTGGATTGCATTGCATTATATGTCTGGATCATTTCAGTCTCATCTTACTAAGACATATTATTGGAGATATAGAGTGATATTTAGATTATTTTATGTCAGTATCTGCTGTACTGTTATAAAGATCTCATTGATTTACATTACAAGCATCAGAATTCCATCTTATAAATATCAGCATCTGCACCAAATTCATATTTTTGCTCAGTTTGAGTCTCTGAATAAGATTAAACAGATTTGTCTTCCATATTCTCACTATATCAGACTATATGAGCCATAAAAGCCTGATGGATCAAATACTCAACAGAAATAGATTTTATCTAAAGGTTCATTAGTCTGTTTCAGTTAAAAATAAATACATTTTTTATGACTATTATTTCTTATGCCAGTCTTTCCAGCGGTAAACCTTTAGATCTCATTCAGTGGTCAAACCGGCGGCTCCCGGCGGTGCTCCAGCAGAGAGGATGATGGGAACTCAGAGGACTGAATTACTCTGACAGCATTCAGTTCGCACCGTCACAAGCAGCGCAGAGCCCTGACAGCTGGGTACGAGTAATGCCTGTTCAGAAAGTACAGCGTCTTCAGAGAATTACAGGAACGGCAGACAAACAGAGCGTTCGCTTCAGAACCGCAGCAGTGTGACTGGGACTCCTTCCAACATCAGCTGCTCACTCGTGAAGAGCCAGAGAAAGTTAAACTTGTGTGGCAAATTAATTAGATATAGCCCAGAAATGATCTAGGGTTGCTGTTTAGTATTATTTGCATTTGTTTAAACTAATAGATAATGACAAAAAGTCACCAAGGCTGCATTTATTTGATCAAAAATACTGTCAAAATTGTGAAATATTAGTATCATTTAAAATAGCTGTTGAATATAAGTTAAATGTAATTGATTTCTGTGATCAAAGCTGAATTTTCAGCATCATTACTCCAGTCTTCAGTGTCACATGATCCTTCAGGAATCATTCTAATATGCTGATTTGCTGCTCAAGAAACATTTCTGATTATTATTAATGTTGAAAACAATTGTGCTGCTGAGTATTTTTGTGGAAACTGCTACATTTTATTTTTCAGGATTCACAGATGAATAGAAAGTTCAAAAGAACAGCATTTATTTGAAATAGAAATCTTTTGTAATGTAATAGAGTCTTCACTGGCACTTTTGATCAATTTAATGTGTCCTTGATAAATAAAAGTATTAATTTCTTTAAAGACAATCTTACTAAACCCAAACCTTTTGAACTGTATGCAGCATGAAACACAGAAAGCTCAACTTTCTCCAGTAAACTCCGGTAGAGTTTGACATTCAAATGTCAAAGAAACACACACTGTAAAGAACTATTTTGATGATATTCAGTGAGTTTGTAGCACTAGAATGTTCTGTTCTTTGCTGTTTGGGAACATGGTATCTCTCTGCTCTCGTTTTCCATCCCAGTGGTTTCCTAAACTACATAATAATTATATTGGCTACTTTCTTGCCACTATACCATGTAATCTAAACATAAAACATACTGCATTCAAGTGCATTCTAGATGTGTGAGGATGCAATTCATAATGCTTCCACGAGGGACATTAAATGAATCCTCTTCTTCAGATCAATGATTGTCATGTGGAGCAACAGTTTAAGAGAATAATGCTGAGAGAGCTAATTAACTGTTGACATGTTTCTACCAGTGGCCTGAATACTAACACACCTGGTTTAATGTTACAGATAATTGAAGGACACTCTATCATCCGCTGGAGTACTGAGAGGTTTGATAATGCCAGAGCATCATGACCGCTCACTTGAAATGAAATTGGAATTGCACGGAAGACAGATACAAAATAGTGTTTCAGATGTGAAAAAAGTTTTTTTTTTTTTTTTTTTTTTTTTAAATGAGGTTGGGGATAATCAGCATGCTTCCAGGCACCAGACTAATTTACTGCATAATCTCTTGGTGAAGGAAACAACAAAGTGTTTTGAAGAGTTTTGCCCAGAACAGCAGAACAGTTTCACTGATATACACAGTCTGATTAAACTATAGTATCACTGTCTAGATCAGTGATTCCCAACCGGTTTGCTTCAGATCTGATGCTTTTAAAAGTTTAAAAATAAAGGTTCCAGAAGGGAGTTTTTGCAGCAATGCAATAAAAGAATCATTTTTGGTTCCCCAAAGAACCTTTCATTGATCAGTTCTTAAATGAACCATGTTTTCTTTGTGCGAAGTACATTTTAATAATCTATTCTAAAGAACCACTATAAAGCACATTTTGTGCAATGGAAAGATTTCATGTGTTACAGAGCCGATAGGAGAGTGATAAACGCTATACAATACTCGGCAGTGAGGGAGAGGAAGTCCATGGCTTAAGTAAGAGGTGTAATGGGAATCAGCTGTGTGATTAGTCTCAGGTGTGAGCATGTGATTAGTGAAATAGCTGCTGGGAAATGTAGTCTGGAGGTGACGTGCAACAGTTTGTGTAGTGCAAGAGTGCATGTAGTGAGCGGGTGACCTCTGGTGGTGAGCGACTGGAAGTGCATGGACAGGATTCGTGACACCATGGATGTTAAAGTTTCTTCATGGAGCCCTTTTTTTGATGTTATTTATTTATTTGTTTGTTTGTTTGTTTGTTTTTAGAGTGAAATAAATATTTTTGTCTAAGAGTGAAGAACATTTTAATCATCTAAAGAAATGTTTAGATGTTGGCTGACCTTAGAGGACCAAAAACAGGATTAAACTGGTTTAGTCACCTAAACCTTATATTTAACCATCATGTTGTGTTTTCTTTCAATTAGCACATGCAGGTTTTGTATTTCTTTGATTAATCATAGATCTCATTGATCTGAGCTTAGGCATATTGCCTAAATGTATCCACAAGTAGTGATTTTTAACCCAAAAACTGAAAATTGCCAAAATTATCCACAAATTATGATTTTTTTTTAACCCAAAAACTGAGAATTGCCAAAATTATCCACAAAGTGATTTTTAACCCAAAAACTGAGAATTGATTAAATTATCCACAAATAGTGATTTTTTTAACCCCAAAACCAAGAATTGCCAAAATTATCCACAAATACAAAACTTGTGAAAAACTTGTTTTGGGTTTTTGAAATAAAAAAAGGTGATAAAAATATTGAATCCAGTATTTGGTGATAATATTGCATAATGACAGATTTATCACCAGTTTTTAGAAGGATGCACTAGTTAAAAAAAAAAAAAAAGTAATATATTAAACATATTTATTTCATACCAAGTATAGTTCAAATCTATTAACATATTTACTGACATATCGCGTACTAACATATTTAGTTTGTTTTAACAGAGCTGGAAGGAAAATGACCACTACATTAACACAGGGACTCTGGTAACTAAACAAATTACTCTGAAATCAATTTAAACACTTGTTAATGATTATTAATAACACTTCCAACACTGACCTTTATATTTTAAACTCCTGATTTTATTATATAGTTATATAAATGAATAACATCAATAAGTCAATCAATAAAATGTGACATTTACACTAGTGATTTTGTTTATTGATTTATAATTGTTTTAATTATAACTGTAAACAATTCTGAAACTGTTTTTAATAAAACAAAAAATAAAAGTCTGAAATTTCATTATCAGTTTAATGTCGATAATGATATTTTATTTACTTATAAAGGGACCATATTCTCCTCTAAAATAAATCACAATAAAATAAATTATTGAAGAATCAGCTCTAATATCTAAATATATTGGCTTTCAAAAAGAACTTACTGTACTTTTGAATGTATGGTATCAGATTGAAAAATAAATAATTAAAAAAAAAAACTAATTTGAGATATAAAATGATACAAAATGTCTACAATACAATTACATCTTTACTTCTGAAGAACGTGTTTTATACAGTTGTTAAACAATTCTGTAATTGTTTGTAATATAACAAAAATAAAAATTCATATGAGGTTGATGATTTAAAGTTGTATATTAAATAGGCCATTGTCACAGGTTGTCAAGGTGAGGAGCACGAAGGAGACAGATATCCAAAAAATAAACAGTCTTTAAATGACACGACGGAGAAAACAACCACTTAAATTGACGTTCAGACAGGACAAAGAAACTCTAGAAACTAAAGGCTTATAAAGAGAGACAAACCAAAGGAGCAAATGAGATAATTAATTAAAAACAGGAGAACTGAATGAACGATGATCAACTAAGAACAGGAACAGGAAAAAACAGGAACTGAACAGAAACATACACGTGATAGATCGCCCCCTCCATCAGGGGGGGGTGTGCCATCATGGGAGCCATGGCGGAGCAGACAGTTCGGGAGGCCATGGCAGATCAGGGTACTCAGGAGGCCATGGTGGATCAGGAGACACGGGAGGCAATGGTGGATCAGGAGACACGGGAGGCCATGGCGGATCCGCCTCCGTGGCCTTGGCCCGGCCACTATGGCCATGGATATATGCCCCCGCTTGCGAGGAGCAGAGCTGGCTGGGATCAGCGGAGACGTAGGAGACGATGGAGGGCTGGACGGAACCAGCGGAGACGAAGGAGACTCAGAAGACGATGGAGAGCTGGGCTCCGTGGTAAGCTCTGTGACTTGAGTGGGCTCCCTGTTAAGCTCTGTGACTTGAGTGGGCACCCTTTTGAGCTTTGGAGAGCTTTCTGGGGCGGACTCTGGAGAGCATTCTGGAGCGGACTCTGGAGAGCATTCTGGAGAGGACTCTGGAGTGAGAATAGGCGCCGAGAACTCTGAGGGTAGCACCGTATCCAGGAGCTCTGGGGTTGGAGCTGGCGGGCTTGATTGAGCCGCGGACGGCGATGGGCTTTAGGGAGTCACGGATGGTGGCGTTGATTTCCCCGCAGACGGCGGAGGGCTTGACTTCCCAGCGCACGGCGGGCTTGAGTGCGCTGCGAGCGGCGTCGGACTTGATTTCTCCGCGAATGACGGGCTTGACTGGGGTTTGGCGGACGGACTGGACAGCAGGCTGGTTCTGGATCAGGGCTGAACACTCTCCAGACACCGGAGGATCCCTTCCCTCCAGCTCAGTCCTGTGGTGTCTGGGAGGTCCACGGGGCGATGGTAATTAGCCCCGATCCAGAACAGGGAGTTGATCGTGGCATCTAACAGCGCCGTCGCCGCGGCGAGCCCACAGAATTCCCGGGTGAACTCAACGATCTGGAGATCGCGGCGGGCCAGGGCAGAGAACAGCTCAGCGATCTCCATTTTTAGTGGGTCCTGTCTTCTGTCACGGGTTGTTAAGGCGAGGAGCACAAAGGAGCAAAAAAGGAGGCAGATATCCAAAAAATAAACAGTCTTTAATGACACGATGGAGAAAACACAGGAGAACATAAACACTTAAAACGACGTTCAGACAGGACAAAGAAACTCTAGAAACTAAAGGCTTATAAAGACAGACAAACCAAAGGAGTAAACGAGATGATTAATTAAACACAGGAGAACTGAATGACCAATGATTAACTAAGAACAGGAACTACCAAATAAGGAACAACAGGAACTGCACAGAAACATACACGACAGCCATATTCCTTTCTAATATATAAATAAGTATTAATTATATATACCAATCATAAAAACAAATGTCACTGATGTATCAGCACTAATTTATTAAGTAAACTGGCTTTCAGAAAGTACTTATTGTGCTTCTGAATCTGTGATATCAGATTGAAATAGAAAAAAATAAATAAAATAAATACTATTTAGTTCAGATCATCATCAAGGATAACCAGAAACAAAAAGACTCAACTTGTGAGTGATACTTACCAGTGCAAAACTCACGAGCGTTGTGCTAGAGTGTTGTATTTGGTATTTGATTACTGTTACTCTTTCTGTTATTTTGTGGTCTGTAGATACTCCAGTCTCATGAAAATGCGTATCAAAAGCACAATAGATTTTTTTTTTTTTTTTTTTTTTTTTTGTATTTTATATGCTTTTCATACGCAGAAACAGACTTTGGCGTGCATACGCTACACAGGTGTTTGACGTGCATATAATACGCAGTTTTTGCGTGCATATGATACTCACTTTGTTGGCGTGCATATAATACGCATTTTAGCATACATTATAATACAAAACCTAGCCCACAACCCTTAACCTACCAATTGAGTATCATATGCACGCCAAAATCGTGCCACTGAAACGCATTCATGAGATCGGGTTACACTAAACCATAAAACAGTTCATGCAGTTACACTTTATAATGTAACACATCCATCAGAATGAATCACACCTCCTCAACTCAGCGGTAGATCTGTGGATGTCTGATAAATCTCTGCCTTGTTGGAGTTTCTCGGTGATAAATCTGTTATTAATATTCTTCTGTGTCTGTTTGGCGTGTTTGTGCTGGAATGGGAACGTGAGATTGGATTGAGCTCAGAGGGAACGCCACACTATTATGCCAATAAAATCAATTAAGCTGAACGCTTTTATTAACGTCAGCAGTTCGGCCAAATTTCGTCTGTCTGTTGATCAGCGCATAATTCCGCGACTTCAAAAGAGCTACAGTTCTGCACATACAGTTCCCAATAAAGTGCGATTCATAAACACATCTCTACAGGAAAACCAGAGCAGAAATAGAAATAGAACAAAACCGTCTGTTCTGCTTTCCTGTGAGTGCTAATGAGTTTTATTGAATGTAGCCGGTGAGTCAGACCGAATCTCTGCCGTTCATAACGATACGAACAAAAGAGAACTTCAAAGCCGCAGGTCACTCGAGGTCCGTGGATTTAATGATGTCTCCTGTCGTCCGGACAGCGGAGTTCAGTCTCCTTCCGTCTTCCGTTGCTCTTTTTCTCCATCTTGATGAGGAACGGGCTTCTCGTCTAGTTAATGATGTTTCTCTGTATTCCCAGCCTCCTCTCTGTTCAGCATCTCCATCACTGACCATCTGATGTATATCGAGCACAAAATGGCATTTCCAATCCGTTCGGCTGGATTTAGACAGATGCCGGGAATTTTCAAGTCTGCCTAAAAAAACAAACGCATCATTCAGAATTTGTTTCACTTAGTAGCAAGTAAACTAGATCTCTATGAGCTTTATGTACTTATTACTGGAGTTTGATAAACATTCAGATGCACTATTGTTTAAAAGTTTGGAGCCAATAAGATTTTTTAATGTTTTTGAAAGAAGTCTCCTCTGCTCATTAAGACACCGATAAAAATGGTGAAATAATATTACATTTTAAAATAGCTGTTTTATATGTGAATATACTGTAAAATGTAATTTATTCCTGTTATCAGCTGAATTTTAATATAAATGAAATAAAATAAATTGTACTCTAGTGACAAAATAAATGGCAATGCAATAAAATAATTAATAAATTAAATTAAATTAAATTAAATTAATAATTTATCCCTGTGATGGCAAAGCTTAATATTCATACAAGGACTAAAAAAATGGTACTAGTGACAAAAAAACAAAAAAATTCCAGAGCAATGCAGTAAAATGCAATGCAATAAAACAAAACAAAATAAAAAATTAATAATTTAATAAATAACAGAAATAATATAAATTGCAATGAAAAATAACATAAATTGCAATGTAGTGCAATAAAATATAATTAAATAAAATTAATAATTTAATAAATAACAGAAATAATAGAAATTGCAACGTGAAATAACAGAAATTGCAATGTACTGCAATAAAATCTAATTAAATAAAATTAATAACTTAATCCCGTGATCAAAGATGGATTTTCAGCATCATTACTCCAGTCTTCAGTGTCACATTATCCCTCAGAAATCATTCTAATATGCTGATTTGCTGCTCAAGAAACATGTCTAAATATCAATGTTGTGGAAAATGTGATGCTTTTTATTTTTCAGGATTTACAGATGAATAGAAAGTTCAAAAGAAAAGCATTTATTTGAAATAAAAATAAATGTGTTAACATTTAATCGTCCTCACTGAATAAAAATATTAATTTCCTAAATACTCCACATTTTTGAACTACAGTGTATAAATCATTAAATTAAATAAACTTTTGTGATAAAGCATGCTAGCAACGTTGACATTTCTGCTGTTCATCCATCATAAAAGCTGAATCATCATGAGCCTGTGTGGAGCATCAGAATGACAGTTGGGTCCCGGTCACAGCTGGCTGAAGGCGCTGTCCGCTGCGCAGCAGATGGGTCTGTCACATCCAGCCCGACGGGCGTCTGACCCTCAGCCCTCACCGGTCCTCGACCCCTCATATGAGCCAGCGGGGTCTTAAAGAGACGGGAGGGTCAGTTAGGTTGGTGTTAGAGAGGAGTCTGGTTATTGCCACTGATCTGAGACTAGTTTGTATGCAAGGAATATTGACAAAGCATCAATAAAAAATACAAAAAAAAATGACAGAAAAAATGGTACTGGTGTCAAAATAACAGAATTTACAAAGAAATGCAATGCAATAAAATATTGGCAAAGCATCAATACAAAATACAAAAACAAAGAGTGTTACTAGTGGCAGAATTTGCAATGCAATAAAATGAAAAAAACAATGACAAAAATAGTACAAATAGTTGCAAAATAACAATTTGCAATACAATGAAATACATTGCAATTGGCAAATTATCAATACAAAATACAAAAACAATGACAGAAAAAAATGGTACTGATGTCAAAACAATTTGCAGTTCAATGCAATGTAATAAAATATTGGCAAAGCATTAATACGAAATACAAAAACAAAAAGTGTTACTAGTGGCAAAATAACAGAATTTGAAATGCAATACAATGCAATAAAATAAAATGACAAAGAATCTATACAAAAGGTAAAAAAAAAGACAAAAAATTGTAATAGTTGCAAAATAACAGCATTTGAAATATAATGCAAAACATTGAAATTGGCAAAGCATCAATACGAAATACAAAACTATGAGAGAAAAATAGTACTGGTATCAGAATAAGAGAATTTGCAATGCAATGCAATAAAATATTGGCAAAGCGTAAATACTAAATAAAATAAAATAAAATGGCAAATCAATACAAAAACAATGACAGAAAAAAATAAAATAAATTGTAATATACAAGGCAATGCATTGTAATACATTAAAACAATAAAAGAAAAGAATGGCAAAATAAGAGAAAATGCAACAATGCAATGGAATAAAATAAATTAGAAGATACAGAAGAAATATAATGCACAAGTCATGTGGACTAAAGTTATGATACTTGTGTTTTTGAACTCTATTTCAAGGTCTTCCTCATCAAGCTGATTCTTCTGTTTCACAGGATGTTCATCTGTTGCTGCAGAATAACAAGAGAAAACAGTGTGAATGAGTGAGACAGATGTGCTTATTCTAATTAGTTTGTTTGTGTACAGACACATAGAAGTACAACACAAACACTAAAACACATTATGATCAATCACAATGATGTGAACGCGACTGCTGGATCAATAACATCTCTGGCTTCTGCTGCTCTGATGTCCTGTAAACGCTCGAAGCTCTATAAATGGGACATAAAATCATAATCAAAGACACAAACATCATCTGATAACATTACAGCATGTTTGTCCTGATCGACCACATTCATTCTTCAGGAAAAGAGAAAATAACGAACAAATAAATAAATCAGTGATTAATATCATCCTGGTACATACATTTTAACAAATTTAATTTATGAAAAACAGCAGGACACAGAATATTAAATCTCCATAATGAGTCTGCAACATGAAATAATGATCATTTTTCTCTGTATGATTATCTAAAAATGAAAAGTATTTTCCTAATTTCCAGCAATTAGCTCTGTCCATAATCCCCAAAGTGGCCAATTAATTCTGCATGAATCTAAAGAGAAAAGAATCCGGGCCATTTTTAGCCAAACGTCTGGTTTCGGTCCGTCAGGAGGTTTCATTCACTCTGTCTTAAGTCTTCATGAGCGTCTCGGCCGGCCATGGATTTGGTAAACAGCAATTATCCATCCTCGTGGCTTTTGATTTCATTTGTACATCTGTTAGATTAGTTTTTAAATAATTTGTATTTATTTTTGTCTCAGTTAATAAAGCTTTGCATATCTTAAAAGCATTATTCAGTTCTTCCACATTTGCCCTTCAGTGATTGTTATTTGACAAACAGATTCTGAGAAAAATGTGAGCAGCGTTCGCCAGTGCAAAAGCTGCTGGATGAGAATGTTCAGCTGTATTACAAACATAAAATCACAATAACACAGGAAAAACTATTGAAAAAGGCTAAATAAAGCTGAGGAATTTAAGGTTTTAGTTTGTTGCTATGCAGTTGCTAAGGTGTCCTGAGAGGTTTTAGTGTGTTGCTATGCAGTTGCTAAGATGTTGTTAGAGGATTTATCGTGTTGCTATGCAGTTGTTAAGGTGTCCAGAGAGGTTTCAGTGTGTTGCTATGCACATGCTAAGATGTCGTTAGAGGATTTTTCGTGTTGCTATGCAGTTGCTAAGATGTTGTTAGAGGATTTATCGTGTTGCTATGCAGTTGTTAAGGTGTCCAGAGAGGTTTTAGTGTGTTGCTATGCAGTTGCTAAGAAGTCGTTAAAGTATTCATCGTGTTGCTATGCAGTTACTAAGGTGTTCTAAGATATTTTAGTGCGTTGCTATGCAGTTGCTAAGGTACCCCTAGAGTTTATAGTGTGTTGCTATGCAGTTGCCAAGGTGTCCTAAGAAATTTTAGTGTGTTGCTGTGCAATTGATAAGGTGTTCTAAGTGATTTTTTGGTGTGTTGCTATGTAGTTCCTAGGGTGTCCTGAGAGGTTTTAATGTGTTGCTATGCAGTTGCTAAGGTGCCCCTAGAGTTCATGGTGTGTTGCTATGCAATTGCCAAGGTGTCCTTAGAGACTTTAGTGTGTTGTTATGCAGTTGCCAAGGTGTCTTGAGATGTTTTAGTGTGTTGCTATGCAGTTGCTAAGGTATCCGGATAGGTTTTAATGTGTTGCCATGCAGTTACTTCGGTGCCCTTAGAGGTTTTATTGTGTTGCTATGGTGCCCTTTGGTAAGGAGCACTAACAATACTGACGCCTAACTTAAAAGAAACAACCAACATCAATACGTTTAATCAAACATATAGCAAAAAGAGCTTACATAATGCAGACTGCAGACAGGCTATAAAATCTCATTGTAAACCCTTCGGGCCAAACAACGATGGCGCCCATTTAACATTCAAACATTTGTAGCGTATTTGGTCGGAGGGCTTTTCAGCTTGTGATGAGGTCATAATTCCTGTGTAATGGCCCCGTCTCCAATGTTCTGTGATTGATGGACCCTCTACAGGAGCTCCAGTGGGCTTAATGGACACATCTCAGTCCAAATTGCACTCGAGAGCTTTTGGAGGAGACCAAATGTACCGTGGATCGCCGCCAAACTGCAGCAGGTCTGGAGGAGCACTAGAGCTTTACAGGACGGCACACTTGATGAATGCTGCGAACTGAGGTTGCGTTTGACCGCGAGCGTTCTCTGTTTCAACAGAATGAGGTGATACGGCAGTCTATGCAGATGTACAACACTGATCACATGATCTTTCACTTCATAAATCAGGCGGAATCACTGTGACCCTCTCAATGTCTTCAGAAATGGAAAAGGATAAAATGCTTCCATTGAATCTTTTGCTAACATCTCATAGTACATTATTTTAGCACGAATCCAGCCGTCACTTCATAGAACGTCATCAAATTAAGACGTGCTTACAAAATTCTGTGACACTGCATAAAAGCCAGACTAAATTATTCCTGCTTTGACCCACCTCTTATTCGAAAAGTATTCAGTTAAAATTGCTAATTGTAAATGTGTTTATGCAGCATTCAACAATGTGTAAAAACCTAAATGCAGCTTCAAAAGCACTTCTATACCACTTCTGCAGTGTAAATTTAGTATTAAACAGTTGACAAAAAACACCCTGACAGCCACATTTCAATATGCTAACAACAACTCAGAACACCTCAGCAATTGCATAGCAACGCCCCTGCAACCATCCAAAACATCATAGTAATTGCATAGCAACACCTTGGTAACAACCCAAAACATCCTAGCAGCAGGACAGAAATGCAACATGCAACCACATTTAAGAACCCCCCTAGCAACCGAATATAACACGCAGGCAATCACCCAAAACTAGCAACTGCATGGAAACACCTTAGCAGCCACATAGCAACACCCTGGCCACCATCTAAACATCCCAGTAGCAGCAACCATCCAAAATATCCTAGTAACTCCATAGCAATATCCTGGCAACAACCTAGAACACCCTAGAAACCACATTGAAACATTCTTACAAGCACACAGAACACAAAAGCAACTGGATAGCAACACCCTGGCAAGAACGCAAACCATCCTAGCAACAGCACATAAATGCAATATTCAAAGATTCAGTAGATTTTTGCAACCCCTTAATGACTAAATGTAACACCCTGGAAACAACCCAGAACACTATAGCTACCACCTTGCAATGTGCTAACAACTACTCAGAACACCCAAGCAAATGCATAGCAACACCCTGGCCACCATCTAAAGCATCCCAGTAATGGCAGCCATCCAAACCATCTTAGTAACTGCATAGCAAACACACTGGCAACAACCCAAACAATCCTAGCAGCAGCACAGAAATGCAACATGCAACTACTCAGTACATTTAGCAAACCCCTATCAAACAAACAACACCCTGGCAACCACTCAAAACGTACTAGTAACTGCATAGAAACACCCAAACAACCACATGCAGTAACAACACCCTCACAACCATCCAAAACATCTTAATAACAACAAGAGCTACAACCTGGCAACAACTCGGAACACCACCCTAGCAACCACATGGCAACAGGCTAACAACCCAGAACCCAACTGAAAACACCAAAGCAACCGCATAGCAACACCCTGGCCACCATCTAAAACATCTTAGTAACTAGAAATGCAAAATACAACGACTGCGTGCAATACAAGCCATCGCACGCGCATGATCATTCCCCACATGCTCGCGCTCGATCTTCTCTCACCTGCTCGTGTGAACACTTTATTTTTGTCATTCGTGGGGCGGGGCTTGCTGGTTTAATTGTTACCTCAAATGTCATTGGTTATTCTCCTTTTCCGGAAGTCAGTATTGGACGCCTGTTATCCATGGGTTCCAAAGACGTCACTTCTGCTATGCTCACCGCCATATTTGTGTCCGATGTGACAACGAGCACAGCACATCTCTATGAGATTTAATAGATAATATTAATATATTGAAATAATAAATGACCTTTTACTACCATTTCCCACACTGAAACCTGGACTTGATTATTTTTAGGATAGCAAGTGGAACAGTTAGGTCATGTAATGTCCTGATTACTTGTAAATTTAAAACTGACATCAGCTCAAAGCACTTTTGAGTCAATGATAGTGTAACAAGATAACGTTATTAGCTTACTACACAATCTGAATTTAATGGCAATTTAACTAATATTAGCACAATTTATAATTACTCATTCTTTCTGGACAAATTACTGTTTGAATTGCGAGCGTAGCGGCTCAATGAAGGTTTTAAGAGCTTGAAGAATCCTCTGCGGCTGGTCGCTCCTGCTTCACAGCAATCCTCTTCTCCGTCCTCCTTCTGATTTCAGTAAGTCAGTTTTGGTGAATGCAAACAACGTGAATACTGATCATGAGCCCAACATCCAGCAAGCCAAGAAAACATGCAATCTACCTGAAGGAAGACGTCTTTCACTTCTAGTGTATTCTTAAACCTGGATTTCATTATTGAAGCACAAATCCAGGCACCAAAAGCAGCCCACACTAAGTTCTCTTTAATTAAAAATATGCATTTTCATTTATTCATAGGCTACATGGCTGCAATAAGATTTCAGTTCAAAATTTTGCCATTGTTAAAAAAATGCTTTACTGACTGACGCTTTTGGCTTTCAGTTGTTATGCTCTCAAAATGTATGCCATATATATGTATGTAGGCTATGTCCTAAATTATTACACCACTTCTGCAGCCAGTCACACAATTCACAAAGGTAATTTACTCAGGACAATGTTTGTTTTTTTTTTGTTTTGTGTAAGACAAATTCAATATAATGATAATTAAATAGGTCTAGCAAAACAAATGTAATTATTTTTGAGAACCTTGTGATATATACACTTAACTGCAGACACATGTGGTACAATACAAATATTTTAGTGTCCTTTATTCTCCTATGAAGAATCACAGTTGTCTCTTATTACCCTTTTCTGACCATACATTAGCTGCCAGTGGTGCCTTCTGATTGAAGCCAACAATTTATTCCGCCGATCTAACCTCTTTGGGATCGAGTAAAATTGTAGTTCAGTGTTTTTCTGACGACTGTTGTTACAGCACAACATATCCCGGGAGTTCTGTAACCTTGTGAACCTTCTGGGAGTGTTTGGTTGATCTTCCTCTGTTAGCTGTGGCTGCTGTGACCGTAGACTGACAGCTCGCGCAGCTGTGACTTGGACACAAAAATGGCGGCGATAAAACACTGTGACGTCACATGAAACCTATGGATAAGATGATTCATAATTCACTTGACTTGGCACATGGCTTCATCAGTGGACCAGATACATGTGAGTGATCATTTAATTTGCTTGCTTTATTTATTGTTGTCTTTATTTAATTGATCATAGAGTAGATCTTTTCCAAATACTTCATTAACAGGAAGTCTTCTGATTACCGGTGATTGCAGTCTTGTGATGATAAGAGATACACATTTGAACCCTTTTTACAGACTGTAATGATGCACATTGACACCCACCGACCCACCCACACACACACACACACCCACACACATATATATATATATATATATATATATATATACTCACCGGGCACTTTATTAGGTACACCTGTTCAACTGCTTGGTAACACAAATTACTAATCAGCCAATCACATGGCAGCAACTCAATGCATTTAGGCATCTAGATGTGGTGAAGACGACTTGCTGAAATTCAAAGTGAGCATCAGAATGGGGAAGAAAGGGGATTTAAGTGACTGTGAATGTGGAATGGTTGTTGGTGCCAGACGGGCTGGTCTGAGTATTTCAAAAACTGCTGATCTACTGGGATTTTCACACACAACCATCTCTAGGGTTTACAGAGAATGGTCCGAAAAAAAGAAAATATCCAGTGAGCGGCAGTTGTGTGGACGAAATTGCCTTGTTGATGTCAGAGGTCAGAGGAGAATGGGCAGACTGGTTAGAGATGATAGAAAGGCAACAGTAACTCAAATAACCACTCGTTGCAACCAAGGTATGCAGAATACCATCTCTGAACGCACAACACGTCGAACCCTGAAGCAGATGGGCTCCAGCAGCAGAAGACCACACCGGGTGCTGCTCCTGTCAGCTAAGAACAGGAAACGGAGGATACAATTCACACAGGCTCACCAAAATTGGACAATAGAAGATATGACACTTTTACCAGAGATGAAACTATGTTGGTCAGTGCCTCCTGAAGAAAACATGAACCTGGCAATCTGTACATCCTTCAGTCCTTGGTCTCCCTTGACCCTGATTTAAGGGGAAAATAAAAAAGCTATACATTTCCAGAAAAAAAATTCAAATGTTTTAATCAGTTTAATCATGTAACTGTTAATAGATTTGAATAAAGAAATAAAGTGTTACTACGCACAGGCCGTATTGATTGCAAATACAAAAATAAGACGAGTAAAGAAAACGCGGTACTTATTAAAATAAACACAGAAAACCTCTGTTAACAGGTTAATGTAACATTTCCCATTCTATGACCAGTAAAATAATGGCAACTTACTCTGATGAACACGGCTCTTCTCGGATAGCTGCGAGCGCTGCGTCTTCTTCTTGTTTGACAGGTGTCAGGGTTAAGGCGCAATACTGCCACCTGGAGGTCTACCAGGTACTGGCGCTGGAGTATTTACATGTCGTGTTATCATAGTCCTGTTCATTTTAAATATTGCGGTTATCGCCAATACCGGTATATCGTCACACATTAAATTAACACGATATTGATAATTGTTGCTTTGAATATCACGGTTATCGTCAATACCGGTATATCGCAACACCCCTAGTGTTTACTAAAATAATTTTTTAGCTATCTGTATTGGTTAGTCCTCCAATATGCGTAAGGCCTTTAGTAACAGTAGGCTATTTCTAATGCTATACTATAATTATTTCTTTTATGAAAGAATGAAGGATCTATGAAAGATTTTTTCAGATACCTAATTACAGTCAAAAAGTAGCTAAACAATGCCAGCAAGAATGCATGCTGTTATGAAAGGCAGGAGGCTATTTTTTTTATTTTTTATTATGTGAATAAATATTTAGTTGTTTCAGTTTGTTATTTGCCCAATAAATGACAATATTTTTTTAGATTTAAACAATTCTTTGACAGATTCCTAAAATATTTGTGTTTTCTCTTTATTATGACAGGTGGTCTAATAAATAGTTAAGCACTGTATGTTTTCATAGCATTCAGTTGGCACGTTTGTTTGAAGGACATTGGGCAGAATGTGGAAGTGTTTTTGTCAATAAAATAAAAAAAAGAAAATTTTGCTTTTTTTAATCGATTAATCGAATAATCTGAAAAATAATCGGCCAACTAATCAATTATCAAAATAATCGTTAGTTGCAGCTCTAATTTTTACACATCCCGCAGTCTTGTAAATCCGTTAACTGATCATGTATTTTTATTTAATTGTATAATATTATTAAATGTATATTATTATTATTAAACTGTAATATAATAATAATAATAATAATAATAATAATATTATTATTATATTAACTGGTTAGGGCTATATTTGTATATTTATTGTTATATATGCTTATTTCCCCTCTCAATTCGTGTATCACTTTACCTACTTAACGTTCTGTATAATTATGCTAGTATTGCATAATTATGCTAGCGCATAGGAAAGTGAAAAAATGTAAACGCCTGACAATTATGCCAATAAAGTTTTGACTTTATGATTGTATTTACACCCGTATATGACAATAAATTTGCGTGCTGTGTTTTCATTTACAAATGAAACTACGCAAATGATTCATTCATCAACGAAACACTATAGTATTTATAATTATAGTCTATTAATTAGCCAAAATATGTTAAATTCAACCTTTAAGCCGCACTTCCAGTAAAAATTCCCATAAGTCATATAGCATAATCAAAGCTTTATTGGCATGTCGAGCATTTACAGTAGGCTATTATTTACAAAACTATTCAGAACGTTAAGTAAAGAAATCGAAATGAAGGTGAAAAAGTCATATACATAACAACGAATATAACCAATAATAATAATAATAGTATACAAATATTATGGAAAAAATATGATCAGTTCATAGAGTTACAAGACTGAGGGATGGATAAAAATGTTTTTTTTGTTTTTTTTTGTAGACCTATTTTATTTTATGTGCTTTATGTAACATTTATTCATGATACACTTCTTTTGAATGCTGTCTACATCGTGTGCAATACAGTCCAGTAGCCTAGGCCTATGGTTAATATAATAATTTATATTAAAATAAAAGTGGCAATACATAGACTTACTCTGATGCTAATTGGTTGGATTATCTGAATGTTTTTCTCTCCAACTTTGTTAAAATAAACTTCATTAAGAATAGGAAAAAAAATCTAAGCTAGTCAAAGTGCTATCTTGCAGATTTAGCAACTGAATAAATTATAAGATAACCTGGGTAATTGAATGGTATTCAAGAAATATTTCTATGTGCAAATTACCTGATTGATGACTGTTCTTTGAAGAGCAGCAGTTTTCCAGAAGAGTGGCAGCACTGGCCGTCTTACCTAAAACATATATACAGTGCCAGGAAACAGAAGCAGAGAGTGCTACAAGCCCAGCACATTAAAGGCTTTTTATCTTACCCCGTGAGTGCCTTGGAAGTATTTCGTCTACATAATATGTACAGTGCCACTTGAAAGTTTGTGAACCCCTTGCAGAATCTGTGAAAATGTGAGTAATTTTAACAAAATAAGAGAGATCATACAAAATACATGTTATTTTTTATTTAGTACTGTCCTGAGTAAATTTTACATTAAAGATGTTTACATTTAGTCCACACGACAAAAAAAATAGCTGAAATTATTAAAATAACCCCATGCAAAAGTTTGTGAACCGTTGGTTTTTAATACTGTGTTTGGTTACCTGGATGATCCACGATTGTTTTTTGTTTTGTGATGGTTGTTCATGAGTCCCTTGTTTGTTCTGAACAGTTAAACTGAGCACTGTTCTTCAGAAAAATCCTCCATGTCCTGCAGATTCTTCAGGTTTCCGGCATCTTTTTTATATTTGAACCCTTTCCAGCAGTGACTGTATGATTTTGAGATCCATCTTTTCACACTGAGGACAACTGAGGGACTCAAACACAACTATTAAAAAAGGTTCAAACATTCACCGATGGTCCTGAAGGAAATACGATACATTAAGAGCCGAGGGGTGAAAACTTTTTGAATTTGAAGATCAAGGTAAATTGTACTTAATTTGTTTTCCGGGAAACATGCAAGTATCTTCTGTTGCTTATGAAGTGCAGTACTAAATAGAAAAAAAAAAAATAAAATAAATAAAAAAAAATTATATTTCAACAAAATAAGAAAAATTTGGACATCTTCATCCTGCTCAAAAGTTTTCACCCCCGGCTCTTAATGCATCAAGGTCTATATATATATATATATATATATATATATATATATATATATATATATATATATGTTTGTAAAATGGCACAGCTTTTTAAATATCTGAAAGTACACTCTCAACATCAGTCAGTCAAGCATTATAATATGATATTATGATAATCAAGTATCATTTAATGATAGAACTTCAGTAATTTGAATTAAAACTTGGTAACCATATATGAATGCATATTAGTCATTTTAACTAAACTTAGGACTGGTGGTGGTGCTTTTTTTTTTTTTTTTTTTTTTGGTCATTCTGTGTTTCTGTAAAAAAAAAAATGGGGGAAAAAACTAACAATAATTCTGGTAAGATAATAATACTATGAATTCTACTAATAACAATATAAAACGCAGTAAGGATTAACGAGGTGCTGGATTTATGAATATTAATCAGGTTGTGTGCATTCGCTCGAATTGATTTGCTGAAATCAAAACAGGGACGATAATAGGTGAGCGCCAGCCAATGAGATTGTCGTTTGCACATTAGTTCCGCCCACCACCAGAGAACCCGGCAGTTCTTAAAAGCTGAAGAATTCCAAAGCAACTCAGTTATTTTGACAGGAAAAAACAACAAAGAATATCGTTCACATATAGCGCGTCAATTCTGCTTGGTATTTAAGACTCTCTCGCTCTGTATCTCTCTTTACGTGTGTGAAAAAAGCAAAGTGACGGTGAGTTGTGCGCCTTCACATTAGAGTTTATGTTACGTGCGCTGCGCGTTCATTGAGATGAACTGAAAAACAGCACAGATCGCTTGACGGAGAGTGAAACTCTGACGCGGTCACTCAGTGTTCGGAGAGTGACAATATATCTGTGCTTAACTTATACTTACTCTCCCACTCACACACTGGTGAGTCAAATCTGAGAATTTATTAGCCGGTGGCTAATATTAGACATCATTAGAGTTAAATTTAGTCGCACATGCGAGTGATTTACTCGCTATGTAGAGGGTAATAGGTAACTTTTTTTTTTTTTACTTTTTACGTAGCAGTTGCTAAGTAACTTTACCAGTTAACATTAGCAGCATACCAAGATAGCTAGACTAATTTTACAACATAAACCCACTCAAATATATACATTAAAACACTTAATATAATGTTTTGGTAAATAGACTATTTAAAACGTTTCTGTAAATTCTGCCTTACTTTCTTCTGACATAAATCTCTCTGATATTCACACTTACCTGTCTGAGGTAAATCTCTCATAACCGCACGCTGTCAGCGCGCGCGCAAACACTGCAGTGAGGCAGCGGGGGAGGGGTAAGAACAGTGATGCTCGGAGGAGTCGACTCCAAAAAGATTCGATTCACGGGCGTCAAGAATTGCGAGTCTCGGGTGATTCAGCTCCAAATGCGAGGCCTGAAATGTCCGTGCGTGATATTACTGTGTTCATTACCTCGATTACCAAACTATAACAAACCCCGAGATACAACACTACCCAAGAATGTCTGGATTTTTATTAATCTCACTCAAATTTTGCGATTCTGTTAATCAAAAGACTCATTTAGATTCATTCAATTTGGATTAATTTAAACTTGCCTACAGGTTTAAAAATGACCGGTCGAGTAATTTTTAACCGATAAACACCCCCAAAAAACAGGACAGTGCTTGCTCCTTATGACAATTAACCATTGTACATAAATTAAAAAAAAAAAAAAAAAAAAAAGTTTTTTTTTAGTTAAATCCGTGTATTTGTAGTAAAACTGTGGTTATACAAATATGGCAATCAATCCGCCAAAAAAAGGTAACTACACTTTTACTACAATAAAACCATGGGTTATTTTCATAAGGGCTGGTATACTGGAAATCTCTGAACACGTCTAGTGTGTGCAATCAGAAATAACCTGTGTCCGGAAATCTCAGTGCATCTCAAGTGTATGGAGGTGTACAGGACTCAGGTGGGAAATTTCGTACACGGGTCGTACACTTTAAGTTTCACTGAAATTTCCATTGTCCGATTTATCCCGGAAATTAGTCTTTTCATGCAGTGGTGTCACTTCTTGTTTAGTCAAAGTGACACAATTAAAGCTCACACAAATGAACCCAACTCACAGGAACTCTGTGGAAATTATGGAAAATTACGGAAAAGTTGCTTTGTATAATATCCCAGTATAGATGAACACAATATAAGAATAAAATCAGTTGATGACTGATATATGACTCAGATAGGCTATATATCTATAAAAATAAGATAATAAATAAAAATAAAATAAAATTTTATACAACTGTTGTATAAACTGTTGTATAAACTTATACAACTGTTAAGGTTGTATTTAGTATTTTCTTGTAAAACACACACCAATAATCTTTGTTTTATTTACCACGTACCCCAAAAAAAAAAAAAAAAAAAAAAAAAAAAATATATATATATATATATATATATATATATACAGTGCCCAAAACAGCTTTGCATAAGTATATAGGCATAAATAACAATAACAATTATGAATGTTACTATTAATAAAAAAAAAAAACTCAATGCATAATGATTTATTTTTGTAGTTATTGTATCAAAAATGGCTTTTGCATGAAATATAACAATAAAAATATTGTATCAGTCATAATAAGGCAATATCAGTCAATCTCTAAAATAGTTGCAAACCCTATTTTATTGTGGACTGTAGTATGTTTGTGTCAGATCTGCACTTTAAATGAAAGAAAATATAAGAAGCCATACTCACCATTCAACAAAGACCTGGCAACCCGAGTGTCTGCAGTTCTGGTGTTCAGATCGCCGTAACATCCATCCAGACTGAAGCGTGTAGCCCTGACCCGTGAAAGCCCAGCATGAAGATTACACAACATATCTGCGCTCTCACAACCCTCAAGGTCTCGGCTAAAGGGATTCAGTGTTCCTCGCTAACAGCACAGTTCAAACAGTGGGAACGTGCCTCTCTAATCCATTTACTGGCCTTTGCTGGGATCAAACCGAGGATCACGCTATGAGAAGTCAGCCTGGGCCTCTCCAAAGGGGATCTATGGTTCGGCATCTGGGATTTTGATCCAAAAAATAAAAATAAATGGAATGCATCCACTTGCTGGCTACTGAGGATGAATGTCATAATTTACTAAAGTTATATTGAGTTTGCATCTGATTTAAGACATTAGTGCATCAGTGTAACGCTGTTTATGAGGAGAAAAGACAGTGAATCCAACCTTTAAAGACTGCATTCAAGAACAGCCAAACAAGTGTGTTTACGATTGGATATTCATCAAGTGTTAATGCTTTTCCATGTGCAATACTGAAATTAATTCTTAATTTAATTTAATTAATGCATCAGTGTAATGCTGTTTATGAAGAGAAAGTCAATGAAATCCATCAATATTTCAGGAATACATTTGAGAAAACTTTCCATTTTATATGTGAACTGCCAAAAAAGTGTTTTATGATGGATATTCATCAAGTTTTAATGCTTATACATGTGCAATGCTAAATTGACTTAATTAATTTAAAGTGCCCCATTATGGATTTTTGAAAATGAGCTTTCATGCAGTGTGTAACACAGCTCTAAGTGAATGAAAATATCCTGCAAAGTTTTAAATCTGAAAGTGCTCCGTGTATAAAGTTATTGTCTCTCAAAAGAAAGAGTCGACTCTGAATCATCGAAACGAGTCGTTTTTAAAACGAATCCCAAGCCGTTTCATGTTGACGTCAAAATGAAACATTAGCATATTGTCCGCCCACTTGTTGCGCGTGCAGACCTGGGAAAACTTGATTTTTGTGTTGGTCTGAATGAAAATGCAAATTCATTCTTTGCCACTAGGTGCCGCTTTTAGAGCGTTAAAAGCTCACAAACACTGCTTTAACTGAAATCGACCAATCACCGCAGATTAGCGTCACGCAAAGGAGGGGTTTGAAAAATGAATCGATGAACGAATCGTTTGGGAGTTGTTGAGCAAATAACGTAAAAATAAATGCATATTATAAGAAAATGAAAGTGTTTTTTTGACCTTGCATGCATGTCAACTTCTTGTTGGGGACTCCCAAAACCAAAATATGAACCTTTCATGACCCATAATAGGGGCACTTTAATACATCAGTGTAATGCTGTTTATGAGGAGAAAAGCCAGTGAAATATATCTACAGTTCAAGAATGCATTTAAGAACACTTTCCATTTTGATTGTGAACAGCCAAACAGGTATATTTATGACAGATAATTTGTTCTTAATTTAACTGAATGCATCAGTGTAATGCTGTTTGAGGAATGAAATCCATTCAAATTTCAAGAATGCACTAAAGAAAAGTTTACAGTTTGATTGTGAACAGCCAAACAAGTGTTATGATGGATATTCAACAGGTTCCAATGCATGCTTCTACATGCGCAATACAAAAAATAAAAAAATAAAAATAAAAAATATATAATAAAATTATTTTAATTTATTAATTTAATTTCATGCATCAGTATTATACCGTTTATGAGGAGAAAAGTCAATAAAATCCATCTAAATTTTTTTAAGAATGCATTGGAGAAAAGTTTCCATTTTATATGTGAATAGTCAAACTAGCATATTTACGATTAATATTCATTGAGTTTCAATGCTTCTAAATGTGCAATACTTAAAAACATGCTTAATTAATTCTCACATTCAGCAGGGAATGACAACCAGACCTTCATCTAGAAACAACCTTTAGCTTTATTATCAGGAGAATCTAGCGGTTTATTAATCTGTTGCTTTTAATTACAAATGACCTTTCATATTTGATATATCTTAATTACTTAATTAAGGTGGCCTATAAACCTGCAACAGTAAGCAATATTATTAAAGATCAGATTAAAAAAAAACAGTCTTTCTCTGGCACACAATATTCATTCTTTTCTTTTTTAGGCTTAAGTACTAAAGCGAATGCCGTCAAGCTTCGCCTCAGGAGCTGATGAGCTCTCGCGTGCAAAATCTGGAGTGACTTAAAGCTCTCGACTAGATTATATAAGAACTCAAACTTTCAGAGTTTTCCTTCTAGTGCGGTTTCACACATGAATTGATCAATAAATCAACAAGAGGAAAAACTTTATAAAGAGATTTGACTTCAACGACCTTTAGATGATTTATTCAAAATCCGCACTAACACACACCATCACAACAAAAGACATCTGCTTTACGTGTTCAAATATAATCATAAAAACAATGCATGATGTGTAGAAACAAGATTATGACCCATAATGCACCACTAAAAGTTATCTGACTCCACGTCACCTTCAGATGATTTTACGACTCAATGGAACAATTACGTGCTAATCGCTGTGCGTTTAGGTAACTGATTGTTTTAAAGCCCGAAGGCTCTTGTATTACTGACGCTGTGCACTTTAATTGACAATCTGATAGAGATGTGTGCATGCTGAAGGCAGCGGCCCGAAACGCTACACAAACACAATCGAACAGCACACGCCGCTTCAGGAATAACAACCATTCTGCAGCCCGTTTACATGATGATGTTGGAAAATAACAGCAGTGAGTGCCAGTTAGTCGACTGAAGAAAGTCTGGCTGGATTTTTGGAGGGAAAAAACATTTCAAATGTATCGTCAAAAATTCCTAGAGAAACAAAACCACCAAATGAGTAGCTACAGTTGTCCTGTAGAAATAAAATGAGCAGCTCAGATCATTCGATGAGAAATGATTGAGTTCATACTTAGATCTCGCAGTGTTCGGTGTCTTGAGCAGTTCTGAGATCAATTTGAGACTTGAGGAGAAACGTGAGATTAAGTTGTTTTCTCAGGAGTAACATAAGTAAAAATCTCAGTTTGACTGCTAGGAGAAATATATTAGAGATCCAATTTATGAATTTACTATATCATTTCCAGCTAAACATTTATAAAATGATGTCTAATCACTTTTAGAAAGACGTGCAGCTGATGCTGGATTTCAATAAATACAGACCATGATTTTATAAACGTATCAATTAGTACATGACACATAAACTAAATTAATTTGTGATTAATTAGACTTTTGTTGTACATTTCATATATGTTCTATTGTTTAAATGAACAATAAGTAAAAATAAATAAATGCGATGAAGTGATATGAAATAAAGTTTAAGCTGAAGTACTAAAATTACTAATACTAAACTAACTCAACAATTTCATGTGCTCAGATTCATCAATATATCATAGTCTGCAAAAGTCTCAATATGAATTCATGTTTTCAATAAATTCCTCAAAATGTCTTACTTTCTAACTCATTTGTGTCTATTTTTATTTCTCCAAAGGAATATTATGAGAAACATCTGTTAATGCTGAAATAACACATAACTAAGAAACCAGTTAAATTTTGTGAGCTATGAAAGAGCAACCTTTAAGCAATAAATTTTTCCTCCTGTTCAGTTTCATTTGTACCTGCAATTGGCAGCTGTTTTGCTCCATCTGGGAAATTAACGAGTGTCGTGTATCTCAGCTAACGATCCTGGATCATAAGCCACTTCTGCTATGAATATAAATGAAATACAATTCATACAATCAGTTCAAATTTACTACAAAGATTAATATACTTTCAATGTTTTTGAAAGAAGTCTCATCTGCTCACCAAGGCTGCAGTTATTTGATCAAACATACAGTAAAAACAGCAATTTTGTGAAATATTTTGAATTTAAAAATAGCTGTTTTCTGTGTGAATATAGTTTAAAATGAAATTTATTTCTGTGATAAAAGCTGAATTTTCAGCGTAATTACTCCAGTCTTCACATTCATTAAAAATATATAACAGAAAGAACTATTTTCAAAGTTGATAATAATTAGAACCAATATTAACAATTGAGCACTAATAATAACTGAGCAGCAAATCAGCATATCAGAATGATTTCTGAAGGATCATGTGACACTGAAGACTTGAGTAATGATGCTGAAAATTCAGATTTGATCACAGAAATAAATTACATTTCAACCTATATTCACATAGAAAAGAGTTATTTTAAATTGCAATAATATTTAATAATTTTACTGAAGTTTTGATCAAATAAATGCAGCACTGGTGAGCAGCAGAGGCTAAAACATTAAAAGTCTTAATTATTCTAAACTTTTTAGAGTAGCTGATGGAAACAAATGGACGCTGACAGAATATTTTACAAGCACCGTCTTATACTAGTACACATTTATTTACAGCGGTAAATTACAGTGTTAACAGGTGTTCCAGTGGTAAGATCAGGACTCACATGTTCTCCATCAACTAAAGACCTGCGACAAACACGGAAGAAAAAGAGCTTCAATCACCCAGAACAACAAAGCAAAAGTTTTTTTTTTCTGCTTATGCATAGAGTATTTGAACAGAAACTCATTTAAATGAGACTGAAACACAGAAGAGTCGCTGAATGAGACTCAATAATGAGCGAGAAGCAGCTGGAAACAGTTCATGATTAATGTAACATTTTTCTCTTTTGTCATTCCTGGCTTAATGCAATGAATACAGTACTTCACATATGTGGAGTTCAGGATAAAAAAAAAAAAAAAAAAAAGATAGGAACAGATTTTTTCTATTCAGATGGTGTGTACTAAAAAATGCAAAAGTACAAATGAATGGATCGTTTTTGCAACTTCATAAGCAGGTGTGACTGGTTTCATTGACATCATACAGGCTTTACAAACACTTTACAAAACAGATTTGGTAGATAATGCCCTGCTGCTCCATTAATGGCCCACAGAAGAGACTCGGCCTGATCTGGAACTTCATTCCTAATGTTCTGGGAACACGTGTTATGCAGGAACACTACATCATACGTCATACTCATGTATGTACAAACAGCTGTGAACCATAGTAAAATATATCAAATATAATAAGAACTAAAGTGGCTCAAGTGGCAAACGTTGCCTTTATCAACAACAAAGACCAAAATCTCACGCTACACAAATATACAGATGCGAATGACTGACATGTGCAAGCG